>QJPP01000396.1:787500-1101540 GCA_003996215.1 Jaltomata sinuosa
GCTATGACTGTCACAAACAACTCAAACAACAACAACAACATATTAAGTGAAATCACATAAGTGAGGTCTGGGGAGGGTAGAGTGTACGCAAACATCACTACCTCGTGGGAGGTAGAAAGACTTTTTCCATTAGACCCTCAGCTCAAGTGTAGCAATTTTAAGTACAAACTACAAAAGAGAGAAACGACGGAGAAAATATAGCAACTAACGAGGAATGTCACAAACAACTCACTGCCCCTTTTAGTAATTCACTTGTTCAACTGTTTAAATAACTGTTCTTTCAGAGGAATGTGGTGGTGGTGGGGTGGGGGTGGGGGTGGGGGTGGTGTCAGGTGGTGTGGGTGTGGGGCTAGGTGAAGAGGCTGTCATTCCCCACATAAAAAGGCAATGGGGGAGAAAAAGCTCTTTTTGTACACACTGCCATGATGTTGATGATGATGAATGATGAATGATGAATGATGAATCTCTCTCTCACCTAACAATAACAAACAAACAAAGGAATTTATTTCACCCCCTTTTTCCCTCTCTTACTTTATTAATCCCATATATGGTGAATCTTTTCTGTTTCTCTTAATTAGTAGGTAGTAAATTTGTCTCTCTTCATGGAGAAGGAAAAGGAGAAGATGAAGAAGAAGGAGATGAATTGTGGTTGTTGGGCTGTTCTCAGGCTCAGTAATGTTATTGGAGGATCCTCTGATCATTCTAAACACTCTGCTAATTCTATTCCAAGAACTAGTCTTGTCTATGATGCAGGTTTTTCTTCTTTGTCATTTGCTATATTAAAGCTTTCATCTTTCAAGTTACCTAAAAATGAGCCTTGATGTAACTGGTAAAGTTGTTGCGATGTGATCAGGAGATCATGAATTCGAGCTGTGGAGACAGTCTCTTGCAGAAATGCAGGGTAAGACTGTGTACAATTGACCCTTGTGGTCCGGTCCTTTCTTGGACACCGCGCATAGAGGGAGCTTAGTGCATAACTCTCTTTTCTTTGTTATTTGCTTAAAGCTTTCATCTTTCAACTTACCTGAAGTGAGCTTGACGTAACTGGTAAAGTTGTTGCGATGGGTTCGAGCTGTGGAAACAGTCTCTTGCATAAATGCAGGGTAACACTGTGTACGATCGACCCTTGTGTTCCGATCCTTTCTTGGACACCGCACATAGAGGGAGCTTAGTGCACTGATCTGGCCTTTTATCTTTCAAGTTACCTGCTTAGTGATTATCTAGGCTTAATCTTTAAATCATCTGTCAGTTTCTATCTATTCAAATTATTAGTATTGGACTGCCCTTTCCTGGAAACCGCGCGTAGAGGGAGCTTAGTGCTCCGGGCTGCCCTTTTATCTTTCAAGTTACCTGAACGGGAGCTTGACATAACTGGTAAAGTTGCTACTATTTGACCAAAAGGTCACGGGTTCGAGATGTGGAACAGTCTCTTGCAGAAATGCGGGGTAAGACCGTGTTCAATTGACCTACCCTTGTGTTCCGACCCTTTCTTGGACACCGCGCGTAGAGGGAGATTGGTGCACTGGAGTGCCCTTTTATCTTTCAAGTTACCTGCTTAGTGATTATCTAGGCTTAATCTTTAAATCATCTGTCTGTTTCTATATATACATAATATTAGTATTGGACTGCCCTTTCCTGAACACCGCGCATAGAGGGAGCTTAGTGCACCGAGCTGCCCTTTTATCTTTCAAGTTACCTGCTTAGTGATTATCTTGGTTTTCTTTAAATCATTTGTCAGTTTCTATTTATACATAATATTAGTATTGGACCGAGACGAGCTTAAATGGAGTGAGATGGACAACAGTAGTTGTTGATGTATACAAATGGTTCAATGGATAGTGGGGATGGAATAGCGGTTGGATGGTTAGGAAAGCCTATCTTTAGAGATAAAGAAGGGCGTGGACTTTTTGTTCGTCGTATGCCTACTTATATTTTTGAAACATTTCCGGTCACCAAAACGGCGAATGGAATTGTTAAGAGCCGATGTTCCTTTTAGAATGGCAGAATCGAAGTATAGTGTTGAATACTCAAAGGGCTACTTGTGATTCTGTTTATATTTTACTTACATTTATCTTGTTAGTCTTCTTGTTTTGCTGGATTTCCCATGCTTGATGACCATCTTTAAGATTGTTTGTTTATTAAGCAATTCTTGGCAAACCAACTCATTACTTTTCATTTATTGTCAATGATGGTTGTCCCAACCACCCAAGTTTCTATTAATATTTCAATGGTTTTTCTTTTGTTTAATGGAAAAATTAAAGCTAATGGAGTATTTAGTTTAATTCCCTTGATTCATGTCTTACAGTCTAGTGGTATCGTTTTGGAGTCTCCCGCGTAATAGGTGTGAATTCAATTCTCAGTTTTCCCCTTTCCCTTCCCGTTCCCCGGCCCCCCCTATGGTTTAATAGAAATTTTAAATAAAAGAGAAAGCATACTCAAATGTGTGTAATGATTTTGTTCTTTAGTAAATAGTACCTTCATCAACCTTCTAATTTTAACAATCTAGACAACATAACATGTATGAAACCAACATGTAGTATAATCAAACCTCTCTGTAACAATGTCGTCAGTTGTGATAGTTTTGGCTGCTATAGGAAAATGCTGTTACAGAGAACATATAATATAACATAACATAAAAAATTCGGTTCCAGAAAAAACTTGGCCGTTGTAGTGAAATATTGTTATAGATGATGGATGTTTAAGAGAGGTCTGATTGTAGAAAATATTGAGAGATTTATGAAGTATTTACGATCATCTATTTTGTACGTGCAGCCACAGAGACTCGGTACCTAAACGCTAGCAACCGGGAGATGTGTGTACCAGATGAAGCAAGAGTATCTTCTGATACCCCTGATACAACTAATCCACCAACACAGCCTCCACCAGCTGCAGAAAACAAAGTGCAGCGGCAGTTGCTTCAGTTTACATTTCACGAGCTAAAAGCTGCAACGGGGAACTTCAGACCAGACAGCATTCTTGGTGAAGGTGGATTCGGATATGTATTCAAAGGCTGGATAGAGGAGAACGGGACAGCACCAGCAAAGCCGGGTTCTGGGATTACGGTTGCTGTCAAGAGCTTGAAACCGGATGGTCTTCAAGGCCATAGAGAATGGGTGGTTAGTACGTAGACTATCTGCTCGTGGTTAGTAGTAAAAAATGAGTCGAATAGAGTAAGCAAAAGACTGTTAAGACTGCTATATTCAATGGATAATCGTAATGAATTTTAATGCAGGCGGAAGTAGACTTCCTTGGACAGCTTCATCATCCAAATCTTGTCAAGTTAATTGGATATTGTATCGAAGATGACCAAAGGCTTCTTGCTTATGAGTTCATGACCCGTGGAAGCCTCGAAAATCATCTTTTTAGAAGTGAGTTCTCTGATTTCTCGTTGCGTTATGAAATGTTAGGTCTTATTAATGCAAGCAAATTGATCTTTAATCACTGTTTATGGTTGAAATTGCATACCTTCAGAGTTTGTAAATTCTTCTTAAAACATGTCCTTGCTAAAGCATACACAATCTAAGTACAATAATGTCTCTGATAGCCAACATAGATAACATATGCAGACTGCGTTAAACTGTGTCTCTGTTGTTAAAATGCAACTGCTGATTGTCTGTTAAAACTGTTCAAGGGACGATACCTCTCCCATGGTCCAACAGGATAAAAATTGCACTTGGTGCAGCCAAAGGCTTAGCGTTTCTCCATGGAGGCACGGAACCTGTCATCTACAGAGATTTCAAGACATCAAATATCTTACTTGATTCGGTATGTGATCAGGAACATCTCAAATTATGTTGTCTATTACTTTCCCCACGGGGTTCCAACGCTAATATAAATTCTGCAGGAGTATAATGCTAAGCTTTCGGACTTTGGCCTTGCTAAAGCTGGTCCTCAAGGTGACAAAACACATGTTTCTACAAGGGTTGTCGGAACTTATGGATATGCTGCTCCGGAATATGTGATGACAGGTAGAACAACTCTCGTTAATATTCGTTACTTTATCTTAGGCATAGGGGATCAATATCCTATGATGGTCTTGAACGGAACATTCCTTGAGCCGAGGGTCTATTAAAACAACCTCTCTACCTCCCAAGGTAGGGGTAAGGTCTACGTACACTCTATCCTACCTAGACCCCACTTGTGGGATTACACTGGGTATGTTGTTGTTGGTCTTGAACGTAACACGGTCAAGATATTTTGAGTACATAGGTCTTAACGGCTTCTTGTTCTAAGAATGCCGACACCTGATGAAACCTGTCTTATATTTTCTCAGGACATTTGACAGCAAAGAGCGACGTTTTCAGTTTTGGGGTTGTGCTGTTAGAGATTTTAACCGGTAGGAGGTCTATGGACAAAAAGCGCCCGAGTGGAGAACAAAATCTTGTAGCATGGGCAAGGCCATATTTAGCTGACAAGAGAAAGTTTTATCAACTCGTGGACCCTCGTCTGGAGCTAAATTACTCCCTTAAAGGAGTGCAAAAGATCTCACAGCTAGCTTACATTTGCCTGAGCAGGGATCCTAAATCTCGTCCTTCCATGGATGAAGTTGTGAAGGCTCTAACTCCGCTACAAGACCTCAATGATCTCGCAATATTATCAAATCACTCTCGGTTAACGCAATCAGGAAGGCGAAAGAAGAAGCTAGACGGAATGCAACAACTTAGCTTCAATCATTCAAGGAGCATCAGAGGGTCTCCATTACACTCTGGTAGGCAACATTGTAAATAATGCATTTTCCCGTCTTCTACGAACTAAATAGTAGGAAATGAAGCCTCCAAAACTGGATGGAAATTGAACAAACAACAAGGCTTTATTATAATGTGTGTTTGAAATTTGATGAGGCTATGAATAGAATTTGAGTAGTAGCTCATCTTCCTCTTATCGAAAAGTGAAATCCGTAGAGCAGCATCCAGATCTAACCGTGCTGACATTCGATGTTTCTGACTTTCTTGGAGTGTAACTGAAATATAGCAATGTAATTGCAAACCTTCTATTTCTGCATTGTTGCTTGCAGATTCTTAGCTCCACCTTTTTGATCATGACAAACTTTTCTGGACTTTTGGCACAAAAACTTCATTTCAACTAACATTAGTATTTCCTCCCTGTATTCTGAAAGAGGAGCCTTGTAGTAACGGTAAAGTTATCACCGTGTGACTTATAGGTCACGGCTTCAAGCTGTGGAATCATTCACTAATGCTGCTTTAGGGTGGGCTGCCCCTGCTTGAAAACGCAGGATGCTTGGTGCACTGAACTGCCCTTTTTATTCATTTGGTAGTTTTCAATCTTTTTTTAAGGTGGCTTGCCATTATCTTCGTCTGGTTAGAGACCTGAACGCCATTATTAGGATACGTAACCTCTAGCATTCGAGAACACTTACAGTGCTTTAAAGGACATGTTATTCAGTATAGGAATGAAAATGAGCCCGAATAGAGCAGGATGAATATAGAGGATTCATATTGTCGATCCAACTGATTAATTCGCAATTTAGGCATAGTTGATTTATTGATTGATTGACTCGATCGATTCGATGTGTGTGGAAAGTAGAAATATTTGTGCAGAATCTGCATCTTAAAAAAGATGAAAAAAGACTCACTAATAATGCAGAATTATTGTTTGCAGAATCTGCACTGTTTGACCTTTTATATACTTTATATAGGTGACTTCATGGCCTAAAGAATACTCACTTTGTATACAAATATTCCTTCTGCTAAAGAGTGTCAATCTCAAGCTAGAATATATCTAAGACTAACTTTTATATATTCTTTAACTCTTTTCCAGGGTAAATTTCGTATGATCACGTAACTATCACTTTTTTTTCCACAAAAGTCACTTAACTATCTTTACTAACATACAAATCATTTAACTTTGAGTATACTAAGTGATTTGAGTATACTAACACAAAAATCTTTATGTACTTATATTCTATTAAATAACTGATATACATTCAGTTATACAAATCTTATAAAAGATATTAATATTCCAAATGGTCTCTCAACTTATGACTTTTCTCTCAGAAAGTCATTTAACATTGGTTTTTATTTCAAAAGTCATTCAACTATGAGTGTGTTACTTACAAAGTCACACAACCTATTTACTTGATTTTTTCATTAAAATTTGCTAACATGGAATTTTTATTTAAAACTAAAATTCTAAGAAATAAAAATAATAATTCATTTAGACCATTTAATGACCCGCCTCACTTGACGGCCCGCTAAACATATAATATTAAATAAAAATAAGTAAATTCATTGTTCTTCCATATCAGTTTAGTTGCTGTTTCTTTGTAAGTAAATTTTCAATTTCTTCACCAAATACATTAAGGTTACAAGAATATGAAAAAGATCCACTTTATTTTGTGGAATTATAATTAGGCTTATTGCATAATCAATCCCTTTAGAAACTTTTAGTTTAAATGAATTTTGGAGTAAATATCCCAAATGCTCACTCAACTAAGAAGTGTTTACCAGAAAATCACTCAACTTTGATTTTTACTTCAAAAGCCATTCAACTAAGAACTCTTCTCTCAGAAAGTCACTGAACTTTGGTTTTTACTCTAAAAGTCTTTCAACTATAGATGTTTTACTTACAAAGTCACTCAACCTATTTAATTAATTTTTTCATTAAAATATGCTAATATGATTTTTTTTAATTTAAAACCAAAATTCTAAGAAATAAAAGAATATCCATTTAAATTAAAAATAATAAAAAGAAATATTCCTTTTATAGAGTTGAATTTTGATTTAAATAAAAAGTAAAAGAGATAATAAAATAACAAATATATAAAATAAATGTGACAACAATTTTTTTTTTCTAACAACAGATATATTGAACCTCCTTAAATTTTCATTTGCTAATTCTTTTTTAGTAAAACATATGAATATCATTGACATCATTTAAAAAATATTGTATCAACAAATATTAGGATATGTTTAATTTTTCTTTTTAAAAGATAAGAATAAAAAAATTGGCTCTTACAGTAGTATAATTAATACTTCAATAAATGAAAAAGAAGGATTCAACGAGAGGTCAAGACATAGTTTTATGTATATATATATATATATATATATATATATATATATATATATATATATATATATATATTTTTTTATTATTTCTTTTTTTTATTTAAACCAAAATTCATCTCTATAAAAAGAATAAAAAGAAATATTCTTTTTATTTCTTAGAGTTTTGATTTTAAATAAAAATTATGTTAGCATATTTTGATGGAAAAATCAATTAAATAGGTTGAGTGACTTTGCAAGTAAAATATCTATAGTTGAGTGACTTTTGGAGTAAAAATCAAAGTTGAGTGACTTTCTGAGAGAAGAGTTTTTAGTTGAGTGACTTTTGGAGTAAAAATCAAAGTTGAGTAACTTTCGGAGTAAAAAATCCTTAATTGAGTGATAATTTGAGATATTAACTCATGAATTTTGGATATTGGGCTTTTATTTTCACCGCTAAAGAGATTTTTACGATGCGCAG
Organism: Jaltomata sinuosa; assembly: GCA_003996215.1. Classification (NCBI taxonomy): domain Eukaryota; kingdom Viridiplantae; phylum Streptophyta; class Magnoliopsida; order Solanales; family Solanaceae; genus Jaltomata; species Jaltomata sinuosa. Next base: position 794,983 of record QJPP01000396.1, read on the forward strand.
AGTTTATATAATCAATGGTAATAAATATTGGGCTAAAGACAAAAACAATTACTCAGCTGAAATAATTGACATCGAATAGCCATTAAATTTGGCTTCCCAATTTGTAGTCTTGGGCCTTTCTTTTTTTGTTGCTTTATTTATTTATTTTTTTTTAAAAAACTTGCTACTTTTCTTCTTTTTTCTTTTCGCTGTTTTTTTTTTGCGGGCCCTTTTTTTACTCTTTTAATTATTGCTCTCTTTTTTTAAAAAGAAAAAACAATCAAATACAAGAATGTGTTTTTCCAAGTACAACACAATACATTTGGTATAAATATGATACAATACATATACCCGATACAACACATTTGATACATATTGATGCAATACAATACATATCTTATACATATATACAATACAATATAATTGTGATATAGTTTTTATACATATTTTATACAGATATATATTTTATACAATAATTCAATTTCTATACACATCCTCATCGCCTCCTTTTCGAATAAGTAAACAAATGTCTGCTGCCCCGTGCTGGAAGAAGGCATTAGGCATCTAGCAGGATGGAGAAACATCAGTCTAATTGAACTACTGCTATGATGTTTTTGTTATGTGTATGTTTTCAATACATATTAATACAAGGGAAAAGGGGCAAATATATCCTTAAACTTTGTGATTTAGAGCAGATATACCCTCTATTAAAAAAGTGGAGCAAATATACTCCTTCCGTTTATGAAATGATGCAGATATACCCTTTGTACTAATAGATTTATATTTTTTAATTAAATAATATTTATCTTATTTGTTTAAATAAAAAAAGACAAATGAATGTATATTTGATAGGTAAGACGGTGCTAAAAATACAGTTTCATTTAACTGATCTAAAATACATTTCCATAGAAAAAGTACATATGGTTATGCAAATACTGCATAGTCAGAAATGCGAGTATTTTAATTTTCATCGGGATGTTCCCTAAATTGAAAATCTGCGGGTTATTGTTTTTGTTTGGTTTGAGCGAGTCGGGTTAGTCAAATATTGTGTGCCTCTTCTAGTTGCTTATGGATGGCTAATATCATTAGATTTACTCTGTGCTAAAATGATTGCGGTCTGAGTAAGTGTAGCCCCAGTGGCCATGTGTTGTGTGAAACTCGTCCCTTGCTTGTTCTGTGTCTGTCTACGCTTTTCAATGATGTCAAAAGGGGGAAATTTTATGCTAAATAGACGCGTTATTTGTCATCATCAAAAACGGGGAAAATGTTAAGATATATTATTAGTCGGCAAGTTTTGATTACTGACAATTTTGAACCAAGGTTCACAATGGGTGTGTACGATATAGAATAGGCGCCACGTGGAATAATGCACAACATCTTACAAATAAGGAAAAGCGTATCAGCATCGCAGTTCGACATTTATGGGAAAGAGTCATACAAGGAAAACCTTCCTTGTAGAGATAGTAGACCAAAAGGAAAACAATACAATCCTAGCAAGGAGACAGCTTGAATCATTGTGGAGTAGCAATCATTCCTGGACTGGGTTGAAGTTGAGTGAAGTTGGAGTCAATTTGTTGTCTTATAGTGAAACAGTTGAGTTTGACTGTTGTGTGAGCTTGTCGAAGAAATTACACAACCAACAACGAGGTTCGAACGCATGGAGGAGATGTCGGATCCGGTGCATCTTGTTGCTAGGTGATGGCAATTTACACAAAGTACCTCAAACTATGATTTGTTCGATTGTAGAACCTGGTCACTTACATCCTAATATTTCTGTGGTTAATATGTTTAACGTGAAGACAACATGTGCTCAATGTGTTGCATATGTAGAAACAAAGTTAATTCGACTATTTGCTGGTGAAGAGGATGATTGGAACACAATATAGGAAGACACAAGTAACCATAATGGTCATATCTTTATCAAAAAATGGAGCTTGCATAGTTAGTCTATGTTGTGCATCTCTATATGTATATATGAGTAACCATCATGTTTAAGCAAGTTATTATATGAATTATGTCTTTTCCTTTTCAATTATTATTTGACTGATGTATTTTATTTAATATTTATTATTTGAATTTAATAACTAATTAAGGGCTACATTTTGCGAAAAACTTCGTGAGAGTCGATGGATGTAAGTGCAACCTCGCAAGGGTGGCTCTACCCTTTTAACAAAAAGGCTACCGTCTTAGGCTCCCAAATTTGAGTGGTCTTTTTTTTTTGTGTGTGATAATAGATTATAGGTTTTTTATAAGAAAAATTATTAGAAAAAAATCTGATATATCTATAGTACTATATATGTCTCAAGAAAGATTAAATGCATAGATTATATTATTAATTTAAAAAGAATTATTAAAAGAAATCGATTATAAAAAAATACAGTAATTAACAAGTTTGCATTTCAAGAAATTTAAAAAGTAGACTTTATAAAAAAATATATTAAAATCCAAGGCTTCCGTCTGATTTTGACCTTCGGCCACTAATGTGCTTGAGCCGCCTTTGCAACCTCGCAACCTCGCAACAACGATCCTATAGAATAGCCTTGATTGTTATGTAGCTACTTTTTGTAAGTTTTTGCCGGAGGGAATTAGAATTTTTTTTAAAATAAATAAATAAAAACCTCATTTTTTTCATTTAAAGGATTGCACAAAGGGATACTTGAACTATCCTGCAAAAAAGATTGTTTTTAAAATAAGTACTCATCCTTATACTAGAGCTTGCCTGTTTAAAATTGTTATGAAAAATGACTGGAGATTATAGCAATATACGAAAGCATTATGATAAACGGAAAATATTAGTTGAAATTGAACAAAAAATAATAGGCGCAAAGATCCATATTAGAACACAAAGGTTAATTACACCTAAAATTTGAACCCATATACTTGCTACGCCACCTAGTTACGCGCATGTTTAAATTCATTGACATAAAGTGATGTCGCCGCAATATGTATATACACAGACCTTGTGCAGTAAGAATATAATCAATGCAAATTTTCAATGAAAAAAAGTATAATATAAACTTTGAATAATAAAACCTGATTCAAGAATTTGAGAAGTTGATATAATGATATCGAAATAATGTTGCGTTGAATTTGATAAGTTGATATAATGATATCGAAATAGTGTTGCGTTACTTCAATATAATGATAACTTGTTGCAATGTTTGAAACTTGAAGAAAACACCAAAAGCAAATTTGATCTTTTTGTAAACACAATAATAAATTTTTTCTGTCCAATTTTTTTTTCCAAATTTGACATTACATGAATTTTTTTTTAACAATATATATACATACATCTTTAAGAAGGTCCCAAACGATTGCTTTAGTTGCCTTATGGTCGAGCCGGCCCTGTCTAGATGGCAGTTAGTGTTTCTTTTTTCCTGCCTCCATCGGAACCCTAAATTTAACATAAATGTTGTAATAATAACACAATTACGTGTTTGCATCTAAAATGAGTCAAGTGCATTTATGTATACTATTATACTTTAGCACCTAATATGAACCCCCTTGTGTTGCTAGTATGGAACTGTGGAGTATTTCTAGCCATACTATATAAGTGGCTATAATAAGAATATAGAATGAGACAGAAGAATTAATTGCTCAGTTCATAACACAATTTCGAGACTTGCTTAAGGAGTTCATAAGCTACGTATGAGTAGGGATGGCAATGGGGCGGTGCAGATTTAAGGCTATGCGGGTTTAAGACTGTGCGGGTGCGGGCCGGGTTCAAATAACATTTTCAAAAATTTATGCGGGGCGGGTTGCGGGTTGCTGGTTTAAACCAAAAAAATAAAATGTTTAAACATGTTTAAGCTAATTTTTAGTGCAACAGCACTTGCATTAATCACTGTAATTTTAATTTTAAGCTCTAAAAATATTTACACAGTGTACATAAATTCAATGAACCCAACTTGTTGCTCAGAAAAAAAAAATCCAGAAAGATCATATACCAAAATTTTAATCTTTCAATATTGTATAACTTTGCTTACAGAGGCTTATATTTATCATTTATCCTACAAAAATTTAATTCTGAACTAGAAATAGACTAGAATATTTACAAAACGAAAATTTTAATACTCCCTATGTCCCACTTTATATGACTCACTTTCTTTTTTAGTCAGTCCCAAAAAGAATGACACATTTCTACATTTAGTAACAATTTAACTTTAAAATGTCCATTGTACCATTAGTGAAATGATTTACAACTACACAAACATCCAAGACTCATTTTAGACCACAAGTTTCAAAAGTCTTCCTTTCTTTCTTAAAGTCCGTGCCAGTCAAAGTAACTCATATAAAATGGGACGGAGGGAGTATGTTTTTCTGGAAACTTTTTTTATTAAAAGATAGCAAATTATGGGGGGCGGGGGTGGGGCGGGGGTGGGGCGAGTTTATGCGGGGCGAAGCGGGCGGGTTGAAAACAACAAATTAGACTGAAGGTTTGTATGACCTACTTACCAAGCTAGGAACCAGGTTCCTCACTTGGTCCTCAGATACTGAACAGGAACACAATCAACACAAACAACAGGAAAGCAGTAAAGTAATGAGGCAAGATGTTTACGTGGAAACCTAGCTCCTTTCTCAAGGGAGTAAAATCATGACCTACCTCGTAGGATTTCTCAACCACTTCACTAAAGCCTGAGCAACCTTCAGATTACAACCTATTGCAATCTAGGAATTAAACTCTTGATTCCTCTAACTTACAATAACTCTATTGCAAGCACACACCACAATAACTCTATTGTGTGTTACTGCAGCTAACTCTAGCCTACAGACTTCAATCTACCTGACGAGAGAACAGATAGAAGACCACTCACACAAGCCCCTTGGAGAGGAGTGAGTTTACAATGTTAAGAGCAAAACAAATACAAATAATCAACCTAGAACTAAATACATATTCATGATTAAGCAGCTAGTTCTTCGGTTGATGCGTCTTTGTTGTTGAGTGAAACTTGAGGCGGCTTTTGCTATCAAGAGGAAGTGTCCTTTTTGATCCAAATGCAAAAGCTAGGTTTTCCTCCAAGTAAGGATCAATATATATGAGAGCATGTTGGAGGGAAAACCTTGGACAATTTCTATTGGACGCTGAAAGGGACCAGCAGTAGCACTGACGCATAGAGGTACAACACAGCTGTCTTTGAAAGCGACTTGTACTGCCAACTTGTTCCTGCTGACTAGTAGACTAGTACCAGGTCTTTGTATCAGGTCCCTTTGATTAATTTGTCAATCATCAATATTCAAGTTGTCAACATACGTGACCTAACAATATGCAGGGGGGGGGGGGGTTGAAGCCTTCCCGGGTTTATGCGAGTTTGCCCCCGCAATCACTCCGCCCCGCCCCATTGCCATCCCTACGTATGAGGACTTTCTTATACTAGGAAATTGTTCAATTTTGGCGGCCTTCCTTCCTACATAAGTTGCATCAGCCAATCTCTCGATTGAGAAAACATGTACTTCGAAGGAAATCGAGAAATATTGTGCAAACAATTAAACAACAAATATATATAAAATGTGTCTTGATTACTTAAAACTTGAGTTTCGAATCGTAAGATCGATTGCCTGATTAGGAACCAAATGTTGTCAGAAACCTGAGTTGATTTTACTAAAGAGACAGTAGTCATATGGACATAGTCAAGGATAACAAATTAGATCTTTTGTTAAGAACACATATTAAAAAGCATTTTATGCACCTTCAGAATTGACTCTATTGTTAATATGAGGATCTTTTATTAAAATTTTATTGGCATAGTTTTGTTGTGTTGTTAACTTGTTATATATTGGGATTGAGTTAAACCCAAGTTTCATAACAGGTATATAGGAAAATCGCTGATGCCAGGTCTCGCCTTTCTCCTAAATGAGCAACAACAACATACTCAGTGTAATCTCACAAGTGGAGTCTATAGGGAGGGTAGGATATACGCAAACCTTACCCCTAAGTGAGCATTCAAATTTTCGATCTAGTAAACTTAGAAACGAATCATATATTTAGATACAATTCATTTTCTTCTAATCTTACATAATAATAAAGAAAGTTAGCTCTTTATTTGTTTATCTCGCCCTTCTTTCTTTTCTTCGGCCCGGTTTTTTTGGTGTCGTAGGGGAGGGATTGACCTTTCTAACGCATATTCAGTCGTACCGACATGGCCCCACTGATTTGTTTTCGATCGGAGCATCAAGCAGCGCAATCCGGTTCTACTTGACTAAGCCCGTGCTCCTCCAAGGAGAGAGTTTGCTTTACCCAACTCCCTTTTTGATAACAAGGCAGAATGACCCTTGAGGGGGTCAGGGGCTGAGCAACACCCCCAGACCTTATCATAAATAAAACAAAAAAAGAAATAAATAGCTCGCAAAGAGGGAGTTCCCTGGGTGGTACCAATAGATAGAGCTACTAGTAAGATAAGCAAAGACGGTTGAGAGTGGAAGGAGTTAACCTCTCAGCCTTAAAATCTATAAAAATACCTTTTCAACTCAAGAAATGCTAAAGCTATTTAGAGTTGGTATTTTTAACTAAGTCGGAAGGAGGGCTTCTATAAAATTGTATAGAAGTTTTGTTGGAAAGTCTCCTCCCGTAGAAGACGGTTGGGAGATTGGATTTGTAGCCATTGTAGTTAATTCCTTGTTGCATCCCTTTTAAATTGTTCATTTTCTCTACTACTAGTAATTTTTGGTTTGCCAAATTAATATTTGGCACTTTCGTCATGTGAAATAATGACTTTTTGCAACGGGGGTTATGAACCGATTGAATATGAACCGATTGAATTTTGACTCGTTTTGGTTCAACTTATTTTGAATCCTAGATTCGACCTGACCCATCCATTTACCACCGCTAATTAAAGGACCAACATTGTATGCATTGATGTAAAAAATGTGCTGAAATGTAAGAGTATTTTATCGCTTCAATGATTTTTTTCAGCTTTTATTATTTATTTATAAAATATATGATAATATACTTTCAAAAACATACTAGGTTGGCTATATTCCAACACGAAATTACCAAATCAATTAGTATTTAACAAAAATAGGAAACATAGATATGTAATCAAGTCATATATGTAGTTTCTTCCAAAACTTCTTATGCATTTTTCAAGAATTTAGTCATTTTCAGGAAGATAATAAAAAATTTATAGTGAGTTTATCTTTTGAAATAAAAAAAATTAAAGATCTAGTTACGATATCAAGATATCTTGACAATAATTAAATTAATAATGATAAGTAACTAAAGGACTCAAAGAGAATAATTTTGAACATGAGATAGATTAGCAAAATTTTCAAAATAAAAGTTACAAATCAAACTGAAAAGTAAAGACAAAAAATAGGATTCTTATAAAGACAAACACTTAAATCATAAATCAAAAGGGTAAAAGATGAATATGACTCATGATGTCTCGCCAATTGAGGATGATGGGCCATCACTAGATCTACACATCTACACAAATTTTCAGAAGATTTCATCTTGCCATTTGAAAGAAATCAGTCGTCGAATTTTGACAAAATTCTAATTTGTATAAATAGTGTGTGTGTGTATATATATATATTATATAGGTGTATAAATACCTCTTAATCTGTAAATGTTGTATATCAAGTTTTTAAACATTTTTGTAAAAGAAAATACGAATATTTTGTATATTGTTGTATACAAAATATATATATTGTTGTATACCAGATTGTATTTTGGGCTAAAAATTTGTAATGTAAATTTTTAGGTTATATTTTGCAATGTAAGTTAGGTATTTGTACTTTTCTGATACTTTCCCTTAATTGTTTTGCTTAAAATCAAAACCAAACCTAATTATGTTGACTTTTAAAATTTAAAACCAAAACCAAACCTAACAATTTTTTTCTTCAATTTGATTTGGTCTTGGATTTTCCGTAACATAATTATTCGACTTTATTTATTCTATGGTGATTTATCATTTAACCTACTTTTTTCAGCATAGTTATCATATTTATTTAGCTAATTCTTTATTTTGTTACCATTTTTACTTTATTTTATTTATTACTTATTCTGGCGTTTAATTTAAATAGGATAAACATAGATTTTAAAGTTACCTTTATTAGTCTTATGTCTTAAAAGTAAGCAAGTGGGACCCATAAGTCCACTTGTCAAATAATAAAAAAAATCTCATATAAGTAATGTTGGCCATGTGACTCATAAAATAAAATTTCGCGCATAATACATATATAGACATTCAAATTTAGCTTCAGTTAGCAAGTAAGCATTTCAACTTTGAGAGTGCAGATCTAGATATCTCAACTTGATCTCAACAAGTAACTAAACACTCTAAACTCGTCCCTCCTGTATCTCATGAATATCCGATGCTGACGTGACGCATCAATTTTGAAGATGGCTAGATGATCATCTTGTAAGTTGGAGTACTGTTTAACTGACACAATGAAGATGAGTTGAGATATCTAGATATGCATACTCAAAGTTGAAGTGCTTACTACTTACTAATCAACTAACATCAAATTTAAGTGTCTGCTTACGTATTATGTCATTGAAAAATAAGCAGGTTTTATGAGTTTGGCCAAAAGAAATTGATATGAGAAAGTGAAATGCTTGTGAAAACTACCACTAATTAGAGCACAAGTGCTTTTGTGTTTTTCAAGGAGTTCAACTTGCCTGCATTTAGGGAGAAAAAGGAAGAGAGAGTGGTGACAACAACTCGAGTTTGTGGGGAAGAGAAGTGTTTCTTGTCTCCACAAGATGACACTTGATGTTGCCATGTATGATTGAAACCCACTCATCAATCGCAGAGTTAAAGTCAGAATTTGAAATTTATGTGTTCAAGATTTCAGCCATTTTAAGTTATTGGATTCTAAATTAATAACTTGTATAGAATTTCTCAAGACAAATATAGAGTTTGAATCGAAGTTACTAGATTCAGCTGAACCCCTATCCTGAAGGCTAGCTCCACCCTTGGTCAACCACATCATCAAACGATCATGTTAAATTAAATGTGATAGAATGAATAAGATCTCTTCATCCTTAATCAGAAGTTTTGAGTTTAAGTCTCGAGAATAGAGAATTTCCTGATTATAAGAAGAGACTTTCCCTTTATTTGGATTCTACGAATTTAGATTGTTCAAGTCAATGAATTTCAGATACCAAATAATTAAACAAAAAAAATATCCTTAGTTTACTTCAAATTCCAATCTTTTGACCCTTATTCCATGCTTAAAATACCAACAAAAATTTCTAGGGATAGAGGAAGTTGACTTACTATTTAATTCAAGCTAATATTTCATTTGGTCAAAAATATTAGTTGTATTCCTTGGTGTGGAGAACTTTACAAGTTAAGAAAGTATGTTTGCTTTGGCTTGTATTTTAATAAACATAGACCAATTTCTTCTTCATGTCAAAACCAAAGACATGGAAATATGGGGAAAAAGGGTAATAATAAAAGAAAGAAAATAAAATCTTATGACATATGAAAAGGGTATTAGCAATCGTTTTCAACTGTTGTTTTCCAACGATACTATTGTTTTGTACCATTATTGTTGGGTGTGCAAACAAAAATTCTGCATTGATAAGCTGAAAAATTTGAGAAACTACATATAATGTGTATGATTTTTAAATAATGTGAAGCTTTTTGGAGAAAATCGTGCGAATTTAGTTTAAAACGAACAATATTTATGGCTTAGCCCAACAATTAAGGAAGAAGATCCGTGGGGAGTTTAACTTTCTTATACTTAAGAGATGTAATTTTTTTCATAATTAGTTCATTTAAAAGACAACTATACATAGATATTCATAACACGTGAAATTATTAACCAAAGAAATAGAGTAGGTAACTTTTTAATTAATTGATAATGTGAAATAAATTGCGTTATTAGAGAATATAAGTTGAATTAACCATATCATTGTGGAAAAATGTAAGTGTTTCGGTGTATGATTTGCTCCATCATTTGAGTTTGTTGAAGTTCTGCAATTTACATTGCCACTATTGCAGAATAATTTTTTCATTTTATACGTACTTTCACAACAATGAGAAGATTAAATTCTTTAAATATACGCAAGCAAATTGTAAACTCGAAATAAATTTTTATTTCCTCTACTTTCTGATTTATTGCTTTGAACACAGAATATTAACAATCTGGTGATTAAATTAAAGAGGAAAACCAAGTGAATATATATAATTGAAAATTAGATAATGGTTTTAATAAGGTTGGTGGTTCTGTTTTGGTAGTGGCACGCCTACGTACTTTTAATAACTCCAAATTATGAAAGAGAAGCAAAGGGAGGTGTGGTGGGGATGTTTATTTTGGCTTTTGAGAATTCCAAAAATCATCAAATAAAGGTACAAGTAGTATAAAAGGAAAAAGAAAAAGTAAATTATAATTAATACTGATCTTTATATTTGTAATATAAGTGTCAACTTATTTTGGAACGCCGGGGAAACCCACAACTTCTGCCACGGTTTTTGTCTTTCGAGTGAGAACTTTGTGGTGAGCACTTTGTCGTAATCTGCTTATTGTGCAATAGCTCGCAATATACACATGAGATTTAAACCGCACTAGGCAAACTTATGCGACGAGCTCATGACTTACCGGCAGATGGAGACTGGATTTCGATCACAGGTCTCCCACATGAGAGACTCACCTCCCAATCACTCAATCATGACCTTGTGGGAAAAAGTGTCAAATTTTGCTCCCTTTAATTGTGAATCTTGATATAAAAATTTATTAAATCAGTGACAATTATATCATTCAATCATCAATTGTTTATGTTAATGTATTAAAACTTCATATTTGTAATTTGAGGATAACATAATTTCATAAATAATTAACATATAACACATTTCCTACCTAAATGGCTTATGAAAAATAGATATATTAATTATTAAAGTAAAATTATATTTTTTAATCATATATCACAAGAATCAAAATTAGAATTTATCAAAATGTATAATTAATGAAACAAAAGTGCCATTACCCCCTTTTTCTTATTTTAAAGAATTCGTACTGATATATTCATATTCATGTCTTTATATTTGTGAATGTAGCAGATCGACATCGCTTGAGAAATACTTCTTCGTTCATTTTTACTTGTCACATTTTATTTGTCAAGAGGTCAAATTGCATGGATTTTAAATAACATTTTAAGATATATTTTTTCTTCATATTAATATGAGAAAGATTGCAACTTATAGTATTTTTCGTATAATTTAATTTAATTCTGAATATTAGTTAAATTGAATCTCGTAAAATAAAATATAAATAAAAGTGAACGAAACAGTGTGTACTAAAAAGGGTTAGCAAATATCAAGGGGAGTGTCTCCTACTAGAGGCCCAAGGCGAGGCTCCTTTGGCGCCGGTGTCTCCTTTTTGTTGGCTTAAATTAAACTTATAAACTCAATGCTTGCTTTGCTTGTAATAAAAGCTTGTGAGTAAATCGAGTTGCGGTGGAAGGATAAATATTTTCTTATTTTTATAAATCAGGCGTTTGGAGTTTGAGTTTTATTGAATACAGAATTATTTTGGTTAGGGAACGTTTTCATTACTAGAAACGGATGATTATTGCGAATCAAAGGTGTTATAGAGCATGAACTTTCTACTTATTTCATTGAATCAGTTCATTGAAAAAATGCATGGTGGAATACATAATCTCATTAAAAATATTAGGAAGCTTCTTAATTTTTCCGTGTGAAAACACTACTATTTTTTTTCTTACCGATTCAATCAAAATCACTGTGAGAATAGCCATTGAACATTTTTCAGTGAGAAATTTCAATGGAAATATAGTACTTCTTCCGTTCAAAAAGAATGACTTGTTTTGACTTGGCATGAAGTTTAAGAAAATAAAGAATTTTTTTTAATTTTGTGGTCTTAAATTACAGTTATGTCAAATATACCAAATGCTCATTAATCTTGTGGTTTTAAACATGCCACGTGAAAAGTTGAAATTAAAGTGTTGCCAAAAAAAGAAAGGATCATTCTTTTCGAAACGGACTAAAAAAAAAAATGTGAGTCATTCTTTTTTAAACGGGGGAGTTGGAATATTTTGGTGTAAATTTAATTTTATCGAGTTTCAAAATAAATATCGGATACGAGATGAAAAAACAAAACAAAAAATGTATGAGACAGACATATTTACGTGCAATTAGTGCGTTTTTGTGCGTGTGTCTATGTTGTAAAAGAACAATGAAATAACAGAAAATAAAAGTTTGTACCTACACATACAATGACACAAATAGTCCACTTTAGAAACTTCTTTTTGACTAGACCAATAGTCCTCTTTTACTGACATTCTGCACACCTGCTTCCAGGATTCTTCATGCTAACTCCCCCCCCCCCCCCCCCCCTAATTATTTTATCAGATCAATTAATAAATATTTATTATAAGTAAGATTGATAGCTTGAATAATTACACAAAATTGCATTAGCATGTTATTACACAGATAGTGCAAAAGTTGGCTTAAATGGTATATTCAAGCCAACTTCATTTATAAAGATCAAATTATAAAATCTAGATTGGTATACGTATGTATAAATAGTATAATCTTCTAGGTTGGCTCCGTCCGTGGTCTTAAACATGTCATGTGAAAAGTTAGAACTAAAGAGTTCAAAACAATTTCCATTAAAGTCTACACTATTAATTAAAGTGTGAGTTATTGAATTTTGTTGAATTCATAATTAAAATTTTAACTGTGTCTCTGAATTATATAGAGGTAGAGATTACTTTTGGCTTAGAAGATATACATGCATGTGCAAAATAAATAAATAAATATATATATATATATATATATATTATTATTATTATTATTATTTTGGGCGGTGGGGGGTGGGGGTGGATTTTTTCAAGAAATGTTGAATGAAAAGACAACTTTTCCACTCTCCTTGCTTTCTCTCAAAAATTTCATCCTCTGATGAACCACTGATTGCTTGGTTGAGTTCTCCCACATAGCGTCAAGGAATCGAAGCAATCCTGAGATCGTATGGCATAGCGCAAAGTAGACATCTTCGTGATTCTAGGTCAGAAAAAACTCCTTTAGCCCAAAAAGATAGGATGTATTCCGACGAAATGCTTTGGATGCCTCATACAGAGCCGCGCTCCTTTAATATGATGAGAAGAAGGGGGGCCGGCCTCTTTTTCGTACCAATCCTTATTTACTACTACATCTTTTTCTGGGTGTATAGTCCAGTTGGTAGAGCATTGGGGGGGTTTTGGTACTAATTAAATTCACTAAGTCTCTTAATTCTTAATCAATGAGTTAGGCTAAAATAGCAAAAAAAAGAAGCAAAAACTGGACTTAATCGTATGTTTCCGAATCAACTGCATCGTAAGCTGCTATAGTTCTTGTCAACTACCTTGGAAATGAAAAAGAAACTCTATCCTCAACCCTTCCAATCCTTAGTTCATGGTGGCAACTTCACCCAATTGCAAGAGCGGAGCTCTACCAACTGAGCTATATCCCCCCGAGCCAAGTGGAGCATGCATGAAGTAGTCAGATGCTTCTTCTATTCTTTGCATCTAAATGTGCAAATATCGTAGTAGGAGCAAGGTCGGTCAAATCGTCTGCGGGTACATAAACTGCTTGAATAGAGGTTATGGACCCTTCTTTGGTAGAAGTTCTTTCTTGTAAAGAACCCATTTCGGTACTTAGGGTCGGTTGATAACCTACAGCGGAAGGCATTCTACCCAATAAGGCCGATACTACATATACATTTCAACCTCGAATTTTCAATTACGAAAAAATTAGAGAGTCTATTAGTTCATGAATCAGACAAAAAATTTATCTCTCTAAATCGAAATCAAAATTGAATTATAGGAAAGAAAGAATAAAAACAAAAAAAAAGAAAAAAGGAAGAAAAGAAAAGATATTCTCAAATAATTTAAATCCCCCCCCCCCCTCCTCTATAGGTGGATGGTGACATGGGACTTTCCTAAAGGAAGGAAAGATATTTTTTCTGAAATAGACTAATTAAAAAAAAAATAAGACAAATAAATTAAAACGGTACGAGTAAACAATTAAGAATATTTCAGGTGTAGCATGCTGCATGCGCAAAAGAGAAACCAAAAAAGAGAGAAAAAAATTTCTATAATTATTTATGTTGTTGTGTGTGTTCTTGTAATTTACTCCCTTCTTTCACTTTTACTTGTCACTTTTTGACTTGGCACACTCATTAAGAAAATAATTACTAATATGACTATTTTACCATAGTACCCCTATTAATTGATGGTTACTATTGTGTCTTGAAATTAATTTTCACAATAAACAATTAATGTTAAGAGTAAAATAGGAAAAGAAAAGTTACCCTTCCTTGATATGCCAAAAATAATAAGTAAAAGTAAAAATTTAATTAAAAAATAAGTGACAAGTAATTCTGAACGAAGGAAATAGTTATTAGAGTAAAAAGTAAGCATGAAAAACCCTAAAGCAAGTTGTTTCCGAATTCACATCATTCCACTCACATTCTTTTCCTTCTCATCCCGAGGCAACCAATATAACGAACAACACCTCTATATTGTGATCGCGTTTAAGTCATGTACATCGTCAATTTGATCATAATAAAGATATATATTTTGCTTAAAGGAAATTGACTTAATATTTTTTTGATAGGAAATTACACCGTGTGTAGATAAATAAGTCAAAATTTTGTTATACATATATATTGAAATTCCTTGACTTTCTCATGTGTTTACTCCTTTATACTTTGCTCACTAAATTAACTTATTATTACGGAAAAAATGAGTCACGTAAATCTGTAATTATCCGACTAAACTCGATATTATTTGTGTAATTCTTAAAATATATCTAGTATTATCTTAAGGCACCCATAATCAAAATAAATTGAATGGTGCACTAATTGAGAGCTAGTTTAACTCTTTTAGGTCAAGTGATCAAATCCATTTATTGCGCCATTTATTTAATTTTTAATTGTTGTTTTAAAGCAACCTTCCTTATAAAGCTGTCCCTTTCGTTTTTTTAATTTAAAGCAGAACATCAGCCAAATTACGTAAATTGGTGATTTTTTTTGTGATAATGTAATTAATTATTATTTACTTGCCAAGTTATTATTACCATAAAATTTTACATCTTATTCTAAAAAATAGTGCACCCGTCGTCTTGAAATTCTGGATTCGCGGTTGATCCCAGTTACTAGTTAATACTCAATTATTATTGAGATTTGTCTGTAATTATCTTAAAAGATATCTAATTAATTATGTAAATATATTTTGACATCACCAACTCTTATAAATTATACATACGTGTTCCCCTCTCCCTCTCACTTCACTCATCTCTTCCAGCTTCTCCCTTCTTCCTTTTACTATCTTTATATATGAGAGGAGAAAAAATTATTTATCCAAATTAAATTATCCTTTGAAGAAAATCCTTTTATAATATTTCCTTTTACTATCTTTATTGTCATGATCTCTCTATTCCTTCACATACTAAAATTTATTAGTTTGACTAATTTAAATTTGCATCGGTCAAAATGAGGTAAAGAATTCCCAAAACAAAAGAATCTCCGTTATTTCACGAGCGAGCTCAAAATCGAAATATCTGAGTAAGTGTGAAGGGCCGGATTGAATGTTATTTATATTGTTTCCTTTTTTTTTTTTCTTTCTTTAATTAATTCTTTTTGGTATTTTTGTTCAAAGTCATTACTTATTGGTAGTCAAACATCAGTTACTAAACGTTTCATTTGACTCGAAAAATAATACAATTAAATATCATGACTAATAATTCCATGTCTATATATATATGGCCAAAAACTTTATATGGCCATCATATTGTTGTTTTCATGTGATGCAACAAAGGGGCCATTTAAAGTTAAAAAATTTTTCTATAGATTCTTCTTTCCTCCTTAATTTCATCTTCTTCTTCTTTTTTGGTACAAATTAAAGAAGTATATGGTACATATAGTACCATGGGCAAATAAAGGTGAGTAGTAAATTAGAGAAGCGATGTTGGTGAGGTTCAATCCGAAGACGAGTTTACGTTTTGTTTTCGTAAAGAACGATCTCAGATTGAGCCGCGCCAATATCATTTCCTTTTACCATTTTATTAATTGCTATATATATATATATATACTAGCTTTCCTCTTCTCCTTTTTTGCTTTGATATAAAAGAAAGAAATTAGTTGTATATATGTACACGACCTTTTAAATTTTTGTAGTAATATCTAACACTTTGTTTTGTATATTTGTATTTCATTTTGAGTTTTGTCTCAACTTATGTGCTTAATTGGAATATTTTTTCAATGAATTTTCTATTTTTTCTGTGAAGAAAATGGTTTGATTCACACGAGCTATCGCCTCTGACGTCAAGGAGCGCAGGGATGAGACCTATTAAAAGCTTGATTAGGGCAAGGTCATGTATATATACGGGATATAAGAGTCCGTGTCAGCACAGATTCAATATATATTACATTTTATGTTTCAATTTATATGACACAAATGGAATTTAGAGAGTCAATCAATTTTTTTGTATAATTTTTAAATGTTTTAAGTATTAATTATTGCGGTTTATACTATTTTTATATAATTTTCAGACAATATATGTTGTTCTCTCTATATATATATCACAATCTATGTTGTACTGATAGAATTTGGAGACTCAATCAAATTTTTGATATTTAATTTTTAGATATCTTAAATTGTTAATTATTGTTATTTATATTACTTTTTACATATTTTTCAAGTAATATATGTTACTCCTTCTGCTCCAATTTATGTGGCATTGATAGAATTCGGCGATTCAACCAATTTTTTTATTTCTTGTAAATATTTTAAGTTGTTATTTATTGTGATTTATATTACTTTTTACGTTATTTTTAAATAATATATATTGTTTCATCTGTCCCAATTTATGTGGCACTTATAGAATTGAAAGTCACCCAAATTTTAATGTCTTCTAAATATTTTAAGTTCTTAATTATTGTAATTTATAATATTTTTACGTAAATTTTAAATGTATAATTGATTAAAAAGAAAAATAAGATAAACTAATTAAAATGGATAAAATACACAAGAATGACAAAAATGCCTTACTATACAGAAGAATGACAGAAATCACACACGTCGATGAATAGTTGTCTGCTTCTTCACACTTATATATAATAGTAATATTATTTCGATAAAATGGTTGGTCTTTACTAGAGCTCGGACTAATGAATTACAATATTTTTATGACTTGTTTTGTAAGCCAGATATGAGTTTTTCAAAAGGTTGGATTTGAGATTTGTTTGGTTGAAGAAACTAGGGTATGGCGGTGTCTAGATTAAGATTTGTACGAGCAATGAAATGAAACATACGCCTCAATATGAGGTGAGAACACCATAGCACGTGTTTCATACCACGTGTATTAATTAAGCGACCATGGGTTAATAGAAGAATGGAACCCTACTTCTTCATTATGCGAAACCTAGAAAAGTTACATTAACTTTTTCGTTAGAATACTTGACCTTTGACTGTTTCTTGAAGCTTCAATCGGTATTGCTAATTTAACATGTCACTAATGTATATTTGGAAAAATAATTGATTTGGAATAGATAGATTAGAGTAGAAAAGAAAAATAATTAAAATTAATAATTTAACATGTATCCATAAGTCGGTCAATACACTTACCATGAGGGTGTCAAGTCTAATTATAGATATAAGAATAAACATGACCTCGAATTTAATTTGTCTTTTTAAAAGATGAAAGATCGGAAAACTAGCAATTGAAATAGTGTATGATATATGTGATTAAATTTCTATGTGAAGCTCTTTTAAAAGGTATAATTTGTATGCTCGCAAGTAGCATAAACTATTTGTTTGTATGAATCTTGGCTAGTCTTCTATTCCAATTGTAGAGAAGTACTTGTGTTTGGATGTACCTGGAAAACAATTTAAGAAAAGTCATAAAGAATTAATGGATTCATGATAAAGTAAAATCTATTATGACATATTTTATCACAATTATTTTCTATTTAAATTTATGTGAAGGTGTTACTATTTTAGGAGTTAAATAGTTTTTTTTTAAATTATAATTTTTTAAAATATTTTAAATTATTAGCTATGTTGATTTATATATAGTACTTTCCATATAATTATTTTTTTGTTAAAATACTTGTATTACTTTTCATATAATTTTAAATATATAAATTTTACTTTAAAATATTTGAAGAATCTATACTTATATTCATAGTCAAAATTAAGTATTTCGACTTGAATACTTTCACATGAATCCATACAGAGGGAGTAATATTTTTCAGCAGATAGAGAAATCAAATGGTATATAGTTTGTTTGTTTGGTAAGCATGAGTTGGTTGATTTTGATACTTCATTAATCTATTAATTAGTTCTCCTTTCATCCTACATTAGTTGGTTAGTTTATATATGCATATTAAAAAATTATAAATAAGAAGGTAGTTTTACAAAGTCACCTTTTAAGAATTTTTTTTGGAACTTTACAAACAAGTGTGAACACTTTCAAAAAGAATTCATTGCGAGGGTAATACGAAAAAAAAATTAATAAATATTTTCTTGATTTATTAAGATGAATAACTAATATGGGACAATTATTTTTGATAAGATGGCCAATTAATATGAGACAAAGAAAATATTATAGATTAGACTTAATAGGCTAATTAATGAGTGGTCTACAACAGTTACTGACATAAAAGTGCACAAATTACTTTTAAAATTGGTTGATGTTTAACTTTTGTCCTTAAAATAAACGTATAAATTACTTAATTTGTCTCAATTAATATCAAGGTGTTTGAATGAGCACTAAATTAAATATTTAAAAAAAATCATTAAGTTTGTGATCTAAAATAAATCATAATTATTTATGTGATTGCAAGTCGTGTCATTAAGGAATGATTACGGCCCTAAATATTTTCTCTAACTCGTTCAGAAAATATATAGGTTGTGTATATTTATATTAAATATACACATAATATACATATTTATACACAATATATATACTTTTCCGGCATGTTAGTAAATAAATAAGTTTGTCCGAACTGTACATATTGGTTCCCCGGAATTAAAAGTTACACCCTCCATCCATTTTTACTTGCCAAGTATTGACTTGGCACACCACTTAAAAATCAATATATAAATGAAACACCATTTGAATATAATAATTCAATGCTTTGGAACTGTAGTTAATAATCAAGATAAATTAGAAATTAAGTGATAAATTATCTCTTAATTTTTTAACCGAAACAAGTAAAATAGATATTAATTTTTAGTATAGTGGACAAGTAAAAGTGGACGGAGAGAGTAAAAGTTAGTGAAAGTTACTCCCTCCGTTCATTTTTACTTGTCCAGTATTTACTTGGTACATTCCTTAAGGAATATAAATAGAATGACATTTTTGCTATATCAGCCTTTGAATATAATAAATTTAATACTTTTGGAAATGCATTGAAAAATAACAATAGTTAATAGTAAAGGTAAATTAAAAACGAAGGGATAAATTATCTCTTAATTTTTTAAATTAGACAAGTAAAAAAGACATCTATTTTTAATATAATGAATAAGTAAAAGGGTTTTTTACGTAATTGTAGAGGTGATTAAAAAAAATTCAATTGAAATAGACAAATGCATATGTAATGTATCAATATTATATAAATGGTGTATAATCGTGTATATAATGAAGTATAATGATATATCAAAAATATATATATTCATATACATTATTTATATAATATTTATACATTACAATAATTCATTTTTCTCAATAAGCTGAATTTTTTTTCAATTCCGATCAACTCTAACAAAAGCTTAAGTCTACAACCACCTTCTAGGTCTTGTAATATAGTTGTCACCTCTTTTTATCCATTTTTAAGAATCCTCAATATAACCCCTGCCATTAACTTTTTTCCCCATACATGGGGCATCCTCTTCTTTTTTTCTTTCTTTTATACTACTTCCTTCGTTTTAATTTGTATGGCCTATTTTAACTTGGCACGGAATTTAAGTAAAAAAAAAATTAAAATTTGTGATCTTAAATTAAAGATGTGTTAAATGTATTAAAATATTCTTTAATCTTGTGGTCTTGAATATGTCATGTGGAAAGTTGGAATTAAAGAATTTCTAAAAAAAGAAGAGGCATTCTTTTGAAACGGACTAAAAAAGAAAGTAGCTCAAACAAATTGAAACGAAGAGAGTACGAACTACCTTTATTTGATGATTTTTGAAATTCTCAAAAAGCCAAAACCAACATGCCCATCCCCACGTCCTTGATTCATAATTTGGAGCTATAAAAATATGCGTGTTCGAAGATGAGACTTGGGGCAACATGGTAAAGTTTGTCTTTGTATAATTTATAGGTCACGATTTTAAATCGTGAAAGCAGTCACTAACACTTACATTAGAGAGAAGGCTAACTACATCATATTTCTTGGTTGCGGGACTATTTTTTGGATCCTATGTAAACACGGAATGCATAAAAAAAATTATATGAGTACGCGTGCCAATACCAAACAGACACACCAACTTCTTAAAATCATATGTAATTTCCAATTACATTCACTTGGTTTTCTCTTTAAACCCCAGATCCTAGGACACTCACTTTGTTCATCACTATTACTACTTTTTTTTTTCATCACTAGTACTGGAGGGTGTTCATGGTTTGGGTAAAAATTGATCCAAACTAAAAAATCGAATTAAATTGATTAATTAAATCGATTTTTATTTGGTTTGGTTTGATTTGGTTTTACATTTTTAAAAAGCGATAATATTTGATTTGATTTTGATTTTGTTCAAAAAATCGAAGAAATAATTGAACCGAACAGGTAAATTATATACATATTTTTATAATTATATATACATTATTTATTATATTTTATGAATAATTTTAATTATCTTTTGTGTTTTCATCAAAATTTATTTATAATTTAAATATCTTGTATTAGAGTATGCCACTATTTTATTATTTTATGTGGTAATCTCACAATGTATTTTCTTCTTTTTGAAAGAATTGTTATCTTTTTTCCGTTAGAATGAATTGTTTTTTTAAATTTTTGTGTATGGTTAATAACCGAATAACTGAATCAAACCGAACCGAAACAGATAACAACTAAAGCGATAAATATATATTATATTTGATTTGGTTTGATTTTAAGAATTTAAAAAACCGATTATATTGACTTAATTTTGATTTTGACCAGTAACCAATTCAAACCGACTCGTAAACACTTCTAACTAGTACTTACTCAATCTTTTTTTATTTTCACTTTAAGACCAATGGCCCATATATATGTTGCCCTTTTACATACTTCCATGTCTTTGATTTTGGCATGAAGGAGGTGGCCTCTGTCTATTAAAATGCAAGCAAAAACAAACATACTTTCTTATCTTGTAAAGCTTGCCATTCTTTTGCTTTTAATTAGAAATTTTAAATTTAAATCATAAGAATGTAGAATTTTTTATAAAAGAATGCCTTACGCACCTCTTATTCCTTTAGTGAACTTATTCGGCATGAATCTGAAGGTCACCTTTCAGTATTGTCTTTGAAAATTAGTCAGTATCACGAAGTTTTAAATTTCATAGTTGAAAAATTCCGTAACAATGTCTTTGAAAAATAGTCATGAAGTTTCAAAGACCAACAGTTGAAGCTATGTGATATTGTGTTGAAAAATAGTCAGTGTCGTGAAGTTCAAATTCCATAGCTGAAACTCTGGTACAATCTTTGAGAAATAGTCATTATCACGAAGTTTTAAATTTAAATTTCACAGTTGAAATTTCGTGTTTTAATTTACTCAAATATCTAAATTAGTATAATCATCAAACTTCTAAAAGAAGAAGAACAATAAAAACAACAACATAATTCAGCCTCACCATTACTTACAGACTCATTTTTGCACTATCAATATAATTTAACTTGTTGTAATATGTTAGTATTTATCATTTTTACTATGTTACCTAAAAGTAATACCTTATAAGTTTTTTTTTACCTTATAAGTTCAACTTCTATATTTTGATAGTTTAAAAAACTCATTTACACTATCAGTGGATACAAGATAAATCCTTACCTTATAATTGACTTGAATGTATAAATATTTTTTACAATGTTAGTATAAAGAACTTAAAACTCATTTTTACTATCCTTTTAAACTTATAGAAAAAAAGGCATCCGATTAATCATCGAATTGATTGTTTATATGGTCATTCAATTATTGAAAATGTTGTAACAAAATTATTTTTCTTTTATATTTTTAAAAATTTGTTAGTGAAAATTTAATATTTATATATATTTAATAAATTTTCTAATATAAATACAGAATCTAAACAAAAAACCTATTAGATTCGTCTGAATCCATGAGTGATACTTTATCTTTGTTCCATATTAATTCTTACTTTGCACGGAATAAATTTTTTGCACACTCCTTAAGAAAAACGGTTAAAAGTCTTGATATATGTAAAAAATAGTTGTCTAAATTATTCTCTTTTATCTTTCCTTATACGATCTCACTTAATTACTCCCTCCGTCCATCTTTACTTGTCCATTTTTTTATTTTGGGCTGTCCAACTATACTTGTCCTGTTTATAAAATCAATGGATAATTTACTTATTTCTACCCATTTTATCATTAGCATTAAGTATGATTCATTATCTAATGCATTTCCCAAAGCATTAAATTTATTATATTTAAAGGGTAATATGATAAAATTACCCTTAACACTTACTGCTTCTTAATCACTGTGCCAATAGAAAAGTGGACAAGTAAAAATAGACGGAGAGAGTAATTACTAACCCTCTACTAGTTGTATTGTTTGGTATAGACATCAATTTACCCAATAAATACATAATATGTCTTTGCTTGTTTATACTAAACAAACCTATAGGTCATAGGTTCAAATCGTATAATCAACCATTGATGTTTGTGTCAAGATAAACTGCCAACATCATACCCCTATGAAATGCAACCCTTCCCTAGACCTTACGTGCGCGTGAGATATTTCATGCACCGAATTGCCTTTGGTAATAGTAAATTTACATGATTTGGTATAAACACCGAATTAATAGTAAGTTTTTTGTCCTCTTTCCTTTCTCTCTTTTTTCCCCATTAAACACAAAAGCCTCACTTTCTAAAAAGACTCCAACAAGAGTTGCAAATTAAAGTCATTTTGCGTCCAACTTTTTAAAAAAAAAATACACATTCTAAACTTATTGTTGAACAATTTTTTTGTTCAAAAAATTACACCTTCATGCAAATTGAGGTATTTCCACCAAAAGATAACAGATTTAAATACTGAATATATATTATATATTTATAGTAAATATTCCTCCAATAAGATGAACATCATTTAGGCAAAAGCTAAATGCCTTTAAGTTTACAGTAAGCATACAGACAAGATCCCAGAAAGCTAAGACACTGGCCAACAATATTCAACTGTCATTGACAAAATGGTAGACATACATCAGTATTTGTAAAAACAAATTATAAACTACGTTGTTTGGACTCTCCAAAAATGTAGCCGCGCCCATGTCAGATCCTCCGAAAATGTACTACTTTTGGAGGATATGACACGCACCCGTTGTCATTTTTGAAAGTCCGAGCAACATAGATTATAAATATATTGAAAAGTATGTTTTGTACTAACCAGATCAAATGGAAGTTCTCTGAAAACTAGCCAGCCAAATCCAACAGTAAACAAATCCTACATGAAAGTCATTATTTGTTACGAAAGAGCACACACATACATGAAAGAGAAAAAAGAACGGCACCCGGATGCACAAAGCATCCCGCGTTAGCAGGGCCAAGGGAAGAGCCGGGCCTGCACCCCAAGGGGTGTGATGTAGACAACCTACCCTGATGCAAGCATTAGTGGCTGCTTCCACGGCTCGAAACCGTGACCTATAAATCACACTTACATGAAAGAATTAGCAGAAAAAGGAAACTAATCTAAGGGGATTTCTTCAAATTTCATGCTTCCACTTTGGTCAAACTTTGTATTCATGTTAAAAACATTCATTTGATATGTTAAAAAGGATTGTAGTTCAGAATCAATAAACTAAAAATCGTAGCTACGCCTCTTTTTATGTTCTTGTTAGCATTGTTGTCATCTCAATTAGGACTATGAATTCATGAAAGAGCATCATCATTTATTATGTTCCTCCATTGCAATTGAGAAACCATCTAGTCAATAGAGAAGTTATATCTTTTCTATAAAAGTGCTTCTTGTTGTTCTTTCAAGGTGAGTGAGGAAAAAGCGAGATGTCTTCGCTGAGTAGAGAGCTTGTATTTTTGATACTTCAGTTTCTGGATGAGGAGAAATTCAAAGATGCTGTTCACAAATTGGAGCAAATGGAGAATGGGATGAAGTGGAGAGGTACTTATCTGGATTCACCAAGGTTGAGGATAATAGATACTCCATGAAAATTTTCTTCGAGATTCGAAAGCAAAAGTATCTAGAAGCTCGGGATAGGTTGGTCTATTTTTTTCTATTTAGATGCTTGTTATGTGTACGATAATTTCTCGAGCTGAGGGTCTATCGGAAACAACCTCTCTAGTGAATTCCTTTAGGATATTGACGTCGGTAAAGTATAACACTACTCTAGTGAATTGTAAAAAGTTCCATAAATATTCATGCAAAATGCCCATAATAGATTGGAGAAACATATTACACACCTTAAGATTTCCGCAGACTGTCTGTGTTAGTGCAGAATTGATAGTTGTATTTAGGAATACGGAGTAGTTCAACAAGAAAGCCAGAGCACATGACAGAAAAATCACAGCCTGCAAAGATGTAAAAGTTTAACATGTTAAAAAAAAGATAATGATAACGAATTATAGAGTTAAAGACGTTTCACTTTGAATATTAAGATCAATAAATTCGACTTGATCAATAAATTCGACTTGATCAAAAAATATAGTTGAGCAGAAAGAAAGACATAACTATGTTTAGTGAATAACAAGAATAGTCATTATAATTTACAAAGGTTGCTTTTGAGCGACTTGGTCAGTGAGGATTCATATAGCCAACCTCAACCTTCATGGGATTGAGGCATAGTTATTTTTATTCACAAAGGTTAATTTGGGAGGTGTATAGGCAAAGTCGCAAATGTACTAGTCAAACACATTAAAAGTACGCATAAAAGGTGCTACAAGCATTGTGCATACATGTAACACTTCTTATGTGACAGAAGGAAGAAGGAAAACCCCCAGAACCTCTTACGAAAAGCTGATGTTCTACTACGGTTCAAATAACAACAAGAAGTAGGGTGAGATGTACGCAAACCTTACCCCTACCTTTATGGGGCAGAGAGGATGTTTTCGATAGACCCTCGGCTAAAATTAGAAGTTTTTCAAAGTAGGGTTACAGTTCATGCTTACAAAATTTTCCAACAATAACCCGAATTCTAGATTTATCCTAAAAAAGGTATGTATGATGAACTGAAACAGAAACGTTCTACAGAAAAAGACTTATAGTATGTACTGAAATAATAGTTCAACTCAAAGCATACTGCATTCCAAATTTAAGTGATCAAACTGAAGATATGTTCATAAGTTTTAATTCTGAATGAATCTCAAACGAATAAAGGCACCGAAACCCCTTTTGAAAGATACAAGCAGATCTCTCATCATGCGATTTTAACTCCTCTTGAAAGTTACTACTCCCTCTGTTTACTTTTACTTGTCCACTATACTAAAAATAGATTTTCACTTTTAGTTGTCCAAACTTTGGCATATCAACACAACAACAACAACAACAACATACCCAGTATAATCCCACAAGTGGGGTCTGGGGAGGGTAGTGTGTACGCAGACCTTACCCCTGCCTTGGGAGGTAGAGAGGTTGTTTCCGCTAGACCTTCGTAACTACAATTTATCGAACACATAAACTAGCACCTAAATAGGAAAACCTATCCGGAGCTTCTAGATACTTTTGCTTTCGGATCTCGAAGAAAATTTTCATGGAGTATCTATTATCATCAACCTTGGTGAACCCAGATTAGTACTTCTCCACTTCATCCCATTCTCCATTTGCCACCATTTCATCAAAATGCCTCATGTTAAAAGTAAAACAATTTCTTTCTCCGGTTTTACCCTTATCATTAATTACTCATTCCAAATCATTTTCCAAGTCGATCAAGACTATACACCAATTAATATGGATATCATGGTAAAATGTGCACCATGTTAAAGCTAGTAAACAAGACACTACTCTGCAGAACTATTTGAAAGAGGATATTATAAAATAAAAGCACCTGAAAGCCAGCGGTATACAAGTACGGAAAATTTCTTGCAGCTTCTAAATCGCCACTGCATGCTGTCCAGAGTAGCAAAATCGGTGTACATATTATACCTGCAGAGTCTCACATTGTCAAACAGATCGATGTCCTTACATAGCGCGCTGTAGACGCAGTCAATATAATCATAGCATTTTCTTACCATTACACCACATCAGGCCGAAGCTGTTGAGGCCACTAGATTCTCCTAAATTAGAGATATCGGGATATATCAAAAATTCGTCCATGAAACTCAAGAAAAGGACTCTGAGAAGAAATAAAGCAAAAAGAATAAACAGAGATACCAATGCTAGATATACAAGCCAGGTATAATGCTGTAGTTATGTTTGAGACGAAAACCACGGTATAGCTGTAGTAGTCAAACGACAGGTCCCGAGCTCCAGCAACAAATGCACCAAGTATGATTATCCCTACACTGATGGGACCCTTATAAGTGTTTCGTAAAAACACGAAATTAAAATAGTTAAGTTCTACATGTAAAAGCCTCACGAAGACAGAGAAACTAAATTAAACTAGTTTAACTGATACTATGAAAGAAATCTGAATCGGCATGTACATATAAAAAAGGAAGCTATAGCTAGAATGATTGCTCACCATGTAACAACGTATGACGAATATTTTTTCCCTGCCAGAAAATATTCTGCCATCATTGTAAGGAAAACAGTTGTCCGTCTCAAGGTGGTGTACATAGGAACACTAATTCCACGAATAGATTCCATAGACACCAGCTGCCGGAGAAAAAAAAAGTGTTGTAGATTCACTTAAGAAACAACCGAAAAGCTAAGAAGAAACACTACACAGTAACAAGATGAACAAGCTACGAGACTTAATACTTACCATGTAAAGCAAATATGATAATGCCACAG
Source organism: Jaltomata sinuosa (assembly GCA_003996215.1). Lineage (NCBI taxonomy): Eukaryota > Viridiplantae > Streptophyta > Magnoliopsida > Solanales > Solanaceae > Jaltomata > Jaltomata sinuosa. The sequence continues at coordinate 822,022 of QJPP01000396.1, forward strand.
GAGCACACTGCAGTACTTTCTTAAATGGTACGAAGTTCGTTGAGTGCGTAACCACAGTATGTGAACCCTGAACTGTGAAAGATATAATTTTCCAGCGTCTCAAAGCATAGAGAATCAAACTCGAACTCAGCATCTGCATATCATAAAAATATGTTTTACATTACAAGCCTGAGATTATTAAATCTCCTAGAAATCCAGTGTTGTTCAACGATAAATGACAATACAGATTCTAGCAGTAATTTCGTCTACAGAGCAATTAACACTGCATTTTGACGATCAAGAAAACCATACAACCAGGTCATATAAGATGACATCCAAGATAAGGTTGCTGAAATGATGTCGTCATTCAAGCCCAAAACACCATAATACCTATATATATATGTATATATATCCATATATACACACATGCAACTGGTTAATTTACATAAAGTTTAATAGTGCAAACATGATTATCACCAGGAGATGGAACGAGAAAAAATGGACCATTTCTTCATATGCTGCCGAAAATGCTTAAAATTTGAACGCGGAAGTATTATGATGACAAATTGATAAGCAATGGAATAGATAATTTAGTCAAACATAGCAACTTCAGCAGAAAGCAGAACTAGGCTCTGGCTCAAGAACGTCAAAAAGGCAGAAGGAAAAACCTCCCGAGAGGATTTCATTTCCACAAAGAGAAAACACACAAATGCAACACAGAAGACTATTGCAAGGTACAGACAGAGCCTTAAAACCTGTGTCGATCATGGAACAGATAATTGTTAGACTATTGAAGTGTCCTGCTTTACCTCAATTTTTTTTGCATCAAACGAGTGTCTTTGCATTTTTCGCATCCCACCCCTAAGGCATTGGCAAGATTTTTATCCCTTTTTAGGGGAAATGAGAACCGGTAAAAGGAAATATATTGAAATGTAATCCACCTTTGACAGGTATTTAAAACTTTAAATTTTCACTTAAACATGAAAACCAAAGATATTGCATGTGTGCATGGCTGCTGTATGCAACAACAGTGCACAGCTTTTGTTTATTCCATTTTTTACTAAACATTTACGACTAATTAACACGATAGATACCTAACCAACATACAAGGAAATCAGTAGTCAGTACAAATGATGTGATAATTCTGTATCTCGAATAAATCTAACATAAAGTAGTTACCTGAAGGAGTGTGATCACGTTTGCGCATGGAAAATTATATGATGAAAGAGCTGCCTTATTGAATATGACCAAGAGAACTGCGCAAGAAAATTGAAGAAAGATAAAAATTCAATAAATTGAAACATGGTCACGTTGCTCGTAAGATGATCAAATTCAAAGGAGTAATTTTAAGTACCACATTGCAGTCCTCTAATCATGATATACACACCAAAAGAAGAACAGCAAGCTACATTTTACCCTTCTTACAGAGGGTACATTAGTTTTAGACATCATGATAGAAGCTCGTCCGTGCACCAGAAACATCCGATTAATTGTGCAGTCTTGATCTATAGTTTGGAACTTCACACATAGTTTCAGTTATAATAAATAGAAAAGGTTTGGTTTGTTCAGAGATTTTGGTAAACCAATACTAGAAAAAAATTAGGTGAATTTTTTGACCAGTACCTCTATCCTTTGCAATTTAAGGGGTCGTTTGGTACGTTGACTAAATTATTCTAGAATAATAATCACTCGACTAATTTATACCACATGGGAGATGGGATAAAATAATCCCAAGTTGGATGGGATAAACAGGATCAAATTATACCGCGTTTGGTTGACGTTATAAATTTATGTCAGACTTAATCCTGACATATCCCATCTTATCCCGTGTACCAAAGACCCCTAACCCCATAATCCTGACATATCCCACCTTATCCCGCGTACCAAAGACACCTAACCCCATAATCCTGACATATCCCACCTTATCCCGCGTACCAAAGACTCATAACCCCATAACTAAATCATGAAAATAAACATGCAAGAATCCATTTTTATTCTTAAAGAGTAAAAAAAAAAAAATAGGAGAGAATAAATAGACTATTAACTCTTATCATTTGCACAATACTTTAGGAGGTCATTTGGTACGCAAACTAAATTATCCTGGGAATCTTTGGACTAATTTATCCCACTGGGGATGGAATAAAATAATTCCAAGTTGGACAAGATAAGGTGGACCAATGATTAAGCCTGCAATAAAATTTATATTGTATTTGGTTGACAATATAAATTTATATCAGGCTTAATCCTGACATATCTCATCTTATCCCGCGTACCAAAGACCTAACCCCATAATCATGACATATCCCACCTTATCCCGCGTGCCAAAGACCCCTAACCCCATAATCCTTACATATCCCACCTTATCGCGTACCAAAGACCCCTAACCCCATAATCCTGACATATCCCACCTTATCCCGCGCACCAAAGACTCCTAACCCCATAACTAAATCTTGAAAATAAACATGCAAGAATCTATTTATATTCGTAAAGAGTAAAAATTGTAGGAGAGAATAAATAGACTAATTACCAGCACAAGCCATGTAAGAGATGGCAACATAGACACCTTTTTTGGTCATGGCTGTAGCAGGGCTTTTCTTGGAAACACAGGCAAGTTTTTGACCATTAACTCTATCATTTGCAATTTAAGGGGTCGTTTGGTGCGTTGACTAAATTATCCTAGAATTATTCCACCTGAGCGATGTTATAAAATAATCCCAAGTTAGATGAAATAACCAAGATCAAATTTATACCGTGTTTGGTTGACGTTATAAATATATATCACGCTTAATCCTGACATATCCCACCTTATCTCGCGTACCAAAGACCCCATAATCCTGATATATCACACCTTATCCCGCGTACCAAAGACCCCTAACCCCATAACTAAATCTTGAAAATAAACATGCAAGAATCTATTTTTTTTCTTAAAGAGTAAAAGTTAAGAGAAAATAGACTAACCAGCACAAGCCATATAAGAGATGGCAACATAGACACCTTTTTTGGTCATGGCTGTAGTTGAGCTTTTATTGGAAAACACAGGCAAGTTTTCTTGGACACTCTTTGAAGATTCCATTGATACCATTGTTAACTTTTGAAACACAGAAAGACAAAGTGTGTGAAAACAGAGAAAAAGCAGAGAGTGTGACAGAGAGAACTGATGAGTAGTGTTGCACTTTTTGATAAAGATTTGGACGAGATTTTGACTTTTATAATTAAGTAAAAAATAGTAGTAGTAGTAGTAGTAGTAGTAGTAGTAGTAATTAAGGATTTGGACTTGGAATTTTGCGCAATTTGAAAAGAATTGGATTTTAGATTTTGCTTTATAAATTAAGAAAAAAAATATAATTGAGAAAAATTGGTTTTCGGATTTTGCTTCTTTTTTTAAAAAAATTAAGAAAAAGAGTAATTGAGTTACCAAAAAAAAGAGTAATTGAGAAGAATTGGATTTGATTAAGAAAAAAGTAATTAAAAAGAATTGGATTTCAGATTTTGTCTTTTTAATTTTAAAAAATTACTAATTAAGAAGAATTTGACTTTAGACTTTTTCTTTTTAATTAAGAACAAAAATAATTGAGAAGAATTAGACTTCAAATTTTGCTTTTTTGTTAAGAAAAAATTTAATGGAGAAGAACTGAACTTCAGATTTTGCTTTTTAATTAAGAAAAAAAATTAATACTAATTAAGAAGAATTTGACTTTAGACTTTGTCTTTTTAATTAAGAAAAAAAGTAATTATATCCTCTCTATTGTGGATAGGGCTAAGGTCATGTCACTAATAAAATTATATTGAGTATATTATTATTGTAATTACATGAAAATGTTTTAAATTTCGAGATTAGATAACCTTTTTAGTGATTTGTACAAATGGTTCTTTTTTATGTTATTAAATTTATTTGGTTCCCACTCAATATTATGTATTTATTTTAGGTATTAAAATTCGATTATCTAAATTTGCATCGAAAGATCTCATTTTGTGATAAAGTATTCCTCATAAAAAATGATTCTCCCCTTGATTTAGTAAAAGAGAGAGGATATTTTTCCTTTATTCAGGGTTCGGCAATAAGACCTGGGAAGGGGAATCACATGGCCGGTCTGCGAAGAACAATCAAAGAAGTTTTAACTTCTTCAATTAAGGGCATTCTAGTTCGACATACTACCTTCTCGGTGTATAGATTCTTGATAGACAAAGTTGGTTTAGATCGAGACGCCCACCTTTCGATGCTCGCTTTCTCTCAGCCACTAGTGGCTTATGTAGTGGTCGGCATTCCTACGTGCCTAGACATCAAGTAAGTGGTTTGATGAGGATAACTAAGCTGACACGCCGGAGTTGGCTGCTGGCACAACAGGGTGGTGCCTTACCGCACCACAGGCGGACGCGCGGTAACGTTCGTGGTGGTGCTTCAAGATTCCAATATACTGCATCCAAGATTAGATAATCGATCGTCTTTCATTTGGATAGTGAGTAATTTTTATAATAATAAGTCAAGTCACTTCCGAGGGAGAAAGAATGATTATATATCACCTTTTCATAATATTTGATGGTGTATACTGTACGAATAATCAGCCTTTTTTATATGAAATATTTTGATTTTTTTAGTATTATTATTTATACAAATTAAAACTAATCAAATGAATTAATTTCGAATACTTAATAATTAAATTGAAAAATAAATAATTAGAATTATAAAAGTAAGTGGCACTGCCTGTAAAGTGAGGGCCCACTTAGATATTTGCCAGATAGAGATTCTATTATTTTGGACTCTTCTTGTTTTGGTGTTTTAATTATAGTGCAGATAATTGCATATTGCCACCATCCAATTCTATTTTTCGGGATGTGCAGAAGATATATTATTTTTATAATTTATGAATTATGAATTTGAGTGGTGAATACAATTATTAATGCTATTATTATAGTAAATTGTCTGCATTACACTCCTCAAAATACAATTCTTTTCTGAACGTAAACGTGAAATATTTTATCCATCGAACGCTCTTTATATACTTTTTGGATTTTTGACTTTTTATTCTTCTCTCCACTTGTAAATGAGCTTCCCTGGCTTCAAGAAAAGTTAAGGCTGATCTAAAATTTATTATTATTACCATCATCAAATTTGACAATTTTATTTTTTAGAAAGTTTTGAGGTAATAGTAAAATTATCTTCGTAATTAATAAGTCAAGTTTGAATCATAAAAATAGTTATTAAGGCTTTCATTTCAATAAATTATCTACATCTCCTTTAAAATATAGCCCTTTTCCGAATATAAACGCGAGATAATTTATACATTATATATTCTTTATTTACTTTTTGATTGGACTTTTTGTTCCTCTCTCCACTTATAAATGAGCTTCCTAGGCTTCAGAAAAGTAAAGGCTAGTCTAAAATTTTAATTATTATTATTTTTGTGGCTGTCTTTTTCATCATGTGCCTAACTGAAAAAACATATTTTAGTGAATAAAGTACAATTCAGTTAGTGGCTCATCTATTGCTCAATTATGGGATAATGTTGCTTCTATTATTAAAAATATCACTTTTTGAACAACTTTAAATAACTTTGTTGCGGTAAGCAATTAATGGAAAATCTTACTTCCTCTATTCATAAAACAAGTGGTATTTTTATATTTTTATTTAAAATAAATAATATTTCACATAAATAATTGATTTATATATAACTAAGAAATTATATATATTAAATAAGTATTATTTTTTTATATTTTACTTTTCGAGAGTCAAATTGTGTGAACATTGACTAATATTTTAAGATGTATTTTTTTATCATATTAATATAGAAATGATTTTAACTTATAGCATTTTTTCATATAAATTTTAAAATATGTAAATTTTAAAAAATTAAATTAATATAATTCAATTTAGCTATCAAAATTAATCAAATTGACTCGCGTAAAATAATTCATGACAAATATAAACAAATGGAATAGTAAAATCATGTTCTTTCTTTATAGGAATGGGTAAAAGTACCACTTAATATGAAAAGAGTAAAAAATATAACTTTTGAACTGATTTAACAAATTTTATCATGAGGATAAGTAATTAATGACGACTCTTACAACTCATCTTAAATTTTGATTGTCTAAATTTTCTAAATTTGCTTATTCGAGAAACAAAAAAAACTTGTAATTTTTTTTTTTTGAAGAGCAATAATTTATGTTTGATTAGTTAATTTAGAAAATATTTTTATCGAGGAGTAGAGATTTTGTGTTTAATCAAAATTTTAAAAGTAAAATTTCTTTTTAAAATTCTGTGACCACTCAAATATAATTTATTTTTTGTTAAAATGATTTAATCAAACATTTTAGCTCACTTAAGTAAGTATTAAAAAAAATATTTTTGATTTTTCAAAAATTTGACGTATAGTTTATTAGTCATTGCTAAAAGAAAAAAAAATTAGTCCGGATGATGAAGAGTTTTTTCTTGACAGTTTTCATATGCTTCAAATGACTTTTGAATCAGTAAAATATCGTCCACCATAAAAGGAAAGAATTATAAATATTTTGTTGGACTTCTTCACATAGATGTAACGATTTTTATCTATTATGATGAAATTACCTCCTTATGAAATTTCAAATACCATTGCAATGAAGATTGCTTCAGATCATAAATAATTTTTTTTAATTTACAAAAAAAAATTCTTGGTCTTTAATATCGAAATCTATAAGTTGTTTCATATAGATTTTCTCGTTAGTTCCCTATTGAGAAAAGCGATCTTAGCATTCATTTGGTGTAATTTTAGATTCAAATATACAATAATAGTTAAAATAAGCGAATTGAGGTAAATTTCACAATCGATAAAAAAGTTTTCTCACAATCTATTTTCACTTCTTGAGTAAATTTTTTTCACCATCAATCATGCCTTGTATCTTTCTATTGATCCATCTGATTTGTATTTAACTTCGAAATCATTTGTTTTCAATAGCTCTACGTCCAGGAGGAAGGTTAAGTAGATCTCAGACTTTGTTAATTTTCATGAAGTTTAATTCTTCTTTTATTGTTTTCATTCACTTATCTTTTTTCAAGATTCATTAAAGTATTAATCATAGACTTAGGCTCATTTAATTATGTGAAAGATATCAAAAAAATATAATTTTTAATATCGTAAGACCGTTTAAGTAAATCTTTTCTGATATTCTTACGTAATTGAAGTTTCTATTTCTCAAAAGAATTTTAAGATTCAAAACTTCTACTTATATTAGGAATTAATTCTTGATCTATTTTAATTATCAAACATGTCTAAGGATATCATCTGACCATCTGAATTCAATATTTTATAAAGAAGCTCACTTTTCTTTAACTCACTTTTTCTTTAAAAATCATTTGATAGAAATATAACATCTTGTGATTTAATTTTAATAATAATTTTATTTTTTAATTCACCAATAAATACATGTCTTTTAAAGTGTTTTGAGTATTTTATACATTTCTTCACTTTTAGACTTAATTATTTAAATTTATCAAAATATTTTTTTATATATGCAGTACAATCTCAAAATCATACATTATTAAGGTTTGATGATTTATGATTAATTATTAGTTCATAAGGACGAAAAGATATCAATTTAGAAGGTACTTTATCTAATATGTACACTGCAGTCAATAACATATCTTTCAGAAGAAAATAGATAAATTTATTTGTGATATCACAGACTTTGTCATGTTCAATAATGTTCTATTTTTTCTTTTTGCTATACTATTGTGGTTGAATATGTAAAAAATAAGTAATTATCTGATAATGCCTTTTTTCATTAAATAATTCTTCAAACTGTTTAGATAAATATTCATGATTTTTATCGATTTTTAAAATTTTTATTTAATTAATTCTCAACTTCAGACATATATCTTTTAAAGCATTTAAGTGTTTTAGATTAATAAAAAATCAAAATAAACACAATCAAAATATGTGAAATCATCAATAAATATAATAAAATATAAAGCACAAGATCTTGTCATCACATTCATTGAACTATAAATATCAAAATGCATTAAACGAAAATTCAATCCTTTAGCCTTTCCAAATAATTTGAGTGAATCTTTCCAATAAGACAATTTTCACATTTTGACATATTAATTTCAAAAAGAAAATCTAAAGTCTTGCCCTATATAATTTAATCTTGCATGTCATGCAATAACATTAACATCATTGTTAGTAGAATAACATGTTATTATATATCAATCAACATAATAATCATAAGTTGAAGGACTATAATTTAAAATGATCATAATAAAGTCTAAAATTATAAAAATATTGTTTTGAGTAATTCTAACACCATTGCGATTAAAATTTAAACAGAAATAAAGATCTAAAAGAACAGACATAAATATCAAGTTTCATCAAATATTTGGAGCATATAAAATGTCGTGCAACAACAAAAATAAGTCATTATATAAGTTCATTTTGCAAGTGTCATTTTCTTTAGTTTCAAGTCTTATATTATTTTTTACATGTATCCACCTTGATTCAGGTGAAACTCGACGAAAATTAAAAAAAATACTTTTCGATCACAACTCACATGGTCAGTGGCCTCTGATTCTACAATTCACATAAGATAAAATTTAATTTCGTAAAACAACGCTAAAAATATATATAACACTTATAAATGCATTTTAAAATGCTATTTTTTTCAACTTAATACACTCATGAGCAAAATGCTCTAGAACGTGATAATTATAACACTTTTTTTACTTTTATCTTTTTTCTTGGAGATTTCTGTTTTGAGGAGTTCCTGAATTTTTTTTCTCCTTAAAATTTTACTTTTTTTTTTGGAGGGTCTTTCTTTGATCTCCTTATCCTTCCTATTATTTTCTCAATTTTTTTCACATTTAAAGTCTAAAATTTTTGTACCACTTGATTATATTATAATTATGTAGGTACTAGGTAGATTTTAGCAGCACGATGTCGTTCGTCTTTAAGTTTGATATGATGGATAATATTAGAATTTTTTTTGATGTTATTATTACGAGTTAAATTAACCTTCAAATATTTTCAATTATTGTGAAAAGATCGTATTATTGTTTGAACTTGTTGCTCATCAAGGAAAACGTAACTAACACTTTAGAGTTGAGCAATTATGTTAGATATCACCCTAAGGTGTTATTTGGCATTATGATCATGACTTTTTTTATAAATATTAACCTTGATTATTAATTGTTTAAGTCGGGTCAAAGAAGTACATTAATATGACTCTCACAAATATGCTCACATGTCATGAGCATTATTGTATTCATCACATTTATGAATGTGGTCATCAATAACAGAATTTGCAATAATTTTATGTGTAGTAAAATCTTTCTTTTTCACTTTTTGTAAGCTTTAAGATCTCTTCTGTGTTATGCAGTATTATCCTTTTTGGGTGACTTAAAACATAATCAATCAAGAGCGCTCTAACTTTTTCAGTACATATCACATTTTACAACCCACATGTTCAAAATTTTATTTTAAAAATGAAAAAAATTAAAAATATCTTTAAATTATGTGAAGTTGAATAAAAATATCCCCCGTTAATATCTTAATTTAAAAATATCCATTGTTAGTACTTTGGTCAAAAGAATATTTCTATTATTATTTTTTGGGTAAAAAATGATTTTTTCTTAATAAACATGCTATTTTTTCTTTTTAAACATATATATATATATATATATATATATATATATATATATATATATATATATTATTTCTTAATATCTTTCGATTGAAGAAAGACAAACATTTGTTATATCCTTGATTTTAAAGTTAAGATACAATAACAATAATGACATAAAATATGAAAAATTATTATATTATTTTAAATCATAAAATATTTTTAAAATATTATTGATGGAGCTATTGTTGATCATTTTTCATATTAACTTTAACATCAAAAAATATATTAGCAAATTTGTATCTTACTTCAATTCAAAATACATTAAGAAATAAAAATATTTCTGTTTTATCATGTTTTTTTGGGAGAAAAGCATAAGTATCACTATAAACTATAAGTGAAATCCCAGTGGTACACCTTAACTATACAGGAGTCCTATTATCCTCTAATACACCATAAAAAAATACACCAGATCAAACACTGCATACAGAAAATCTCTGCATAACTAATACTAACATTATTAGTAAGATAATATTAATACACTATATTCTATACTATTTTTTTCACTTTACCAAACAATCCCTAAAATAATTTTATTGAAAAAGGGTCAAGTAAAGGAGGAAGTATATAACAAGTAATTCATTAAATTTTGTACCCTATTTCAATTTGAAAAATATTAAGAAATAAAAATATTTTCTACTTTTTTAGAATTCTTTTGAGAAAAGACATAAATATCACCCTAAATTATAGGTGAAATTTCAGTAACATATTTTAACTATACGAGAGTCTTATTACCCTCTAATACACCATAAAATAAATACACTAAACCAGATACTGCACAAGAAAAAATCTTATCATAACTAATGCAAGCATTACTAATACCAACATTATTAATACATCATATTCTGCAATATTCTTATACATCTTTTCAAACAATCCCTTAGAGAATTTTACTAAATATTTGTTTGGCCATGAGAATTTTTCACTTTTTTTCGATTTTTTTTCTCACTTTACTTGAAAATCAATAGTTGGCCATAAAAATTCTAAATACTATTTGAAGTTGTATTTGAAATTTGAAAAACAGCCTAACCTTGTCACTTTTTATAAATAATTTTTTAAATATCCTAAAATTTTTATTTTCATAAATAACCCTATTTTATTATAATTTCATGTTTTTTAAAAAAATATGTTTAAATTTTAAATATTTATTGCAAAAAGTATAGCTAAATACAACTCCAACTTTAGAAATGGAAAAATTAGATAAAAAATGACTATCGTATTAAAATTTTTACACAAAGAAATAACTCACTTATTATTTACTACTTAAAATGGTCATTCGATCAAAGTTCTTATCCTAAATGGTCATTCAGTGGTATATACACGATAATTATTTTGAAATTTTCTTTAATATTATACATTACATATATATATGCGATATATATATATAGAGTAAAATTCTTTTGATTTTCATTTTTGATGGTTGAACGCCTACTAAAGTAAAGGAGGGAAGTATAAAATTTTGTAGTCAATTGACATAGGAAGACTCGCTTTCTCACCAGTGTAACTATAGAGAAAGGGTCAACAAACGGAAAACAGACGATTGATTACCTGCTCCGTTTATCGAATCTTCTTCCTTAGTCACCAAGACTAGCTGCAGCAGCAGCCAGCCATTGCCGGCGATGCATGAATTTGACCTCCACGATCTCTCCGACGACGCCGATTACGCTGCTTCTACACAACAAGTCAGCTATTACCTCTTCGCCATTTCCCACTGTCTTCAATTTTACTCTCCGTTTTTGCTGCTATTTTGTCCGTTTCCTGAAACTGTATAATTGATGAACTTAGTTTTGTGTTTGTGATGTGCGATTTTTGGAGCTTTGATTACGAATGTTGAGCTCCTTGATTTCGTTTAATAGTATATGATAATTGTTGATCTCTTTAGTTTTTTGATCAATTTCGATTACTTCGATGCAACGAGTGAGAAATTCCAATTGCAAATTACCTCTTCGCCATTTTCACTGTTTTCAATTTTAGTCTCTGTTTTTGCTACTGTTTTGTCCGTTTACTGGAGCTTTTACTGTTATAATTTGATGGACTTAGTTTTGTGTTTGTGATGTGCGATTTTTGGAGCTCCTTGATTTCGTTTAATAGTACTGTATATGCTAATTGTTGATTCCTAAGTTTGGGCATCTAGTTCTTATGCAAATTCCAGATAATCTCAATTACTTCGATGCAACAAGTGAGGAATTCCAATTGCAAATTACCTCTTCGCCATTTTCACTGTCTTCAATTAATTGAAGACAGTGAAAATGGCGAAGAGGTAATTTGCACCGTTTACTCACCGTTTTTGCTGCTACTATGTTGTCCCTTTCGTGAAAGTGGAGCATTATTGTATAATTGTTGAACTTAGTTTTGTGTTTGTGATGTGCGATTTTCGGAGCTTTGATTACGAGTGTTGAGCTCCTTGGTTTCCTTTAATAGTATATGATAACTGTTGATCTCTTTAGTTTTTTGATAAATTTTTTCAAATTATTGGAGTTCAAAATTTTTGCTACTATTTTGTCCGTTTCGTGACACTGGAGCGTTTACTGTTCTAATTTGATGAACTTAGTTTTGTGTTTCTGATGTGCGATTTTCAGAGCTTGATTACGAGTGTTTAGCTCCTTGATTTCATTTAATAGTACTGTCAACTGTGTATGATAATTGTTGATTCCTAAGTTTATGCATCTAGTTCTTATGCTGCATTTTTTTTTCAATTTTCAAATTATTGGAGTTTAAATTCAAGATAATCTCAGTTACTTTGATGCAGCAAGTGAGAAATTCCAATGCCATATGCAAATTTCTGTTTATTATCGCCATAGATTTGTTTCTTCTATATTGATTATTTTAATAAATTTCAAAATTATCCTGTAACTATCTCAAATTTGAATAGCGGAATTTACTGCAAATTTGATGAAGTTAAATTGTGCTTATGATGTTTGATTGATTAAGTAGCTTGATTTTGGTGGTTGAGCTTGTTGGTCTTGTTTAAATATAGTTTATTAACTGTTCAGAAGTTAATGAAGCTGATTATGTCCTGTTTTGTGTGTGATTTAGTAAAATGATTTTTAGTTTTTGTCTGTTTTGTGGTGTGTATTAGGGTTCGGCAAGTATGACTAGGAGTGGTACTAGTAACCGGAATTCATCCAGTGAACAAGTTGGTGCTGAAATAGTGTATTTGAAAGACAATGTGGCGATCCACCCGACTCAGCATGTATGGGAGAGGATCAGAGGTCGGCTGAAGCTGATCAAGCAAGGAGGTTCTCTGTTAATGGTATAAGTAGAATTTTTTTTCCTTTGTTAGACTTGTGTTTATGTGTGAACCAGTTTTCAAATATAGGTTTGATAGTTGCTATTGGATCATTTTCTTTTATGGCATGTATGATTTAAAGCTTACTACATTTATGCATGCCATAATTTGAGTATCAAAGTATAAGGTGTGAGGTGAAATTAAAGTTTAAATTGCAAAGCTCTTAATGTTTGGAAATTTCTTTAAATGACATCAAGAGTGAAATACAATATAAGTAGCAGGGCTTAATATAACTTACTAAATATAAATAATAGGGTTGAATATATGAGGTGTCAATTAATCTTTTGCTTGTAGAATAGACCGATAACCTCTTGGAGTCGTGGGTGAAATGGAACTAATTTTCCTTTCAAACTAACACAGTCTGGTGCGTTAACCAGATACATCCATTTTATCTTTTCTATTGCCTTCTTGTTTGTAACTTAAATTTGTTCTTTTTCCTTTCCTTCCCATGGAACAAGTATGATGCCTTTTTGTTGTGTGTGTGTGTATGCGCGTGTTTAGGGGGGGGGTGTTGCTCACTATTGTATCAAATATCACTTGGTTCTGCCTATTTAACTGAGCTGTTGAATTGCTTTTTGACAGACGTGGATTCCATATGAAGGGCAAAGCTCAAGTGCAAGGCTGTCTGAAAAAGGTTGGGCTCAAGTTATCTATATTATGACCCAAACAAAAGAACTGCGATTTTATGCAAAAAGAGTTCTGTCACCTGATCTGTAATGGTTATTGTTTATATATCTTGGTTCAGATAAGAGTCTCTATACAATAAGAGCAGTGCCTTTCTCGGATATTAGGTCAATCCGTAGACACACTCCTACTTTGGGTTGGCAGTATGCTATTATAGTTTTGTCGTCAGGTACGTAGTCATATACTCTATTTTCATAAACCTTTCTGTTTCATACCAGTGATTTTGAAACTGTTGTTTTCGTGGAATAGTTTAACCCTTTTTTTGTGAGAAGTTAGTTTACTTGCTACTCTCTTTGTCTCTTTTGGAAATAGATCACTTCTACTTTCTATATGTTGATAATTATTCCTTGCATGTCTAGTGTGGCTTCAGTACCCAATTTCTCAACTGACACATAATATAATTTCTTGAGAACTTAGGGAATAGGAAGTCCAATGATATTATATGCTGAGATGATTTATCAAAGCTCTTCATGTGGCATCATTGATAGCCCGTTTGGTCAACTTTTTGGAAAAATAGAAGTGCTTCCTTTTGTACTTATTTTTGAGAGTTAAGATATTTGGCTAAGCTTGTGAGAAAAATAAGTGATTGAGTACCAGGAGAAGCAGTTTTCTATAGTGGGAGAATGCAAAAAACTGTAGTTTTTCCTTGGAATTAGAAGCAAGGCATAAAATTTGATTTCTAAAAATATCCTTATCGAATAATTGATATACTAAATTATCCCTCCTAAGTTTAACCAATATGGTTTTAGAATATTTTATGTTGATTAAAATTTTTGATGTATTTCTTGGTTCTTATTACATTTTAGTTCAAAACATAATTAGTCTCTCTTGGGATTACACTACCCTCCCCAAACTCCACTCATGGGATTACATTACCCTCCCAAACCTCACTCGTGGGATTGCACTGGGTATATTGTTGTTAATACAACAACAACAAACCCTTTCACAGGGTATGTTGTTAATAAAATATTAAAATATTTATCAGTGTAAATTATTCTAATTGTAATTTGATTCTTTTTTTACAAGGAAAAGAGTGAATCATTACATTTCCATTTTCGTATTTTTACACTCGAGCACCTTTTAAAATGATTGGCCAAACACAAATTATTTCTCTAATACATGCAAAAGTGCCTCTCAGATGTGTGCCAAACAAAAGCTACTGCATTTTGAAAGTACTACTTCAGGAGAAGTCATTTAAGATGAGCAAATTTTGGAAGTTAGGCCAAACATGCCTTAAGATTCTTAAATTTGTCTCATTTGATTTACGCTTTCTCGAATGCATTTCCATGAATATAAGCATTTTGCTGTCATGACAACGTTATGATTCTTGGATAGTTCAAAGGCCAAGAGAACTACTATTGGGAATAAGAAGCTAGAGTAGGAATTAATTGCTCCTAGATACTTTGGTCCATTGATCAAGATTTGAAACACATTATGATTCATGGCAATGTTATGGCCTGTGGTAGGCAATTTTTGCGAAGCATAAGAGAAGAACTATGGGCAATACTTTGGAAGCTAAGGGTGGAGTCAAAATTGCTCCTAAATCCATGGTATGCTGGGGGTGGAGTCGAGTTTCTGAATAGGTATAAGTTTCATGACAATCCTTCTGTACGTTAGTGTTATTTTAGAAAATTTAGCTGTTGATCCTTCTAGTTTCAATAATCTGTTATGAGATCATGATGTTTTAGGTCCCTTTTTGGTAATCCTATTGATTGATTTAGGCATGATTACACTGCTCATCAATATCTCCAGGAAATCATGACGTTTGAAGTCAATCAATTTAGCTTGTGCATCATTTTATATAGACATATATGTATTCTTGATGTGTAGACATCTTTTATTCGATCTATCTTCAAAGGTTACATGCATGACTTTTTTTTCTATATTGTTTTGATTAGTTACATGCTGCAGTTTATTTTGCCTGCTGTTTTTGGTAGATCTTTTTAATACTTCCCCATAGTACCAACTTTTTGATTTTGAATATATTGTGTCTTATGCAGGACTAGCATTTCCGCCACTTTATTTTTACAATGGGGGTCTCAAGGAGTTTCTAGCAACAATTAAGCAACATGTTTTTCTCGTGAGGTGAATTTGGTTACTTGTTCTTCCTTTGGGCAGCGGCTTTGTGATTTCTATAACATTCTAAATGGATTATTAAAACAAATTTCACAGATTTATGTGTTCTCTTTTTTCTTTTTCTTTCTGGTTGATTCTTCATTGCATTTTGGAACCAAAAAGCCTTTATTTTTCCATCTTATCTCTTATGTGAGATACAAAAAATGAGAAAGTAGAAACTAGAACAAGACAACTCACACATGGATTGATGCTTGATGCTTGATGATAGTGTAACATCCAAATAAGGATTAACAAATTATCAGTCATATTATTATTTAATCACATCGAGAGGTTCTTTGGTGGATGGGAGATAAAGAATATGATCTAATTGATAATAGTAATATGAATCCCCTCAAAAATGGATCTAATTGCACTTCACGCTCCAAATTTTTTCTGGAGGTGGCAGATGTGAGTGTAAGTTTCTTTCAGAAACTAGCAGGACTGCCACATATCAGTTGACATATGATGTTTGTACTAGCTGAAATTCTGGTATTGTAACTAATTGTGCTGGAAGCTGTGGGTTGTTCACCTTCTTTTTCAGGATAGCTACAAACTATTTTTTTTACATTTCAGAAGGCAAAGATACTTGTAGTAAGAAAAATAATTTTCTTAATCAAACTTGTGAGTACAACTCCGAGTACCCCCTGATTCTTGTCTCTAATTTCTTTTTCTACTGGAAATTTGGGATCTTGGTTGATTCTGAATCTAATTTGCCGTTATTGACCTAGTACTGATAGAGAGTAACTAGATTATTGGAAGGATTTCCTTTCTCACTAGTGAAGGATATTTTCAGGTCAGCTGAAGATGCAAATATATTTCTTGTCAATGACTTCCAAGATCGGCTCCAGGTGCAGTTAGTGTCATTTAAAATTCTTTTCATCTTTAACAACTCCTCTCTCCTTCACAGATTCACACTTCCACCTCATACTTTGATATGATTGTTACAGAGAACTCTCTCTTCCTTGGAGCTTCCCAGGGCTGTTTCTGTTGCAGACAGTCCAACTTCATCTGTTGCGCCTAGTGGATCCCCATCCAGTCGGACGGACAGTGAAGCCCTTGATAAGAACTCTGCGTATATTCAACAAAATGGCAGGCAAAGACAAAAACATAATGATCCTCGACATTTATCTATGCAAGTACTGGAGAAATTTTCTCTTGTCACCAGATTTGCACGTGAAACAAAATCTCAACTTCTTCGTGAAGCTCAGGGTGATGGTTTCATTTCTAATGCAATGAAGAAGCATGACAAAAAACCAAATAAGTACTCTTTTGTTGTTGAATCTAATGATGTTCACAAGCCGTTTGAAGATGTTCCGGTGCCTGCATATTCTTGGGAGGTAAGAACCTCACATGTACTCCACTTCTCTTTCTGGATTAGTTTCATTTCCTTTGAGAGCCCCTGGCGTAAAAGATGATGTTCATGACCTCAGTTCTTAGCCATGCATTTAAATTTTTAAGGAACTGGAAATTTGATTTGGTTAGTCAACAAGGAGAACTCTGCACTTATGCTTAATAAGATTTAGTAATACACCAAAAACTGCAAGTTAATATGAAATGGAACTATTTCTTGGTTTTGAGGTTCTCTAGTGCTCCAATTGAGAAGTGGCAAGGCTGTTGACATGATTTATCCTTGGGTACAAAGAATGAATGACCTGCCTCAGTTTATTGTCAACTGTACTAAAAAATATACAAGAATAGTCCAGCAAAATAGCATTTTTGGATTTAGTATCAACTCCATCACAGGACTGTTCTGACGTTGTTCTCTATCTTTAAACAGGAAAGTTCTTGTCATAGTCAGAATGAAGAAGCTGCATTGCGTGATGAAAATTTTGAGGTCTGTCCATAACTGAGGAACCCTTGTTGAGCATGTTATTAACTGGTGTCGGTAAATAAATACCTACTAGTTTTAGCTTTTGTGGTGGCATGAAAAATTCGTCCAACAAGATGACGTTAGTTAGTATGTAGTTGCCCCAGATCATGGATAAACTGAGGTTTTTACCTTTTCTTTTCTTTTTTATTGTTCATCAAAATAAAAGTGTGCTCTCTCTAACAACTTAAGCTTTTAAATGAGATGGAACCACACTTTAATATGGTATTGAAGCCGGCAAGAGGTCCTAGGTTCAAATCTCACCGCCACCCAAAAAACCAAATATATATGCCATGTGTTTGGCCCATGAAAAAGAATCAGGCCCACACGTGCGGAGGCGCGTCAAGCCATAATATAATTAAATAATAAAAAATGTGCTCTCTCTAACCGCTTAAACTTTTAGATGAGATGGTCACACACTTCAACAGAGATCAATGGGTTCTTCATGGAATTAAGTTTATGGACGAAATTTTTCTAAACGAATCAATTTGAAAATGATGAATAAAGTTGCACAATCTAGATCCTACCTGTAGATGTAGGCTGGACTGGGGCCATCTTTTCTTTATATTAGTATAAAGTTCAAAGACACTTCTTACTATTTTTGTTACACAGTATTTTATAATTACTTGCAGGTAAAATACATAAAAATAAATTTTCATATATAGCTAATATATGATAAGTATAATAAGCAAATTAAAACCCAGTTTAGGTAGTATGGGTGGATGAAGTACTTGACATATTTCAGGCTATTTCCCCTTCAGCATCTGTAATGACTGATATCCTTGTTAACATTTGGAATTCAGAGGAAAATCCATGAGCTATTATGCTTGAGAGAGTTTTTCAAATTACAATTTTTTGTCTAGGCTACTTAGTTCATATCTAGCTCAGTAGCATGAGTTATTATTTTAGGCATCCCCCCAAATCTGTCTGTCGATATCTCTTGCTAGAAGTTAGTAAGTGCATTTAGTGGGTCTGTGGTTCATCAACACTTTTTTTTTCTGCAGTATGACAAATTATCACTAGTATGGGGAAAACCGCGCCAGCCACCGTTGGGATTAAAAGAGGTATATGGCTTGTCTTTGTTTCTAATTTTAGTGTAGCATTTTTGAACTGTTGGCATCATGCCAATGCTTGGTCAAGTAAGTCTTTTCTGCCAGAAGTTCAGGTCCATCTCATTTTGTTGTTGTTGCGGGCTTAACTAACTAAATAGAAGTGTTCCCTTTTTAAAATCCTAAGTTTCTAAATGAGGTGATCACACAATTCAACATGGAATCAAAGTAGGCTTTTGAGTCTGAGTGCAACCTCATGTGCTTGACTCAAGAAAAGAATTAGTCCGTCTGTGTGGAAGCGTAATACATACCTAATATAAATAAAAATGTCTTTCAAAAGAAACACTAGGTGATTTCTTCCCATCTGTCCAAGCCTTGGTGGACAGAGTTACGCAGTACCTGGTACCTGTATTGGTGGGAGGTAGCAGGTACAACATGGAACAAATTGCCCCAAACAACTGTTATAAAAGAGATGTCCTTCTAGAAGTTTAAACTTTGAGATGGTTCATAGTTGCAATTGTGATAGTTAACGTTTGACTGCTCGTGATAACAACTAAATCATTGAGGGGGTAAGCAAAGGATTTCCACATTCCATTAATTGTGTTGTTGCGTTCATTTGTTTTGTCAAAGAGTATTGAGGCACATGTCAAAACTTGCAACAGATCACATGCTGGCCACTCATTCTCCAGTTCTACATCGTCGTTGTATAACCATTGTATTAGAAGAGGTTCCTATTTGTTCGTTAGAATCAGTTGCAAGCTACTTCATTTTAGCTTATTTTCTATCACAGTGAAAGTCTCTCAGATTAGAAATTATTTGTTTGGAAGTGGACGTCAACACGTCCCTGAAAATCTTTCTTTATGGTGCTCTATAACTTCACTGCATGTTTCCTTTGGAACTTCTTTGAGGGAAGTTTTATTGAAAGAAAGAATGTTACTGTTCCCAACATAGAACATCTCACAAATAGCTGATAGGTTTGATGACATTGTATGTCCCAATTTATCATATACTTGCTGGCTTCTGCATACCACTCAAAACTTTTTTTTGAGAGAGTTCGTTAGTAATTGGTGTTAAATACTCTGCATTTTAACATTAACTTTTTTGTGTTATCTTTCTATTGCAAGAATGTATTTCTACGCTGGAAGCCCTAATATTGTTATTTCATTAGTTGATCTCTTATCAATAAACCAATCAACCAATTAGATCTCAATCCTAATACTGATATTTCATTGGTTGTATGAGTCTCTACCATGACGCTCTAAATCAATTAGGATCAACTATATGAATCTCTCTGTACCATTCAGCTTTATTAAGGTCCCTGTGACCCAAATTCCTTTGTGATAGAAACCATTACCTATTTAAGATACAACGAGGTGCAAATGTAGCACGCGCCTATGAAAGAATCAACGAAATCGTTACTAAAAGGATTCTTCGCAATTTTACTATTTTTACGCTCGCCATCAATCTATGACAAGTCCCAACATTTAGACATAAAATGGGCTATGCCCTTCAACATAAATGGGAGTTAGATAGAAATCTGATCAGACAATATTTTTCCATGTTCTACATCTGGCATCTTGTATGTAGATAATGAGTACTTGACTAAAATTATTAACTAGTGGCACGTCTCTGTCTTCTTTTCTGTGATTTATGATCCTTCCAAATAGAATAGGTAACATGCTGGTTCTTGTGACTTAAGATAGTTAATGCATGGTTACTTTTTTGAGTTAAAATTGGTTTTCAAAGACCAAATACCATTTGATGAATACTTTAATGCCGAAGACATTTAGTAGATCGTTTATATACCCCAGTAGAATTTTCTTGCTGTGTTTTAAGTGTAATTTGATTGGCATGGCATTCTAAGAATGCCACATAATCCTAGATATCACAACTTATTTCAAAAGGTTATTTGTCAAAACACTGCACATGTGGTTGGCCTTGGATGAGAAACTCCTTCATTACGTGTGTGTGTGTGTACACGATTATCCCAATTTAACAAGTTGTGGAGCCTGTCGTTATTTAGTGTATCATTCTGTCTGGCATTTGCAGCTAAGGTTCTCATTCCTTACTTCATTAAGTTTTTTCTCAGTGGTCCACCTTTTTGGACTCTGAAGGTAGGGTCATAGACTCACAAGCACTAAGAAAGAGGATCTTTTATGGAGGAGTGGAGAAAGGTCTGAGGAAAGAGGTATGTTCTTGTGGAGATCTGCTCCTCTCACGGTCTGTCTAAGAAGGAATGATATACTCCCATTTGTCATTGTGGTTCCAGGTCTGGAGATTTCTGTTGGGATATCATTCGTATGATTCAACTTATGTGGGGAGGAAATATCTCGTGTCTATCAGAAAGTCAGAGTATGAAACAATAAAGAACCAGTGGAAGGTTTGTGCAGCTCTCTCTAGACCTTTTTCACGGGGTGGGTTTAGGGGCTGGGAAGTTTCTGTTTCCTTCTAAACCCCTATTAGTTTATTTTGTTCGATTGCTAAATGTTTTTCATGATTACAATTGTTGAATAAGCTGCCATCTAATATTTAGTTCACTTGCAATCTGATGCTGCATCACGATGCTGTTGGATTTCGATGTTTCTGTTCTCTTTTGATATCTCAAGCTTTGTCCTTCAATTGACACAGAATGAGTTTATCTCAGATTTCATGAGTACTGCGAATCCCTTGTTTCTACTAGAATTATATGATGCCAATGGTAAATTTAATATTGAAACAAGGAATATATTTTCATTGGGATAGTAACAGTTTTTTTATGTGTTCCCTTTGGTACACTTGAAATAGGACATCGAGGAGCTTGGAGATAATTATCCTCTGAAAGTTTGTTCCAAGTGTTTAACAATCTGTAGTACTCTTCAGGGTTAAAGGAATTGAATCATGTCTTTGGGACTTTTACTTCTGATGTTCCACTAGGGAAGTCAATCTCCCCTATTTTTCTTGCCTCCAAGACAAGCATTTTCAGGGTTAGAAGAATCAAAGCGTTTTTGCTGTGGAGTTATGCTTTCCTGTTCTACTAGGGAAATTAGTTCCCCTGTTTTTCTTTCCTCCAGTGAGGACCAATGATAAGAAAATGGCTTTGAGGTCCTTTTTGGTCAAGCTAAGCTTTAAATGTTCATGTTTATGTTGAATCTATTTATGCAGAGCATCACTAAAGAGCAGGCTAAAAGATTTACAAAATTCCGAGAAAGGAAAGCTCTTATCGAAAAAGATGTGGTGAGTCGAATTAGTCCAGCCTTTTGGGCCTACAAATGACTTCTATATGAGAGGTTGAGAGCCAGTATGCAGTTCTTCACATCTGAGCCATTGACTACCAGTGTTACTACTATAAGTCTATAACATATTATTTTGGTTATTGTAAAATTATGACACTTCTTATTTCTCTTCTTTCCTTTTCCTTCTTCTCTAATTGATCTTGAAGGTCAGGACAGATAGGTCAATTCCATTCTATGATGGGGATGATAATTCTAATGTGAAGTGCTTGCGTGACATACTGCTCACTTACTCATTCTACAACTTTGACCTGGGTTACTGTCAGGTAACTGCGTTATGTTAATTGGTCGACTTTTGCTAATATGCTCATGCTAAGTTAGATCAGCTACATGCATGATTTTCTGATTCTCAGACATCGAAAATCTTCAGGCTTCCTGCCACCCTTTCTCTTTCTCTTAGATGTGCTGTTTCTCACCATAGGAGACTTGAGCTTGAAACATTGTCTATCTTGGCAGCACTGAGTCCGACCTTGATGTTAGTTTTATGTAGACATAGATCCCTTTTTCTGGTAGTATAATGGTGTGAAATAAAATAATAAGACTCAGAAGCTTGAATATTATAACAAGAGACTCATCATTCGAACTGAGATTTTTTTACTTCATTTGGAAAATCTGCTGCCTAAACTATGGTGCGCACAGTTACCTGCTACATGTGTTGGTAGAGGTAGCAGATATCCGGTAGATTAGGTCAGGTGCGTGAGAGCTGGTCGCCTGGTCCTGGCACCACCGTTATTTACAATAAAAAGGTAGCAGTGTAATAGTGCTGTTTTTATGCATGTTTTTTTGGTACCTAACATAATTACTTTCCAATGTCCTGATTGTTTACCTTCTATTCAACCTTTTCGGAAGCAATTGTCACACTATCAGTCTAAAAAATGATCTCACATAATGCAAATTATAGTATCTCATATTACCAGCCTGAGATTACCGTTGCCCATTTGTATCATGTCTCTCTAGAGAATTCAATTCTTAGTGGATGATACTGGTGGAATCATGCTTTTGGTGATTCGATCTATGTTGTAGGT
Organism: Jaltomata sinuosa; assembly: GCA_003996215.1. NCBI lineage: Eukaryota > Viridiplantae > Streptophyta > Magnoliopsida > Solanales > Solanaceae > Jaltomata > Jaltomata sinuosa. Next base: position 844,950 of record QJPP01000396.1, read on the forward strand.
GCCTTGATGCTCCAGTATTCTCTTTTCAACTTAGTGCCAGTTCCCTTTCTTTTTGGTTGCTCACTTTCTGATGAAACCTTTTATTCTATTGACTTGTAGGGTATGAGTGATCTTCTTTCACCAATATTGTATGTGATGGAAGATGAACCAGAATCATTTTGGTGCTTTGTGGCATTGATGGAGCGACTTGGACCAAATTTTAACCGTGACCAGAACGGAGTGCATTCTCAGCTTTTTGCATTGTCAAAGGTTCTTTCTCTCTGTGTGTCTGTGGTTCCATCTTTTCACCTGCCAGTTCCTCAACTCCCATCCCACCCCCAGCTTTTGTGTATTCATTATTCAGGTTTATACTTTGTGTACCTCAGTGATGCTTCGTTCTTGCTTTTTGCCTTTCTTCAGTGTTTTTCTTACTGTTTCATGCATAAACTGTGTATAAGCAGCTACCTTGAGGTGCCCAAAAAATAAAAGCTGCGCAAGGCTTAAAAGGCTCTAAGAATTCAATTATAAAGCATTAGTATGCAGAAAATAGAATTTAATATGAACATATGTCCACAACTCACTTGTAATGGACAATGCAAGAGAGGACATATTGTGTCTGCATAAAAGCATCCTGATTATTATTTCCTTCCTTATTCTGAGGCTATTAGCACAACTATAGCATGCCATGGTACACACTAATAAAAAAAACACTTGTTGCAAATAAAATCCCAAATGATCCCCCATCAACTGCTGACAAATCCATAATGTTGCTATAACCTCTATAGTAGGCCATGAAACAATGCAAGACTCTTTGATTGGCTGGAAAATTTTCTGATTGAAGGATTAGGTGTCAGGCAAATGGTATCCTTCCGATGACCACATAAACATGCCTGACTATTTAGAAATGAATCATCTTATGGCTAATGTGTTCCAGTGCTGCATTTTGTTTTTTCTTAAAGCTCTGGCGTTTCCATCCCTCCTTACCCTTTTGCTGTTATAAGAGATTCTGGTTTTGTTAATATTCTTTTTGTCAAAAAGAGATTCTGGATTTGTTAGATTTCACCATATCAGGATGCTAAGTGCTATGTTGCTCGGACTCTTCAAAAATGTCATCGGGTGCGTGCGGATCCTTCGAAAGTAGTGCATTTTTGGAGGATCCGACATGGGTGCGGCAACATTTTTGGAGTGTCCGAGCAACTTAGGCTAAGTGTAAATATTTGCTGTCAAAAGTCTGATGCACAATTACTGGGCTATGCAGTTGGTGGAGTTATTGGACAATCCTTTGCATAATTACTTCCAACAGAAGGACTGCTTGAATTATTTCTTCTGCTTTCGCTGGGTTCTTATACAATTCAAAAGGCAAGCAGTTCTATTCCTTAAATTTTTGTGCCTGATAATACCCAGCATATGCACTTGTGTATTAACAGATCATCTGTGGATCCTATGTTTAAACAAACTTGTACTATTTTCATTTTTCAAATACACTATGCTAATTCAATATCAAAAAAAGAAGTTGGATTATAGTTTAATAAAAAAGATTTTAGATTATGCTGATGAATATGACTAATATGTCAATTTTTCTGGCCTTGGTGAGATTTTGAGATAGCTGTGGATTAGAAGCCAAATTCCAGACTTGTTTCTCTTTTATTTGCTTCTCTTTTATTTCATACTGGGAAGTATGAACTTTCGCCTCGCTTGAGTGCTTACTCCATTTTAGTATAGATATCTTCCGTTTATCGTGTATATGACACCTTGTAATTCTCTTTCTGGCCATTGATCCTTAAACAATCCACTTGACCTAGGGAACTGAAGCTGAAGCTAAAGATCCCTTCGCATATTCACTTGGATAACCACTTCTTCTTTGACCTTATTCATGCATATAGATATTCTGTTGAACCTATTAATGTCCAGGGATTTGGTCTAGTGGTAAGAGCATAACACGTGATGTGTGGATTAGGCATACGTCACAGGTTCAAACCAATTATCCATCGAGTTTTGAACTACTGGCCCTCGTAATTTCTAGGTTATAAAAAAATGCTAGAGGTCCAACTAAGTTTACTCTATTAGGTTTTATCCGTTCCTTTGACATACACCAAAAAGAAGGCCTCAATTCAAGAATATTTTTCAAAACTACAAGACAATGGCATCATGATATGTGGGTCCTTTAAAGCATTATGCTTTATGGATGTGCATCCTTTCTTCCCGGCATCCCTGTCTCTGAGGATGGAAGGAAAAGAGCAAACAAAGGAATAAAAGAAATGTTTGATTTCACATCAGCAAAAAAAAATGTCATAGTTTTAGTTATTTGAACTTCTTTGATGCAGCTATCATTTCTCAAATCTTATGTTACTTTCAGTTTAGGCTGTCAGACTTCAAATTGCACTAAATCGATGCTTTGATTTCCTTTTAGTTGATATGTTGCCTTTTATAGGGAATTTGACTTTGAGAAAACAATGCGGTTGTGGGAGGTCTTATGGACACATTATTTGAGCGAGCATCTTCATCTGTATGTCTGTGTTGCAATTCTGAGAAGATACCGCAGTAAAATAATAGGAGAGGAGATGGATTTCGACACACTGCTAAAATTTATCAATGAGCTAAGTGGTCATATTAACCTGGATGCTACCCTCAGGGAGGCTGAGGCTTTGTGTATATGTGCCGGTGAAAATGGTGAAGCTTGCATCCCTCCTGGAACTCCACCTTCATTACCATTTGAGATTACTTCAATGTACAATCAACAGGATGATGATGATGTACTGTAACCACTTCTGGATTTAAATTTCATAAATTGACATATGACCTTGGCAATCAGTGTGATATTCTTTTCAGTGTATATATGGATTCTGATAATCAGAATATTTTTCCTTTCCTGGAAGTCACTAACTTTTTTCACCATGTTTATGCCCTTACATTGAAATCTTATTTCATTGTTCCTTAAAATGATTTCTGTTTTCGATGTTTTGTTGCTAAACCAATGAGAATAAGAGTTGAAAACCAGATAGTTCATTACTTCTCTTCACTTAGTTGGAATTGGCAGTAGTAGAGGAAGCTGATACTTAGAAAAAGGGAAATCTATCATTTCTGACCTTTTGATACATGCATAAATTGGTTTCGCAAATAAGCTCATGCACATTTCCAAGCAGATGAAGCACAAGCTCAGATCCGAAACCCCTAGCATGGGAGTTGTTAACTTCTTATGGCACTAGTGGAAATTGGTGCTCTTATTTGAAGGATGCAATAGAGTAATACTACCACAAGTTTCTAAAGGAATGGCTGAATCTCATTCCACGCTTCTTTGCCAGTGCCTCTGAATGCTTCAAGCAAGACAATATCGTCCAGTATTGGAATAAAAGGCTCATCTTCGAGAAATGGCACGTTATTCATTGACAGAGGTGATAGTAAGCTGCAGTTGAAGTCTTGCATTTCTTCTATCCATGAATCTAAAACTGTTTTGGTGGCCACTTCTTGGTTGCTTACTGTTTCAGCAGGGTACTCTTGCTTTTTGCCTTCTGGGCTGTGAGTATTCGCCTCCTTGGACTTGACATGCTTCTTTTTGCCTCTACAAGATCTCTTGTTGTTCAAATGTGTGTTCCAGAAGTTCTTAACTTCATTGTCTGTTCTTCCAGGTAGCCTACCAGCAATTAGCGACCATCTGTACCAAAACCGATGTGAGATCTATAGCAAAAAAAAAAGGAAAGAATCAATTAGTTATTCATATTGTTTTAGCAGGAAAGCAGGGGGAGAAACAGTGACCGGTTGCCAAGAAGCTTATGGAGTCTGATGATGAGGTCCTTTTCATCTTCTGACATCATTCCTCTCTTGATGTTTGGCCTCAGGTAATTTTTCCACCTTAGTCTGCAGCTCTTACCACTCCTCATTAGGCCTAAGTCGGATATTGAAACATTAAACTCTTTGATGTCAGCATTCTAGTAGACCATTGACGATATCTTACAACGTAATTAAAGTTATAACTTGCTATAGACTATAAGATTTTAGTATACCTGACTTCTCAGAAATGGTAGCCCAGTTTCCCTCTCCATGAGTCTCCACACAGTTCTTCAATATCGAGTCCTCCTCAGGTTTCCAAAATCCTCTCTTCGTTCTTGTTTTAACTTCTTTATCCTTCATTGCACTTTTTATCCTCTTCTCTCCTGTGAACTCTTGTGTAGTAAAATAGGAAATGAGTGGTACTCAAATATAAAATATATAGATAAAAGGTTTAGGAGGGGGTGGGGGGTGGGGTTGGGTATGTGTCTTACTCTTGAAACAATGATGATGGAATTTAAAATTCTTTACTTTTGGATTACTATGTGTTGAAGTTGATGGGCCCTCAATTTTGATATCTTTTGTACTACCTGACATTGAAAGCCCTTTTGTGTGTTCCACTTTCATCCCACTAAAAGCCATTCACAAAGATGCTAGCTCATCTTGGTACTACCTTTCCTCAAGCCCTCCGTGGGAAGGTGGAATTAGAAAAACTGATAATTAAAGATTTTCTCTTTTGGTGCATTGGAAAGTTAATAGACTTTGAACAGTCTATTCTCTTGACTTAAATGATGTGAAGGAGGATTACCCTTTCAAGCATAGTATCAATTTGCAATGAAATCAAACAAAAAGATCACTTGCAATGTACTATCATGATTAGGGGCTTTTCGTCGGAAGTGCCTTTCCTAAGTGCAAGCGCATTTGATTCTGAAACCCTTCTATATTAGTAGTATCTTTAGAGGTTGTTACTTATAAGCTGGTCAAATAAGTTTATACGTACTTTTTAACTGATCTATGCCAAGTGCTTGTGAGATATCAATCAGAAACCATAAATTGATGACTCCCGCTTATGGTTTTTCAGCCTATAAGAACTTTTGATTTGACCATGTATTTACTAATTTATACTATTTTTTCTAATTTTTACAACACTCTTCCCAAAATGGACTCCTAACTCCCTCTCCATTTCATTTTCATCCGTTATTCTCCCTCCATTGAAATCGATGAACTATGATCTACAATGTCAAAGATCATATACAGTTGAAAGCTGTGAATAATAGTGATGCAAGTCATCGATTATTAGTCTTTTCTAATGCAAGTCATCAATTATTAGTTGAAAACTGTGAATAACAGTTGAAAACGTATACTCCCTCCGTTACAGAACACCACTTACCTTGAAACAGAGGCAGTAAATGTTCTCTTATTTGTTTGTAGTTCTGAAATCATGATGTTCCGACATGATTTATGAGTAATCAGTTATGGTAGTTAGGTTGAATATAGCATAAAATTATACCTATCTATTTTGACTTGCATAACACAAGTCACTGATTTTGGTTTCGCTTGTTGGCATCTGTTTATTATCTGTCGCTCAGCTTAAGGATATCCTAGTCCAATTTTTCTTATTAAACTTGAAACTTCCGCACAAATAATAAAGCGGAATTTTTTTTTATATACCGACCCCAATGTATCCTTTTGTGCCAATCACCTCACTACTTTAATGGTCCAACTTATATTTGCGAGTGTTCTAGCAAAGTTGAGTAGATGGAGTGTTTAGTTGCCTTTCTTAGCCAAAATATTTCCTCTAAGTACATGCCTTGGTCCTTATAATTGCTGAAAAGATGTTCAAATATATAGTCCCACAAGTTCACACATGTAGGTCATAGTTCATATTTTTGGCAGGTACAAATAACTCTTGCCAGCTAAAAATCTTGAAGAGAGTAGTATGCCAGCTCAAAATGTGAAAGTAGCTGCCACCCTCATGACTCAATAGGAACCAAAGATATGTGTCCTGGTATATTGATATGATGATCTTGGAAGAAGAGAAACACATGGAAGGACAGAGAGAAAGAGAGGGCATGGGACATTGGACAATTCTAAAAGGTGATCACTGACTGCCAAAAGTGAAAATGATTGAACCCATGAGAGCATAATGCGCCAATCATGAACCATAAAGTGCTTTGAACACTGTTCTTGATTGAACTCCAATTGCCCCCTTGGGGCTTTTGTCATTCCATAAATTTTGATTAATGTCTTAATATTGGAGAATCCCCATCCAGTATCCTAGATACTGCAGGTAATATCATCCCCCCCTCTCTCTTTTTCATTCGGAGTCCAGTACCCGCATAAGGGGCTCCAACTAATCCAAACATATTCGCTCCTCGTAAGGGTTGTCAGAGGGAGAAGCGCTCTTTACTGGGATCTTTTCAATACCCAGGCTCGAAGCCAAAATATCTTATCCATCACACCGCAATCTTTAGGAGTTGTTTGGTATGGGAATGAGATAGACAAAGTTATCCCACCATATATGGGATAACTTATTCAATCATTGTAGTACAAATGTTGGGATAAATAATCCCGAGGCTAACTAATACCCCTAACCAAATGCACGATAATATAATCATGTATCTTATTCTGGAATTATTGTCCCTTATCGCTCGTATCTAACGACCCCTTAATGGTATATCATCCTCTCAATCCTGCACCGAAGGAGCCTAACTCTAAATAAAATGAGTGAAAATCATGAGAAATTGGGGTTTCGATTAATGTTTTAATATTGGAGAATGCCGGTCCATTATCCCATATACGGCCAGGCAAGCGGACAGTGGGCACATGTATCATTTCTAGCTTAGTCTAGATTCTAATTTATTTGATGCTTATACTAGTAGAAAGTAATAAATATTCGATGAAATAATCAAAGTGCACACAAGTTGACCTATCACTATTTTCATAAGAGAAAAATATGCTTGACACGCAAGTTCAGTGAGGTGACATCTGTGACCGACGTGGAAGTGAGGCTTGACACACATGTCATCCAAAAGAGAGATAGCTTCAAGTACCTTGAGTCTATTATCCAGGGTAATGGTGAGATTGACGACGATGTGACCCCATCGTATTGGTGCAGGGTGGATGGAATGACGGCTCGCATCCGGGGTCTTGTGTGATAAGAAGGTGTCTCCCAAACTGAAAGACAATTTCTACAGAGTAGCAGTTAGACCGGCTATGTTGTATGGGGCGGAGTGTTGGCCGGTCAAGAACTCCGAAGGTGGCTGAGATGAGGATGTTGCGCTGGATGTGTGGGTTTACTAGGAGGGATAGGATTAAGAATGCGGATATTTGAGACAAGGTGAGAGTGTCTTCAGTGGAAGACAAGATGCGGGAAGTGAGGTTGCGATGGTTTGGACATGTGATGAGGAGAGGCACAGAGGCCCCTGTGCGGTGGTGTGAGAGGTTGGCTATGGATGGTTTTAAGAGAGGTCGTGGTAGACCGAAGAAATATTGGAGAGAGGTGATTAGGCAGGATTTGGTACAATTGCAGCTTACCGAGGACATGACCTTAGATAGGAAGGTGTGGAGGGCTCAAATTAGGGTAGACGGTTAGTAGGTTGGTTGGCTTCTTAGTAGGGAGGAGTGCAGTGTTTTGGTGCCTTTTTAGTAGTAGTTGTGAGGCTACGCTTGTAGCTTTTGTTTCATCTGCGCCGGATACTTGCCAGTGCTTTGTGTAGTTAGATTATTATATTATTTTGTTGTAGTATAGTTTTGTGATTATCTGTTGTTTTGTTTATTGGTTTTATATCTTGGACTGTTTTGAGCCGAGGGTCTATCGAAAACAGCCTCTTTACTTCACCTTGGGGTAAAGGTATGGTCTGCGTACATTCTACCCTCCCCAGACCCCACTTTGTGGGAACATACTGGGTATGCTGTTGTTGTTGTTATTGAAAAATATGCCATTCTCTTACTTCCTCCGGTTATTTCTTCCTTAGCTTTTGGTTCATCATCATTGTTTTCGTGCTAGGGTTATATAAATTGCAATGCAAATTCTTGGATGTTCTTCATATTTTGTAGTTCATGAGACATCGACAAGGTCACCTACAAACTCCCCTCTTCTTCTACCCACAAAAAAAGCAGTTCGGTGTACGAAATATTTTGTATTCATGCAAGATTTGAGGAAGATGTGGAGGTCGGGGATTAGGGTAGGAGGTTAGTAGGTAGTTGAGCGTTGTTGAGTCCCCTTATCAGTATTGCTGTTATTATTCTTTTATTATCTTATTCTTCGATTTAAGTATTACATGTTTTCATTGCTTCAGTTATCGTATTATGTTTTCCGGCCTCTAGCGTTTTATTTTGTTGTTGTTACTGCTTTCATTTCCATATTCCCTTTTTCAAACTGCTTTGAGATGCGTTACTTGAGCCGAGGGTCTGTCAGAAAAAACCTCTCTATCTCTATGAGGTAGGGGTAAGGTCTGCGTACACTCTACCTCTCCAAACCCCACTTGTGAGATTACATTGGGTATGTTGTTGGTGTAAGCACGATTCAAGGAAGGGCCGTATTTTGTAATGTAGACAACCTATCCTGACGTAAGCATTAGTGACTAATTTCATGACTCGAATTTGTAACCTACCAGCAATAAGAAGACAATTTTATTATTGCTTTAAGGCTCCAAGGAGATATCCCACCTTATCCCATGAACCAAACGACCTTGATATTATCCCACATTTTTTCTCATATCTAATAACTTGAGATATCCTCAACTAACATTTTTCAACCAAAAACCACATAGATACTTCATAGAATTGTATGGTTGCATTCAAACTTAGATGAATAATGTGAAAGACATGTTAAATAGGGCAAAGGAAGAAAATACCTTTGATAAAACTAAAGCTACATCTACACCTCAGAAGAAGAAGATAGTGGATTAACAGAGAGCAATATCATTTGAAACACTTTTAAGCTGGCATGTTTCTTGGATTTTATTTATTTTGGATTTACAAGAAAGACACTCCCCGTCCCCCAGCTTTAGCTTTTCAACTTTTCTCATTATAGTGTTACTGAGATTATTCCCCTTGTTTCATTGCCCAAACAAAACAGTACCAAAATCTTTCATAGATATTTCAAAGTACCAAATGCCATATTTGTTTTTGTCCTCTTTCACACGTGGAAGGTCATGTGGGGTTAATATTTCTTTAAATAAAGGGGCAACTTCGTAAATACTAGGGAATGAGTCAAAATATTTCATAATTTACAACTAATTTCATCATTGCATTTAGTACAATAAAAAACAAGCTTACATGATATACGAAAAAGAAACCTTATACATCTCCCAAAATCAAAGAATTTACATTATAATAAAATCCCTAAATTTATTTGTTACATCAAGAACCATTCATATATGAGTAATGTTTTTCGTCAAGATACTTTTTTGTTTTACTCATCTTCTTTTGTGCGTGGAAACAACGTAGATATTAATAACATTCTTCTGTTAAATCATATTTGATAGTCTTTTTGAGAATGATATATGTTTGATATAAATATGTAATACATACAATTTATATATAATTTACCCTTAGAATAATATATCGTATATCTATAATTTATACATATTGTAGAATACTTAATATACATATATAATTACTTTTCACTTTTACATTTGCAGTGATATATAAGATATACTATTTATATGTGTATATTATGTTATATACTCCTAATTCTCAAAAAAAATAAAATGTTATATACTCCTCTTTAGTATGAAGTATACTTATACTATCATCCATGTATGCACGTAATATATAATATATACATATATTCCCCGCATAATTAGTAAAAGTAATGTTAATGTAAAAGGTTTTGATGATTTTTTGGGAAAATGAAACGATAGTAATTTTAGATGAGAGAATATTTCCTCATTTATTGCATATAATATTTAATTAGGAGAGATATTTTAGAAATATAAAAAACGGAGAAGGGCCTAATTTACCCTTCAAATATTGAAAATGGTACAAATATGCCCTTCTTCCACCTTTGGGCTCTAAAATGTCCTTTTCATCCACCTTTGGGATCTAAAATACCCTTCTCATCCACCTTGGGGCTCTATTTTGCCCTTTCCCTTAACAAACTCTTTAGAAAAATGATTAAAATTTTTATTTAATATATAACAATATTTTATTTGTTTAAATTTTAATTAATCAAAACCTATTAACTCACAAACCCAATTCAGATCCCATATTTAGCTCTTCTTTATTTCGTATCTCTCCATTTTTTCCAAGTTCTTGTTTAGATTAGAGATATATGTCATAGATTTAATTTAATGACTGAGATTTAGTAAATTAAAAATAAGCCTTAATTATAATTAAAATAATTAATTACTTTCATATATTTACTTTCAAAATATTATTTTAATCTCACAATTTAGTTGTACAAGATATCTTTCCTAAATATAAAAAAATATTCTCACTTGCCTTGAGGCTTGAGTAAATTTTGTTCTGCATCATTTTTACTTCAATTTTTTTCACTCAAATTATTTTTAGCCTAATTTTGGATGTTGAAAAGGAATTTCAATGTTGGAAGAGAAGTCCTCCCGCTTTAAAAAATATTACAACTAAAATTTAGTATAACTTTTTTCTGTATTATAAATAATATAACAATCAGATATTTGAATATTTGATAAAATAAATAATAATATAATTAAAAATAAATTTAATGGCTAGAATTGTAGAATTACCTTATATTTTGGAGTAAATAAATGAAAGTAATTAATTATTTTACTCATAATTAAGACTTATTTTTAATTTACTAAATCTTTGTCATTAAATTAAATCTATGACATATGTCACTAATTTAAATAAGAACTTGGAAAAAATGGAGATATGAGAAATGAAGGGGAGCTAAATCTGAGATCCAAATTGAGTTTGTAAGTTAATAGGTTTTGATTAATTAAAATTTCAATAAATAAAATATTGTTACATATTAAATGAAAATCCTAATCATTTTTCCTAAACGGTTTGTTAAAGGAAAGGGTAAAATAGAGCCCAAAGGTGGATGAAAAGGGTATTTTAGAGCCCAAGGGTGGATGTAAAGGGCATTTTAGAGCCTAAAGGTGGAAGGAGGGTATATTTATACTATTTTCATTACTTGAAGGGTAATTTAGACCCTTCTTTGTATATAATATAATTAAGAAGTTAAATATCGGAATAAAATTATATTTACATAATTTTCAAAAAGTAATGGTAACTTTTCAAAATACCTTATAAAAAGGTTGTGTTTGTGCAAGTATCCCTTAAATATAAATGGACTCAAAGTAACATTAACAAGTACATAATGATGAGAAATAAGAAGGGGAACTTACATAAATAAGCTATAGTTTGGATCATAATTATAATTAGTAGAATTGAAACTTACACTCGAAAAATATTTGATATATCCTTTGCCTTAAAACTATACTCCAGATTTTTTTGAATAATGAGTTGTATAACTAAGCTGGAAAGCGTTAAAACAGACAATTGAGCGTCCATCCTGACGTTACTATCAATATATTTAACCTAATAAAGAACAAACGGATGCCTCAATTTAGTGGTGCAAGATTAGCTCCACTCCAAATTTGTATAGTGATCAGAACCAGAGATCTAATTGTATAGAATGATACCAACTTCACATAAAGATATAATCTATGATAGATTATGGTCAGATATCATCAAATGAAAATCTAAAGCCAAAAAACATAACATAGAAAAGAAATATATGAACGGAAAAAATTATAGAAAATGGCCACTCGGCCAAGTTATTTATCAAAAAATTGTCACCTTTGCTTCTTCTTCTTCCTGCTTTTTTATTTTTTTTTCTTCTTCTTTTTCGTCCTAATTCTTCTTCTTCTTTTTTCTTCTTTTTCGTCCTGATCTTCTTCTTCTTCTTCTTTCTTCTTCGTCGTCGTCTTGATTCTTCTTCCTCCTTCTTCTTCTTCTTTTTTTTTTTTTTAATAATTCGACGTGCCGTAAACGTCAACCGTTTCGAGTGAATAATATATCAAAACACCCGAAATATCGAGAAGAGCTCATATCTTAAATTTGGGAGTGTTTAGAGGAGATTTTGAGTTAGTCGAGACTCGAGATTAAACTTGCAATATAATAAAATGTCGTAATACTAAAAGCCATTTTGTTGTTGAAATCTTTTTTTTAAACATAGAATTTGTACAGTCATCGTCGTCTGCTTCTTCTTCAATTATCTCCTGCTTACCTGCATACAAGCACAGACCCTGCAATCAAATGTGCAGCAAATTTAGTACAACAATGTTGAATTGTTTGTCGGCATAAATAATGATAATGAAGAATGTATAGAAGCTTACGAATAGTAGACCATGTCAGATAGGCATTCGTCTGTTTCTTCTTCGTTCTTGCTTTTTCTTTTTTTTTTAAAAATTGACGTACCGTAAACGTGAAGCATTTTGAGTGAATTATATACCAAAAAATTTGAAATATCGAGTGGAGCTCATATCTAAAATTTGGGACTGTTTAGAGGAGATTTTGAGTTGGTCGGGATTGAAAGAACTTGTTTGGAGAGGTTGTATTGATGGTTGAAAGCTATGATATTTATTATGCTTCCATTTAGAGACTTAATGACTGGAAAAAAGATCGATACACGTGTATAGACTATTTATATAATATCGATATACGTTTATACACCATTTATATAATATCGATACACGTTTGTGCATTATGTATATAATATCGATACATATTTATACATTATTTATACAATTTTGATACATTACATAACTTTTATATAATATCGATACACGTTTATACACTTTTGATACATTGCATAACTTTTATACACTATCGATACATTACATATATACACGGCTATTTTTTTTGTAAATTTTTTTGGGATAAAAATAAATGTAGCCAAGCCCACTAGTGTTAAAATTTTTAGTAGCCATAAAATCAAATTTGTAAAAAATAGCCATAGATTATTCAAACAAAAAATTTTAAAATAGAAAAAGAATCCCTAAATAGGGAGGAGCATTCACACAAGTATCTCATGTCATGTATTATCTTCCAACAACCACCCCTTAACATTCTCTAGCAATTATATTATTCTTTATTATCTCCAAAAAGTTCAAATATAAAGTTGAGAAAATTTAGACTAAAATGGCAAAAAATAAATAAAAAATAACGTTATTAGAATTTCATCAAAATTTTAAAAGATTTATGTTATATAATGATGTTACACAATGTATAATTAGTGTATAATGTATACGCACTAATTATATAACTATTGTATAGTGATTATAAACTAACTACACAATGTATATATAACTTATTTTCTGTCTTTCATCTTCTTTTAATATTTACGTTGATTACATAAGTAACAAATTAAAATTTGAGACATTACAGTTTTGAAAACGAAACCCATGTCTTAATGAAGAAAGTTGTGATAATTTTGAATAATTTATTTTGGTTCAATAAATTATTCATTTATTGAACTTGTTTCCCAAATATTTTGATATCTAATCTTGTTCGTGAAAATATCATTATGAAAAAATAATTGAGTTTTGATTTTTTGGAAAGGGAAAAGCAGAGAATTAAGAGGAGAAGGAAATTGGTTAGGAGTGAATTGAGATTGAGAGAAAATTAATATTGATATGAAGAGATATCTATTATCATGTTTAAAGGGATATAGATATAGATTTGTATCTATCCTTATCCCTATTAATACGTAATTAAAATAAAAATTCTATAATTATTCAAACTATTAGTTTGGCTAATAAAAGTAAACAATGTGTGAAAGATGATTATAATGGGGTTATCAAAATAAAATATGGTTATCTTAAGTTTAAAACTTATATGGGCTGCTATTTGAGTTAAATTTTTAATTTTTTTTGTGGCTAGTTCATTTTTAGGCTATTTTTTGTGTAAAGAAAACTTGACTATATTTGTTGTAAACTAATTACTTTATTATACATATTTGAAATTATTGTCATGTATACCTGCACAATTTTCAAGATTATATATAGTTCAATTTGAACGATATAAATTGTTTTACAACAAAAAAATACCACTTTTTTGGGACCGACTTTTTTGCATCCAGTTTATTAACATAAGACATGCATTAAACCATAATAAATCAAGAAAATAATGCAGGAAGATTTACACCAAGGAAAACTTTTCACAAAAACTTCTATAAAAGCAAAAGTTAGCACTGACCAGGATATGTATTAAGTGAAATGCTTTGGCTGCAATGAAAGTAAATGGAAGAAGAAAGGGGAGATAATAGGTACTATTTAATAGAAGATTGAGATTACAATAATCAAGATTCATGAATTGAAAATAAAAACAACCCTTAAAATAAGAGACTTTAGCATTCAAAAGTCAAGAATTGAGGATAGTAACAAATCAAGATTTAAGAATTAAAGATAGTAACAAATTTAAAACAAGACATTACAACAATCCAAGTTTCAATAATTGAGGATAGGAGCAACCTTAACTAACAACACTCACATAGAAACAACGAAAATCATGGGACTAGATGTTCATGGTGATTTGAACATCTAGTATCATTTCGAGCTACTGTTTATCTTTTGTATCCACGAATTTGTGTGAAAATAACTTTTTTAAAGTATAATGAAAAATTGGGACTATAATACCCTCCAACCTAAATTAGTCAAGCAGGAAACTCAAATATTAGATCGAACACCCCTAACTGATGTCACATTCAAATTTGGTAAACTACAATTTGATAATTTAGTAGCACATTTTCTAGTTGTTTCACAATTTAAGCCATACTTCTAGTACATTCATGTAAGCAGAAAACTTCCCATAATCCAAACGATAATTAATTGAAAACTAAATTGTGTGCGTCTAAGGCTCTAAGCAAACCATCATAGACCCAATTACAAAAGGATATCCGATGTGAAAAAATAACCAGTCATTTTTTTAAAATATCTCTACAAGGAATTAATTTGATAAAAAGGTTAATAGAACCTTATGTCATGTTAGGCATGGAGGAAAACATTTCCCTTCATACCGAACACACCGTTAATCTTGATTCTTCATGACACTGTTAAAAAGTATAAACAAAGTTTTACTCAAAAAAGAAGTATAAAAGCAGAATTGAGTACATTATGTTCGACCTTCATTCCTTTTATTTTGATTTTTAAAATTATGGTTCATAAGAGTAGACACTCTTCTTTAAAGCTTTAGCGACATTAGATTGCATGGCATTTAATCAATTGCCGCTAAATGTTTTTGCGATAATACATATTGCCGCTAAAAGGTAAATGTATTGCCGCTAAAAACCTCTTTTGGCATTGACATTAGTAGTAGTAATTATTGGCAGTTTAAGAAAGTTGAAAATTTATTTAATGTTTTGATGATCTTTAGTACTTTATTGATCCTATATTCCAATTAGACACATGTTATGTGCTTAGATATCAAAGCTTTTTATTTAGCAGGTAAACATATTTAATCAAAGCTTTTCATCGTTAGAATTTGTGTCATTTCCAATTTGATTTTCAGGTCGCAGACGAAGAGGGACAGAGGAGATTGATTAGATCCTCCGATGCCATCCTATACTTTTACTGTTTACCATCGTGACATATTTGAAAAATCAAAATTCAAGGACTACGACTCGTTTCTTGAAAATATACTTGCTCAATTTCATGCTAGAGCAAGTTATTTAGCTTCAATTCTCGAATCCCAAAATGCACAAGAAGGTGAGATGCAACGAACTGGTCCCAAAATCAACAGATACTCACTTCACGAGTGGTGAGTATGCCACGTCTTTTTGATTGGCACCCAAATGATCAAAAATTACTTGCTAATTGTAACAAACTTAATTAAGCTTTGGATTGATCAATAAAGGAACTTACAAGTAAATTGGTCATCAAGAGTAACCAAAAGGAAAATAGAAAAGCGAGTTTCCAGAAAAGTTGTACAAAACTAAACAAAGAAAATAGCACAACTCTTAGCATAACCTCTTCTAGCTATCCTACTTTATGAGCGGGTAAGGATAGCCCGACGTGGTGGAGTTTTAAACAATATATGAGCGGTGGAATATTCGTGGATACAGAGACAATTATACCTATTTTCTCATGATTTTTATGTCATATTCTGTTGCATATTCAGAGCAGAAGTACGAGATATCCCTATGGCTGAAAATCCAGTCAAACCTTTCGACACTTCACACTTGCTATAAGGAAGATGCAAATGGTCGTGATTTATACTTTCCTGTAGTGAAGTTGTACTTTGGCAGCGTAAACTCGAGCACCATGTTGCTTCTGGCACAAGAACGGGTTATTGTGCACTATCGCGGCCTCTACTGCTTGGCTTTTGTTTGATGGAATGCATATATGTCAGTATTAGGCATGAATCAACTCCAAGGTATAGGATTAACTTTTGATACTAATGCACATACTTTGTCATTTGACATAAATGCATGTCAGTGAATATAAAATATCTATGATTTAGAATTCGGAGTATTGAAATATTATGGACTTTAGATAGGAAGGTGTGGGTGTCGCGTATTAGGGTAGAAGGTTAGTAGGTAATGGAGTGATGTTTTGCTTTTCGATGGTTTAGGCTTGTAATGTTTGCCGTAATACTAGGCCTATTCTTGTTGTTCTTGCTTTTGATATCTGTCGCCAAATGTTGCTTTGTGTTTCGATTATCACATTATTTTGTTCTTGTTCTTTTCTTGTAGGCTTTGCATTGCTGTCCTTATTAATTGCTATGCTTTCTTCACTATTTTCTTCTTTTACTTGAATTTGTTGCACTTGAGCCGAGGGACTTTCTACCTCCACGAGGTACTGGTAAGGTCTGCGTACACTCTACCCTCCCCAGACCCCACTTGTGGGATTTCACTGGGTATGTTGTTGTTGTTGTTGAAATATTATGGAACCAAAACGGAGTTCGACCCCTACTAGCTTGGGATAGAGGCGTAGTCGTTGTAGTAGTATGCAAAACTGGTCTTAACTTCAGCAATAGAGCTGATATATTGTATTACTACTTTATTTCTTTCACAAAAATTGCCAAAGCTGACAATCCTTTTTGCCTACTTATACATATTAAATAGTTTATTTAACACAAATACAGCGTCTGAGCTAAAGCTACTAGGTTCTGCCGGACCTGTACCTCCCCTGCTTCTAGACCACGTGCAACTGTATTTCAGGGTCCCCTGTTTGGTTATAGACTCGAGCAATCGCAGCAATAGTCTGATACACTTGTTGCATATTAGGCCTTTGATCAGGAATGAATTTCATGCAGTTACTTGCAAGTTCAAGTAGCTGCATTACCATATCATCAAATCCTTGGCCTAACAATAGTTTATCTACATCAAGAAGACTTGCAAAAGATCTGTTGCAAAGATTTTGACTTAAGCAACTCAGTTGGTAAGATTCCTTCCTCGTTAAAAGCTCGAGAAGCACAACCCCAAATCGATATACATCTTTCTTATAAGTTGTGTAGTATAAAGAGTCCGCTATTGGCAATAGACTTAAATTCGAATCAATATCATTTGGTTTTGCTAGTGTTGCCTCCCAAAAATTGGATATCTTGGGATCGAAATTTTTATCGAGCAAGATACATTGTGTGGTTATGTTACTATGCACAATATGGAAATTTTCACCATGATGAAGCCAAGCCAGGACTTTCGCGATTCCAACAGCAATTTTAACCCTTAGAGGAAAGTTCAAGAGTCTTGCCTTGTCTTCAGTTGAGTGCAGCCACTCATGTAAGTTTCCATTAGGCATGTATTTGTAAACCAGAAGTCGCTCGTCCCTCTCAGAACAAAAGCCGATTAGAGGTACCAAATTTGGATGCCTCAGACTACCGAGAGTTGTAATCTCGGAAACAAACTCTTCTTCCAAATCCTCTGATACATGGAGCCTCTTTATGGCAACAGTCCAGGCATCTGGGACCAGTGCTTTGTACACTTTCCCCAGTAGTCCGTTCCCGATTTCATTGTCTTGGCTGAAATTTGAAGTCACGTTTGATAGTTCCGTAAAACTCATCCTCGTAACAATCTTCTCCAGCTTTAGAATCTGCATAAAAGAACATATCTTCCATCAGAACCACAGGTTGATCAAGTAGTACCCCATCCGTTTTAAACGTGTCATAACACTTGTGTGGATATGAAATCTCTTCATTATTTCCAATCTAGAAAGTTACCATTAACCATTTGATCTTTTTTGTTACCGACTAATTAGGAAATCTTGGCACATAAACTGGAATGGATGGAAGATACGCGTTCTTAAAGAAGACAAAAGACTGGTTGAAAATCAACAAAATGTTTACCTTCAGGTAGTTGTTTATTTCTTCTCCTTCAGGATATTTACTTCCATCAGTCACTAGTACTGTCTTTTTTCTCTTCTTGATAGATAGAAGCATCTTCTTTACACCAGGTAACCCAAAGAAAAAAAGATATATACCAAGTAAAGTGAAAAGCGACCAACCCGTCACAAAACCACAAGCAAACATAACACGATGGTTCAATACGCGTTCTAATAGACATGCTTGTAGAGGACCTCCACAAAGTCCTGAATTATTTACATAAGTTTCAGCTGAAAAAGTAGCATCAGTGAAAATTGGCACTTGTCCTGTCAACATGTTGTTGGCAACACTAAATGTCCTGAGTCGATGTAACGAGCCAATTTCAGGTGGGATCGTACCTTCTAGATCATTGTTGTCTAATTTGAGGACATTAAGAAAAGAGCAATTTGCTATGTCACCTGAGATTGCGCCTGAGAATTGGTTGCTCGAGATATCAAAATCTACAACATATCCAATTAATTTGGATATATCGAAAGGGATTGTACCATATAGCTCGTTGTTTGAAAGATCAAGATCAACTAAAGAAGAGCAATCTTGAACGCCTCGTGGAAACTGGCCTATTAGTCTCATACCTGGAAGTCTAATGCTTAAAACTTTGTTCTCATCAGGATGCCAGCAATCTACTCCTGTAAATTTGCATATGAAACCTTCGGTCTGATTATCGAAATTCCAAGAAGAAGCAAACATGTTAAAAGGGTCTGCCAGTGAATCTTTTATCGATTTCAAGCAATCAATGTCACTCTGAAGCGCGTTGCATCTTAGAGAAAAGTTGCAAAGTGCTACGAAAAATGGTAGTACTAAGTAAAGAATGTTGCAGCTGCACATTGTAAAAGTTAAAATATTTGTCTTAGAATCCTGAAATTTATTGAGTTATTCGCTTTGGTAAGACGTATATATTACAATTTGACTTAGGCAAATGGCCAGCAGTTGACTGGGGTCAAGCACTATAACTCCAGAATTGTAAACTTTGCTTCCCACCCCCACCCCTCTTTTTTTTTTCATTGATAATGCTATGTTTGGTATGATACAGATCATTTTTAGCGAAAAATGTTTTTTCCCTAAAATTTGGTTGGTATGTGCGAGAAGGGGAGCCTTGGTGCAAATTAAAGTTATCTCTGTGTGACTTATAGGTCACGGGTTCAAGCCATGTAATCAGGTTAGGGTATGTTGTCTACATTAACCCTTGGGGTGTGGCCCTTCCCCGACCTAAGTGAAAACTGTTGCTTGAAAACATTTGTCAAGCCAAAATGGGCCATCAAAGAGTCAAAGAAGCAAGTCAGACACGGCATCTTTTATTATTGCTTTGACTATTAGTTTCAGTTAGATGCTGGAGTAGACTTAGGTCATCTGTTGAAAATATAATCCATGTTGTTGAATTTTATTAACGATAGGGAAGTTCGAGTGAGCCCCTCGTGGTGGAAATTTAAACAAGATATGACTGGTGGAATCTTCATGGATACTGGGACAAGTCTTACCTATTTTCCTCATGATTTTTATAACATAGTCCGTTACATATTGAGAGTAGAAGTACGAGATATTCCCATGGCTGAAATTCCAGTCAAACCTTTCGATACTTGCTATAACGAAGATCCAAATGGTCGTGATTTATACTTTCCAATAATGAAGCTGTGCTTTGGCAACGTAAACTCGAGTACAATGTTGCTTTTGGCACAAGAACAGGTTATTGTGCACTATCGCGAGCTCTACTGCTTGGCTTTTGTTGGATGGAATGGAGATATGTCAGTATTAGGATTAACTTTTGATACTTCAGCAAATACTTTCTCACTTGACATAGATGCATATGATTGAGTATAAAGTATAAATGGTTTAAAATTCGGAGTATTCAAATATTATGGAGCCAAAACAGAGCATTTTGATTTATGTTTCATTTGTTATGTTTGGTAATTGGTATGACACAGATCATTTTTTGCAAAAAATGTTTTTTCCTAAAATTTGGTTGGTAAGTGCGAGATGAGGAGCCTTGGTGCAAGTTAAAGTTATCTCCGTGTGGCTTATATGTCACAGGTTCGAGCCTTGTAATCATATTAGGGTATGTTGTTTACATTAACCCTTGGGGTGCCCTGCGTGAAAACTGTTACTTGTAAACATTTGTCAACCCAAAAGACTCGAAGAAGCAAGTCATACATGACATTTTTTATTATTGCTTTGACTATTAGTTTCAGTTATAGGTGCTGAAGTAGACTTATTTGGTGATCTCTTGAAAATGTAATCCATTTTGTTGAATTTTACTTGTATAATTTTAACACTAATAATATCAGATTAATCACAAGTTATTAATTAATTTATTTTTGGATGTATCAAAAGTTAATCCAGCAGCTTGAAAGTTGATTATATTTCTACTTTATCATCACCAACGTACAACTTTACAACTAGAAAGTACACCTCATCGCCTTCGGGATCAATTTTATAGCACGTGCCAAACAGTCCAACGGGTCCTTCCTGTTATGACCAAATAATTAGGTGTCATGCAAAAGCTAACAAAACAAACCTCGAAAGATGTCAAATAAGAAGACAAACGAGAAATATACCAAAAGAGACACAATAATTTAACGTGGTTCGGTCAATCGACCTACATCCACAAAAGGAGATGAGCAATCTACTATATAAAAGAGAGCACAAAATATCGAGAGAAACAAACTCACAAAATTCGCTCAGAATAAAAAGGAGGTTCACACAAGTGACACCGTAACACTTGTGTCTCACAAATTTCCCTCCTGAACAAAACTTTTAAAGCCCTTGTGACTACATTGTGGATGTTGTCAAGTTAGAAGGAATGAGCCTCTATTTATAGAGTCATAAACATTTTCCTACAAGAAAAAGGACTA
Source organism: Jaltomata sinuosa (assembly GCA_003996215.1). Taxonomy (NCBI): domain Eukaryota; kingdom Viridiplantae; phylum Streptophyta; class Magnoliopsida; order Solanales; family Solanaceae; genus Jaltomata; species Jaltomata sinuosa. The sequence goes on from QJPP01000396.1 coordinate 865,853, forward strand.
GCCAATTATGAAAGATTTGTGCTTTCCTTTTAGAAAAAAAGAAAAATCAATTATGGTAAGAAAGACACGGCAGACACCAACAATTCTCTCCCTTGGCCTGAATTTCTGACAAAATAAATTTACTCCACCTTCTTCATATAATTTTCAACAGGTTGAATCTCCATCTCAAAAATCTCCTCTATTAAATCTTTGTCTCTACACGGAGTAACCCTCCAATAAAATTTCTCAAAGAAAATCTTCATCACGATCAAATAAGTTGCTGCTAGAACTGAACCCGCCAAGATGAACACTCACTTTTAACCTCACTCTGATACCACTTGTTTAACCTGCAATATTAGTTGTTCCCTGAACTAATCAACTAAGTTCTTTCTGCTGGTGATAATAAAGCTTAGCACCATTTGACTGCCCATATCTATGCTCCAGACTAATCCAAAGTTTTCTAGCAGTGCTGGAATAAATGACACTGTCTATAATTTCTTTAGATAGAGAGTTGAAGAGCCATGAAGTAATCATATCATTGCATCTGCTCCATAATTGCAAGTCTAGTGCATCAACAGAAGGAGCAGATTGAGCTCCAATAATGAAGCCCAGCTTATTTTTCGCTGACAAAGCTATGAGGACAAACCTCTTCTACCATTAGTAGCCTCTTCCATCAAAGGAATTGTCCACGAGATTCATACCTGGGGCATCTGAGGAGTGAAGGTGATGAGGGTGATTTGTATCTGTGATTGAGGGGTTGCTAGATCCTCCTGTGACTGGAGCAATGGTGGAAGAATTTCTAGTTTCGGTCATTGTTGATTAGAACGAAGATGAAGATCTAGGTTTAGGAAGAAATATAGGTTGATTTGATTAGAGCTCTGATACCTTGTAAAAATGTAAAAGAGACGATGTGTGGAATTTTTCTTGTGTATTGATCTGTACCCCAAAACTTCTACTTATACAAACTATGAAAAATAAATAAAAAATCAAAATATAAATCCTATACAGTTGTTTATTCCTTATTTGCTAGAAGAAGAAAAACAAACTAACTGTAAGCATTTTTTATTTACTATGCTTGAGAAACTTCTATTTTATGTACATTTGTATCTTGAATTGCATCCGTTTGGGCCTTCTTCTGCTTGTATGTATTTTGGGCTGAGTGTTTGACCCAAGTTTTGTGTCTGCTCCGATTCAAATCAAAAGTCCATTTTAGCATATCTTTTGATAGTATAAGAGACTTCGATGGAATTGAGGTATCTTTCTTCAAGTGTTCAGACCCTTCAGATGTTGTCTCCTTCTTCTTACCTTTTTCTCCATGTTTGATTTTTTTATTTCGAATTCCAATAGTGTAGAGAAATAGCAGAAGAAAGGTATAATCGGGGAGACCTTCTGCTAGCCCAAGATCGTTAACTAAGATCGGAAGATTCAACCTAGGAAGAGAAAGCTAGAAAGGAGAAGGAGAATTTGGGTAGAGAACTTTGTTATGGAGGAACATTTCTCAAATTGTCTGGAATTAGATTTGTTTTAGGTTGATTACAAATGACTTGTAGGGATGTTTCTAGATATAAAAAGATCTAAACAATTTTATTATCTACTACAAATATCTCCCCTAAGTATCTAAACTCTAGAATATCTAGACTTTTCTCAAGTACAATATCAAGGAGACTACACTATAACTTTCTAGATTCTTCTACCTAGAATTATCTAGAATATCTAGAAATTTCTTCAAGATAATTATTCAAGTTACTACACTAGAACATTCTAGAAGAATTTATGATATTCCAAAAAATCAACTTTAATATTTGTCACAAACAGTTGTTTCTTCCCCTGAAAGAAAAATCGTCAAATAATAGGGATGGAAGATTCTTCTCGAGTTCCTTCAAACACATGTTTTGGTGGTGCAATTTATGTAGGAAGGACGATCGCCAAAATTTAAGTCTCCAAACTGTGTTATGAACTGAGCAATTAAGTCTTTTGCTCACCATCTGTATATAGATATTGCGGCGACATCACTTTATGGCAGTGTATTTAAATGTGCGTGTGAGTAGGTGGTGCATCACGTATATGGGTTCAAATTTGAGGTGTAACTTTTGTGTTCTAATCTGGATCTTTGTGCGTATTATTTTTTTGTTCAATTTCAACCAATATTTATCGTTTATCATAATGCTTTCGTATTTGCTATGATCTCCAGTCATTTTTCATAACAATTTTAAACACGCAGCTCTAGTATTTTAAGGATGACTACGAAAAACAATCTTTTTTGCAAGATAGATCAAGAATCTCTTCGCGCAATCCTAGGTTATGCCAACCTTTCCCTAAATTCCCTCCTAGTGATTCTATCGCATAGGAAACATAATACAAAGATTGGGGAACGAAAACCTTACCTTTGGAAAGAATTTCGACGGAAAAAGGAAAAAAAACTCCTGGAATCGCCTAGCCCTTCTCCCAAAACGAAATTGTGAAAAACTGAATGTTTTGGGAACTGTTTCTGCATTAAAATCCTGTCGGCCCGCTATAGCGGCCCCCGCTCTGCTATAGCGGATGACTACCGCTACCGAGGTCGCTACCGCTCTGCTGCGGAGGTCGCTACCGTGGACCATTGCGCTCGTCACGAACAAAATGTCCAGAAATCTCCCAGTTTTGGCCATTTTACAACACACTTGCTTTCCCCGATGACCTGAAACAACCCCTTTACGTCAAACGCGATTCTGGGAGTTCTACTTACCCAAATTCGATTCCGAAAAGTCCCCCGGACTCCTTTATGTCTTGGCTACGTGAAAAACTAGCTCAAAACAAGACACAAAGACCAATCCTCACCCGTACTTCCCAAGACTCTACCACGCTCCAAAACCGGTCGAGGCTAGCCTAGCCCAGAATTTCAAACTCCCAAACCCGGAGTTTTCTAACTCTAAAACTTGACACGATTGGACTACCCGTAACGACGGACCTGATCGTTACACATATCTTGCTCTCTCACATTTTGAATAGGAGAACAAAATATTTTTATGTATAAAAATAAATTTTTTTTGTATAAAGGTCATAAAAAAAAATTAAAAAAATCATTTCTCCCATAATTTTGAGGTCACTTGAAATTTTAAGAGGAATTAAAATTTCTTAATCACTTACAAAATGAATAGAAAAAAAATAGTATTTTCAAATCTCTTATATGTAAAAATGAAGATCTCTTGTTAAAAAGGTCATAAAAATTTTCAAAAAAAAAAGTGACTAAAAAGCAATTTTCTCCAATTTTTGTCTTATATTTTTTTGTCATGTTAGTCCTTTTAATAATTTAAATGGCATGTTTGAGATACCGACTATTCAAATCAATATTTGTAAGTACGAATATTCGATAATACGTTTCAAATTTATGAATTTCAGTTAAACATCATCAAAAAACGTCGAAAGAAAGAGGTGATATTGGAGACCAGCTCCCTTAATGTAATGAATTTAATGGCGCGAAATCATCGAGGCGGGGGGGGGGACAAAAATCACATTCTATAAAAATTTAAAACTCTTTATTATATCAAATAAATTTATTTTTAAATATTTATAAAATTAATTAAATAATTACAATGCACAACAGATTAGATTTTTTAAAGAGTTTTAAATATTTATTTATTTATTCAAAAATGTTTTCTTCTAAATGATATAGTAGATTTAAATTTAGAGATTTGTAATTATCATTACTTAATCAAATCCTTTTTTCCTTCAATTTGTTAATATTTTTCTTTTCTCTCCTAAAATATTTTTCTTTAATCTCCAAAAAAAACTTAAAAGCCGAAAGCATAAAAGTTCATTTTAACCAACTTGGTAGTTAACTCTAGATTACTCAAATTGAGTTGTATCACAATTCACAACATCAACATATCTTTATTCATAAACTTAAAATTTATTAGAAAAAACCCATAAACACAGTATATTCTCAACAGATTATCATAGTTTGTAAAACACTCATTTCAAAACATACATCTTTTCAAATTAAAATAACCTTATTACTCAAAAATCCTGATTACAACTTCCAAGGGAAAAAGAGATATTTTGAAGTGAAATTAAGTTTCAAATTCTTCCATCATTTACCTTTCTGGAGAAGTTAGAATTATAATACAAATTTAGGGTGTGTTTATTGTATCCTCCTCACCCACCCAACACCCTCAACCCCTATACCTTGATCATCCCACCCCGTCCCCTCTCACTCCTCGAGTATTTTGCTAGTTTTACATATAAACAAATGCTCTTGAGATAACATTTTCTTTGTTTACTATCAAACACTAGAAATTAAGTAAAGAACCAACTTGTTTTTCAAAAATAAAAAATAAATAAATCTAGGAAAATATTTCTTATGAAAAATATTCTCCTTCATACCAAAACACCCTTAGAAGTAACTTACACTCTGTTCGGATGCTTGTTACGTATTATTGTATAATGTATCGTATTGCATTGTATTGTATTGTATCATACTGTATCGTTTTAATGAATACAATGTTTGGATAGATTGTATCATTTTCCGTCGTTACATAATCTCACGCATCAATAATTTGAAGGATAAACCCACTATAAAAGTAGGATACGGGATACAACTCATATAAAAAGGTATAATAAAGGATAAAATAAGATTATTAAATAATAAGTAAAGAGAAAATGAGAAATAACAGCGTGATACCACCAAATTCGTGGTTACATAGAATGGGGTTTTTCATGGTTATCTAACCATAGAATCAAATTATACCATACAATATGTTTTAAGTAACAATCCAAAACAAACATGACATTGATAGTAATGATACAATACAATACCATGGGTAACAACCATCCAAACAAAGTGTTTAGTAGTCATAATGATACATACCAATAAGGAGCAATTGTTGGAATTGTCTGATGGCCTCTTTATTCCTTAAGCGAACACCAGCAACCAACGATGGAAAGCTTAACTACAAGCCAAATAACTAGTGATCAAAAATCAAGTCCCTACTAGGCCTAAAAAAAATTATTTTTATGTATATATAATAAATATTAAACCATCGAGCGTACTTTTTCATGATGGAATTCTAATATGAAGAAAGAAAAAAAAATGCACCCTCTTTCAGGCACTCGGAGGCTGAACTTCCTCGGCGTCGACGTAAACTGTTGAAATACCTGATCTCAGAAGCATCTCTTCGCCGGAGAGTTCCTTTGGTTCTTTGCTAAAGAAAAAAGGGCGGTTAGCTGCACTGTTTTCTTCTTTTTAATTTTCCATCCCAATTAGCTTTAAGTAGGCATTTGGCCGTATTTTATCGTGAAAATAAATAAATAAAAATTATTTTTAAAGTGAAAAAATAATATTAGGAAATTAAAATTGTTTGGTTATAAAATAAATTAAGTTATTTTTAAATTATTCTGGGTAATTTAGAATGAAAACGATTTTTGTTTTTTTTTTAAATTTCTGAACATTTTTTTGAAAGGTGAAAAAAATAAAAATAAATCTTTTAAAAATTTTATGGTCAAATAGATTTTCGAAGTTGTACTTTGAAAAAAAAGTTAAAAAATTTTATGACCAAATGGGTCCTAAGTAGCCCCACGTGAGAATTCGACCCAATTCTCTTTGTAAATAAGTTGGACAAGTTATTGATATGGGTCGTTTAATTGGACGACACTTAAAATATGGTATTTTATAATAAAAGATATGGATCGTTAGCTGTGAGTGGCATGAATGTATATATTTGATCACGATAACACTATAAATAGGTTCAACTATTATTAAGTAACATGACTAAATCATTTTTAATAATTCGAGTATATATTCGATTCCCCCCCCCCCCCCCCTCCCTCTAAATATGGGTTGCATAGCTAATTTGGGCTATCATACTTTGACTCCAAAAAAGGTAGAAAGAAAAGGGGGATTTACGAAAATGTATTATTGTCAAAAGTTTTTTTAAAAAAATAAATAGTACATGTATATCACATGTATATCGCATATATATGTAATGTATATATAATGTATATGCATGTATATTGTCTAGCCACATGTATACCATAAGTATATCACATGTAAACCAAATTCCATTTCGTGTAAACACTTTGGACGAATGATCATTTTTTATAGTAAATTATAAGTGAACTATTTTTTGTGTAAAAAATTTAATAAAATGGTCATTTTGTCTAATGTTTTCACAAACTAAACCAAACCATGTATATACACAATGGTTTGTATAACACAATGAGTATACATGCAGTATACCGCATGATAGGATTCTGAAATTTAACACAATGTCCATCGTTATTGTGTATATATAAAACCCATTGCGGTATACATGTTTAAGTGTAAAAAATTTAACACAATGGTCATTTTGTGTAGATGGGCTTTACCCATGATAGAAAGACCTCAAATTTCAGAATCCTATCTTTTTAGTAGAGGTGAACAAAATCAAATCGCAAATTGCATCAAATCCACAAATCGACAAATCGAGTCAAGCCGGGAAAAAAAAACTCGACTAGTGATTTGGTTTGACTTGGTTTGATATTGAAAAAAAAATGACTATAATTGATTTGATTTGGTTTTAACTAAAAAAAAATAAAACCGAATCGAACCAACCTCGATATTACATGTATATAATTTTTAAAATATTTTATACGTAAAAATATTTAATGTGATGTAATTTATATTAATTTCTTAAACTTTTTCATGGTTTTTATCTTTTAACATGTTATTACAACTTTAAACTTAGAATTTAGAATGGTCCAATAAGTTTCATAGCCCATGATATTGGTAACTCAAATAAAGCTCAAGTCAATACTAATGCTGGCAAATAATTACTCAGTCCAACAATAGAAATGATAATCATGTTAGATATCTAATCCTTAATTTTTGCATAGATACATAAGCTAATTTTATTTTTCTGTTTAATATTTAGCCATGTAATTAATAGTTATTAGACTTATTTTAGCATGAGCTAATATTTCTAAATTATTATTATTATTATTATTATTATTATTATTATTATTATTATTATTATTATTATTATTATTATTATTATTATTATTATATCACAAGACGAAACTTCTCAAATAGTAACAATAGTCATGGAAATAAAATAATACAAATCTGTCGGAGTTAGTGTTTTCAGCAAGAAAATCGCAAAAAAAATGTAATCTCCGACCATATCAGAAAATGAGCACAAAAAAAATAGAGTTTTCTCGTCAGATCTGGTCATTTTCTTTCAGTCAATTTTGAAAATAACAGTCAAAATCCTTGATAATGGTGGAAATTGATTTATTTAAGATGATGAAAGAGAAATAATGGGAGGGAATAATTTACCATGAATAGAAAGATTTTGTGTTTGAATTATGGCAATTGCTTGATTCAAGGCACAAGATATGGGATATGGAGGAGAGAGGGGAACCAATGTATCTAGGGATGAAGGAGGGATTTTTTGTTAAATTATTGAATAAGAACTGGAATATTAATTTTTGCATAGATACATAATCTAATTTTATTTTTCTGTTTAATATTTAGCCATGTAATTAATAGTTATTAGACTTATTTTAGCATGACCTAACATTTCTAAATTATTATTATTATTATTATTATTATTATTATTATTATTATTATTATTATTATTATTATTATTATTATTATTATTATTATTATTATTATTGTTGTTGTTGATATTATGACTTATTAATATGCAATATTTGTGATTTCATTAATTTTTTTGGTTGAATAATTTTTTATCATCACTGATTTCATATTTTGTGTTATTTTTCTAAGAAACGCCTTAGATAGTTATATCTTGCTAGGATCAAAAAAATATTTGAAGCACTATGAAGATTTTACCGAAAAAATCTGAAAAATATGAGAAAACTGAAAAATCCAAAAAAAATCGAGGTCAAAAAACTAAACTTTTATTGATTTGATTTGACGTGCCCTTTAACTTGGCTTCAACTCACATTTATGGCCTCCAACTCTGGATGTGCACAAGTAGGCACTTAAACTTGTATAAAGTTGAACAAGTAAACACATGCGTCATATGTGTAAACACATGTATACAATTATACAGTTTCGATACATATCCTATACAATTTATATACACATCCTATACGACAATTATACAGTTTCTATACAGTTGCATTTAATTAATTTTTTTTAAAAATAGCTGATTTTTTAGCCAAAAAAAGAGTAGCGAAACAAAAAAATAATAGAATATTTTTTTTAAAAAAGCCAAAATGGCCCAAATTTAAAAATGACTAGTGCATAGAATTTAAATGGCTGAGTGGTCATATAATAACATTATCGGGCAAACAACAAAAAATACACATATTTAATCCCTAATTACTTTTAAAAATGCTACTTTACATATTTACTCTTTTTACCACTTTTTGTGTTTCGGATACATGTCTAATTGCTGATGAATTGATGTATCTCAGATACATGGATAACTAATTATGGATATTTTAATTAATCAAATCCCTTAATATAAGGCAAAAATTAAGACATGTATATATGCTTAATTAATTTTATTTTTTTACTTTTTAAAAATAATAAATTCATTAATCATTAATATAAGACGAAAACATGTATATCTTGGTTATATAATTTGATTACTTTTCATCTAATATATCATTTTATATGTATCTAATATTAATTTCATGTATATTTTATTATGTATCAATTATTAATTTCATGTACATATTTATATGTACCTAGTATAAATTTCATGTATTTATTTGTGTATATCTAATATTAATTTCATATATACGTTTATATGTATATAATATTATTTTGATGTATCCAGTACCAATTTCATAAATTATATTCAAAATATAGTAAATTCAATATTAATTTGATGTATCTGATATAATAATGAATTGATGTATTCAGTACCAATTTCATACATTATATTCAAAATACATGTATCCATAATCAACTTAATCTAGTGTATCCAGTATTAATTTGATGTATCCAATATAAATTTCATACCATGAATCCAAAATACATGTATCTAATACATGCTTAAAAAAAAACACAAATCTGACAGAGATGCATTCATATGTACATGAACAAATACTAAATTTCATATTCAATATGAATTAGTAGACTATGATACATGGGTACGCAGGTACATTCATCCTCCTCCTTGCTACCCTACGACACCCCCACCCTCGACACCCACCATATCGTCTATCTTCAGAAACAACACGAAATTTCGGCAGAGAAATAGAAATATCACAAGACGAAACTTCTCAAATAGTAACAATAGTCATGGAAATAAAATAATACAGATCTGTCGGAGTTAGTGTTTTCAGCAAGAAAATCACAAAAACAATGTAATCTCCGACCATATCTGAAAATGGGCACAGAAAAAATGGAATTTTTTGGTCAGATCTGGTCATTTTCTTCCAGCCAATTTTGAAAATAACAGTCAAAATCCTTGATAATGGTGGAAGTTGATTTATCTAAGATGATGAAAGAGAAATAATAGGGGGGGGGGGAGTAATTTACCATGAATAGAAAGATTTTGTGTTTGAATTATGACAATTGCTTGATTCGAGGCACAAAATATGGGATATGGAGGAGAGAGGGGAACTAATGTATCTAAGGATGAAGGAGGGATTTTTTGTTAAATTATTGTATAAAGTGTAATTAAAATAAAGTAGTGAGTTATTTAATAGATATGATAAGGAAGTATGTTTGTTTAGGTAGTTTATAAAACATTATTTTGAAATAATCATTTTTTATGAAAATAGTTTGGCCCACTGAACAGGACATGATATCCTTTTCCCTTAATAAAATATAAAATTTGATGAGCATCAATTTTATACCAATTTTTAGAATCAGTATTACAAATTCTCTAAACTAAACATGTATTTTATAACCCTATAACCCAAGCTTTGCACTCAATTAAATTCCTTGGGGGCCGTTTGGTAACTAGTTTGGAAGTGAGATGCTTAGGTATTAAATTTCGCATAAGTAATACCACGTTTGATAACTGGTTAGGAGGTAAGTTATTCATGTATTAAATTAATACGGTATTTGATTAACAATTTAGATACACGTATAACTAATACATGTATACATTATGAGGATTCACATGTATTATTTTATGATAAAGGGTGAAATAACTAATACATGAATAATCAAATCATGCATAAGTAATACTTGCATAAAATAATACATAAATTTCCTCTTAACTAATCTCTGCAATACTAATACGCGCATAACTCTAACTAGCTACTCCAATGAGCAGCAGCCCAAATTGCATAAAGGCTCATGCCCCATGGTCAGCAAAGAAATAACCCAGCATCTTACTACTCCCTTCTGTCCATTTTATATGACATTCTTTTCCTTTAGTGCGTTTTAAAAAATTGTCACCTTACTATAATTAGAAATAAATTAATTTTAAATTTTTTCTATTACTCATAATGAAATAATTTACAGTTACACAAATATCTAAAAATTATTTTAGATTATAATTTTTTTTTAAAATAAATTCTTAAATATCATGTCAAGTCAAATAATATCACAGAGAATAGTGTATATTTCCCATAAGCCAAAATCCCAAGAATAGCCTTCATTTAATGCAAATCTGACAAAATCTTTCTACTTTATTTTCACTTCACGTGAATAATCTCCCTTTCCCTCCAAAATCTTTCCATTTTTCCATTTGCCTTCACTTTATTTTTCTGATACATCAGAAACAGATTCACCATTTTTGTGAAATCTCTGACCCAACTTGATAGCTTGTATGAATCCACCGAGAGTCAGGGAACCAAGTCCTCTGACTGAAGTTGCAGTTACGAGTAAGAAGGTGAAATAACAAGAAGTAAAAAACACAAGATTTTACGTGGAAACCTCCTTGCTCAAGGGAGTAAAACCACGACCTACCCTAGTAGGATTTCACCAACCAAACTTCACTAAAACACTGAGTAACTTCGGATTACAGACTCCAGTAACCCTACGAATTAAACTCTTAATCCACTACACTGCAATAACTCTATTACAATGTAAGATACAATAACTCTATTACATCACCACAGTATTAACTAACTCTAGCTAATACAACATCACACAATCAACTAACTCTAGCTGATGGTTTATAATCAAAAGAACAAAATACAAAAGACTCAACTAAAGACAAGGAATCATTGACTTCATCTTGATCACGATCAGGTCCCTTGGTCAGTGAGCTTCTGTTTCTTTTTGGAGCTTGAGCAGCTTTGCTTTGAGATGAAGAACTTGGATTTGCAAAAACTAGGTTTTGGCTAAAGTTTCTCATTGCTTATAAATGAGAGAGCCAAAAACCTTAACACATTGCCATTGGTCCAGCGGATTCCAAGGACTGCAGAAATGCAGTCCAAAAGCTACAGAAAGTACAAGTCACATATGTACCATGTTAACTGTTCTTCAAGGCCGCTAGGGGTACCAGGTCCCCCTAAGTGTTTGTCAATCATCAAAACTAAAGAGACCATATTACATCATTTCCCCCCTTTTTGATGATGACAAACTAAGTTCCCCCTGTCATCTTTACTTGGTCCTTTTCACAAGTTCCTTCTCTCCGTTCCACAGATCACACTAGGTTCCCCCTGTCACTATTACCTGGTCCCAACACCTGTTCCCCCTATCAGCACATCTTCCCCCTTGTGGCATCATAAAAAAGAGTGAATAGTAAACCCAAAGTAATGATGAGTAACAGTTGTTAACTCATGCTTCTAGGGCAACACTAACATGAATGAAGGGAGATAGTCAAAGGAAATTAGACGCAAGATAAACACCATAACAAGAGCTTCATTTCATTTATTTTGGTAGCATTACAAACAGTTCAGAAAAAGATAAAAACATCACTAGTAAAACAGCACCGAGGTAAGATAAAAATAGGAGGGAATTTGAAAGCTAGGAATGAGAACGGAAGCAAGGAAGGGAGGAGGGAAAGTGAATCAGGCCAACTTCTGAAGTAGAAGAGTCATGCGAGTGTCGGCCTTTTCATGAGCATCAAGCAACTTCTGAGTGAGGACCCCAACATGGTCCCTCAGTGAGGCATTTTCTTTCTGCAGCTTCTAGAACTCATCTGAACTGACACCTGGTCCCTCAGAGGTGGTTTGCATTTGTGCTTTGAAAGTTACAATCTCAGCATCTCGCTGAGCAATTAGTGCAGCTAGGCGTTCCAACTCACCAAATGATCGCTTCTGAGAGGCGATCAGATCAGACACAAATGACTTAGAGCCAACTCCCCTTCTCTTTCGACACATTCACACTCCTCAAATGTTCCTAGGGTGAACATCTGCTTCCTGGTCCCTTGAGCACCCTTACTGGGACGAATTCCAAAATGTGAGAACACTTTGTTTAGAAGGTACCCATAGTCTAAACCATGCTTGCCCTCCTTCATTGTGATGACTTTCCTCATGTGGGTAAGCATGATTATTGGTAAGCTTATGGGTTGAAGTGTGAGCAATGCCTCCATGAGAAACAGATCAGAGATGCCGGCAATTGTTCTTTTTCAGTGCTGGGTAGAAGTAATTTGTTGATCAGTTCAAACACCAACTGATACTCTACCTTCATCTGTTTCTTTCCCAACCTCTTCCTGTTCAAATTTTTCAATTTGCTAATCTCGTTCAGAAAATCTATGGAGGCTGACTGATCCTTCAGGGATTTTAACCCCTCTGTTGGTACCTCTAAAATCTGACCAAGTACAGATTCATTTAACTAGATCTCTACTCCATCAACTGATGTGGTCAGAGATCCTTCAGCCTTGTTGAAGGCCATGTTCACATAGAATTCGGTGACTTCTTTTTGAAAAGAACTGGAATGGGGGGTTGAAACAGATGCTCCCATTGTTGATCTTTAACCATGTCAATCAATTCTATCATTCCCTTGTGTCCACTGATTTCAGGATCAAAGACTCGACCATTTAGCACTTTTTGTTGCTTCAACAGAGCAATTCTTTGTGCTGGAGTGAGTTTCTGCTTCTTCACTTTCAAAGGGGGACCAGGTTCCTCCGTTTGTTCTTCCAGATCATCCCTTTTTCTCTTAGAGCCTGAGAGCATATCCTTATTTTTGCTGGGGGCTCTTTTCTTCGGACTTTTTGCAGGTTCCTTTTCCTTTTCTTTTGGAGCAGATGCTCCACCCTTTTTCTTAGAAGGCTTCCCTTTGGAGAGTGCCTTCTTCCTCACCTTTTGTACACCTTTGGCAGTATCCTCTTCAGTTTCCTCATTAGACTTCTTTTCCTCTTCTAAATCAACCACTTTTTCTAGTTCAGGATCATCAGACACTACTGTCTTTCTTATCTTCTTCCCTTTCTTAGTACTTTTCTCATTCTTCTTCATTGCAGTTGCCATGCGTTGTTCAGACCTACTTCGGGTACCAGGTATGTTACGTGGTTCATGAGAGGATGACTCAACAGCAGATATCGTGACCATTCTTGTTTGCACTTTCCACTGCAGTGGTACTTCATTTTCGTCAGTGTCATCATCTTCCTCTAAAATTTTCAATATGCCATAGAGGTCTGAGATACAGGAGTTCCATCCCACTTGGGAATGGGAAGAGTGGCTGGAGTGAGATATTCTTCAGATGGAGTAACAACCTCTGATTCTACTTGTACATTCTCAGTCCCAACATCTCCCTTGGACAAGGATGTGAGATAACTTGCCACTAGTTCATCAGTTCCTTGTTTGGCTTGGCTCCCTCTTGCTCTGGTCTACATATCCATTGTCAGGATATTCGAAGAGTTTCCTTTGGTTTCTGGTAGATTTCCTTCAAACAATCGTTCCCCAGAAACTTTGGACCCACTCACCACTGATTCTTCTCCTACAACAGACTCAATCAAAGAGTTTATTTTCAGTTCCCTCTATCTGTGTCGATTCAGTTACCGGCACTGTGATGTCTTCAGGGATTTCAACACTGGAGGGCTCATCTTGAGAGACCGGAGTGTTTCCTTCACTCGTTTTAGGAATTGGAAGAGAGTCGAAGGAGGGAGATTTTTCCAGTTCAACTGGGGGATCTGATACAGGAGTGGGTGAAGGGACAGAAAAGGGGTTTCTAAGTTCAGCCAATGTTGGAGTGCTTTCAGAGGAGGGCAGATGGGAGACATCCTCAGAGGATCCCTTGGTTGGAGAGTTTGGTTGAGACATGATCGTGAGAGATTTGAGAGACAGAAGAGGAGAGAAAGAGATATATTTGTTCAGCTTGAAGAAGAGGAGGGTTTTAGAGAGCAAGTGATTTGGTTTGAGAGAGGAAGGGAAATTAAGACAATTTGATTTTAAAAAGAACGGATGAGATGGGTTTAAAAAGAGGTGAAGCAACGTGTCGCATCAGAGAGAGGGGATGACGGTTTAGGTTCAACCTGATGCGACTTCGTTGTCCAGAGGGGTGTCAGAGGTGCCGTTACACAATGAATGCGTTTATTTAAAAGTGAACAGCTTACAATACTGACCTGTATGAAGGACCGGGTCCCCCAATTTTGAATTTTTCTGAAGCATGTCTTGATGTTTATCCAGGATTTTCTCTCCTTTTGATGTTTCTCCTTCCACCATGCGTGCATACCTATAGTGGTATAGTATTGAGTTAGACAAGTTAAACACATCATACTTTAGGATACCTTCCTTCTAATCATAGCCACATGGAGGGGATTTTGCTGACTAAGGGATCAGGTCCCCTGCATTAATCCGAGCTTCAGGCGATTCTTTTCGAATTGATCTCTTCCCAAGGCTTTAGTGAAAATATCAGCATGAACTTTTGCAAGACGGAGGACCAGTTAGTAGAAGAGTTATGCGAGTGTTGGCCTCTTCATGAGCATCAAGCAGCTTCTGAGTGAGGACCCCAACCTGGTCCCTCAGTGAGACATTTTATTCCTGCAGCTTCTTGAACTCATCTGAACTCACACCTGGTCCCTCAGAGGTGGTTTGCAGGTGTGCTTTGAGAGTTACAATCTCAGCATATAGCTGAGCAATTAGTGCAGTTAGGCGTTCCAACTCACCAGATGATCGCTTCTGAGAGGCGATCAGATCAGACACAAACGACTTAGAGCCAACTCCTCCTTCTCTTTCGACACATTCACACTCCTCAAGTGTTCCTAGGGTGACAAAAAAAAATTGAATTTCAAAACTCTAAAACTTTTCACCTATAAATACATCTCTTTGGGTATGACCCTCCTCCATCCTCCTAAAAAAAAATCACTCTCAGCAACTCTTGCTTAGTGAGTCATTCAGTTCGTTGCACCGCAAAAGGTTAGCAGTCTTCCTTTTATTTCTTTTGAATATTTTGTTGTTGTAGGTTAATGCAAAAATAGACATTCAAAATGTTAAATTTCATATCTTCATTATGGATTTGTGTTATTTGTATGCACAAATCTTGCCTTTGAGAAAATTTATGCAAGTATTATGTTGCCCAGTATAAAACTATGTAGGCGTTTGGCTATGAAAATAAAAAATATTTCACTTCATTTGGAATTTTTGGTGTTGAAGTTGTATTTGGCCATATCTTTTTGGAAAGACTTTTTAGCTTGAAAAATAACTAAAAGGGGCGAAAAAGTGAAATGGCGAAACTAACAATTTCTGAATAAAGTGAAATAATTTTTTGAAATAAAACGAAAATTTCTTATGGCCAAACGAGTTTTTAATTATCATTGTGGTGTGATTTTCCCTTAAAACGAAGAAGGAAAGACCAACATTCCCAAACAACAAACTATGACCCAAATGATGTCTAGCCCATTTGTGTTGTCTGGACCCGCTTTACGAGAAAGAAAAGAAAATAGGTCTAGTCTGGTTAAACGTGTGAGTTTCTAAAAGATCGGGTATTTAGAATTGGAGGTGGGTCATTCGAATCTGAGTTAGACACGCGTTCTTTTGTTAAAGTTAAAATAAATATGTGTCAAAGTATAATAGAAGTAGTATATTTGAATTGAAAATATAACGAATTATGTTCAAACTATTTGTGACAGTAGAAAGTATATTTGAAACTTTTCCATTCTTTTTCTCTCTTCTTCAGCAGCTGCATTTTGGAAATATGTTCACAATGAAAGAGTAGATTATATGCCACAAGAGGTAAATCCCACCCTTTCTGATTTTTCTCTTTAGACGAATCGTGTTTTTAAGTCTGTTTAATAGATACTCATGTTTCTCTTTAATTGTCTCTTTATTATATGTCACCACTATCTAGAAATCATGTTTTTTTTTAAGGATTCTAATTAGTAAGGTCCATTTGATGATAAAGTAGTGGTTCTGTTCATTCTGCGAAATGAACAGAACCACTATGAATTAGACGTTGTTTTAAATCATGATTTAGACGACGTTTTGTTCGTAGAGGAGCAGTTTACTTTCCTTTGTTTAAATGGAGATTTGCGTTCCTACTTTCAAGTGTTTGTTAAGAAATGCTCCTAAGTCTTTTTGAGGTTTTAAACAAAAAGTCATAAACTCAAGACTATTATGCTTCTACTGAGTATCCTGTACATGTGTATCAACATAAAAATGATATGTTATCATTACCAAATACTAGTGATGAAAAATAGCTCTTTAGGAATATATGGAAAGACCAAACTGCCTCTTTGAATTTACAGAGTGTCGAGAACTAAATGAATGTGATATCACTTCATTTACTTTTGAATATATACTGTTAAAGATTAGATATCTACTTCTATACTCCTTTCCTTTGTTTTCTTTGTTTGCATGAACACCGGAGCTGAAGAGTTTCACTTTGAGACTCAACGACTCTGCACATCACTCATTGTCTAAGTGGCGTATTGCTTAACATTGCTGTCCTTTTATGAAAGCCAAAAATGGCTTTTATCATTTTATCTTACCATTTTGTTTACCTCTTGGCGTGAGTAAGATTTCCTAGGTGACTAACCTTTTATTTTTGTTTTGTGTAATTGGCTCTTAAGACCTATGTTATTATATAATTTATGGCTAAGTTTCATTTAAGGTTTTGCTTTAGTTAATATAATAGACTACATACTTTTTACACTAGGTGATTCTTCTCATCTGTTCTAGCTTTGGTGGACAGATTTACCTGGTACCTGTTGCTGGTGGGAGGTGACAGGTATCCCGTGGATTTAGTCGAGGTGCGCGAAAGCTGGTCCGGACACCACAGTCATCAAAAAAAAAAATAGACTACTTACTTTTTTACATGGAATATAACATTTAGATGTAATGGTGTGCTCTATTTGCAAAACCATTCCCCATACCTACGTAGTGAAATATCAGTGTTTTGAAAAGTCATTTTTATGATGAAAATATAGTTATTATCGATATCATGTCAAAACGTCAGCTGGACCATGAGAAATAACAGAAATTGTAAAAAATAGGGATTGAAAACAGTATTCGATATCAATGCTATTATTATTTTTCTTACTTTCAATAGAATAAATACATAAATCTGTATATAATACTTATATACCTTTTTTCTCCAGTCTAGAAGCTACCAAGCAATGTCGTTTTTAGACATTGTGTTAAAGAACCAAAGGGAAACCGTCATAAGGTGGATTGATAGTTTTATAGAGAAGCAGAGATTACATACAACTATTTTTTGGTTATCAATGTTGATCGTATTGATAACTATCTAAAATACATTTATGATTCTACTAGTAAAAGAAAGTAATTTTTTAATGAAATATTTTTAATTTTGAAAACTTTGTTTTCTCATATTTCCTTAAATTTCTGTACTTCTATTATTATTTTCTTGCAGTTATTATTTTGGTCAAATCTATGTTATAGAGGAACTCCCAAACATTGTTTTTTTATAAAAAAGAAAAAGTTAAAGAAAAGTCGTGTGAATATCATTATCAGTATACTTAGGTTGATAAAACGATCAAACAGTTTAAAGAACAATTTCATACCGTATCAGATAACACATGAAATCATGAATTGAGAGAAACTTTGTCAAGGATGATAATAGTTTTTTTTCCCATTAGAGATGGTAAGATATATTGTATATCAAATTGTAGTTTTCTTTTTTTATAATTTCTTTTCTTGTAAAAAGATAGTATTTTTTTTTACAGAATTATTATTCTAGACTATGTTACTTAAAAGTTCAAGAGATTCACGATGACATTAGTGTCAAATCGTAATATCTTAAGAAGTTTAAATAATTTATTTTCTAAGTTTATTTATAAATTTTCGTTTATCAGCATTTTTATAAAAGATTGTCGTTCCTATAGTATTGATGGGAAGGAGATCACAGAGGCGTCAATCCAGGAAGCTCAGAAAATCACCGTACAAATTGTTATGGATGGTATATATTCTATTTTTATGAAGAGAGTAGTACTCATCATGTTCTAATTTATGCGACACTTTTACTTTTTCGTCGGTCAAAAAGGGATGACACAATTTTATATTTAGTAACAAATTTCTCTGTCTTTTTTGTTATCTTAAATTTCGTGTCCAATCAAACACCACCATAAAAAAAAAAAAAAAAGGAATATATATTTTTTAATTTATTGAATTTCCTTTGAAAATGTAAATTGAATTGTAGTTGCTTTTCATTTTGTAGCTCATGACATGTGTGATTGTTGTATAGAGTTGGAGGTACAAGGGACACAACAAAAAATGGTTTCTGTTGTGAAGAATCAGTTGAAATTTCTTGATGATGATGAAGTAAGTGTAGCCTTATTCTCTCAACCTAACCCCTCATATTATCCCAAATTCAATCTTTCATTAAAGGACCAAATATATAGAGGTCGGTTGTCGTTTATTGGAGAATGCCCATCCATGATCCTGGATACAGTTGGCAAGCGGAAGGTGAGCGCATGTGTTGTTTCTAACTTAGTCTAAATTCTAACTCAGAGACGTTTAGACTAAGTTAGACATAGTAACTTTGCGCTATTGACATATTTTAGAACCGTGCGCTACTGATCCTCGAGATTTCTCGGTTAACAAGTAAAACATGTCTAGAGGTAAACTAGTCTTACTCTATTAGGTTTCCTTCATTCATTTAACACATCCCAAAAAGAAGGCCCTCATTTATGAATACAGGGAGCATTTCTATGATCCTTTTTTGACTTGTAAAAAATCCATATTTGCATTTCCCTGTAAAGCATGCATCCTTTCTTCCCAGCATCCATCTCTCGGTGGATGGGAGGAAAAGAGAAGACAAAAGGAGCAAAGAATGCTTGATTGCATCCTTTGAAGTCTTTGATGCAGCTGTCATTTCTCAAATCTTATGTTACTTTCAGTCTATTCTGTTAATTCGTGGTGGAGGGATGGTGGATAGAGAAATGGAGAAGATAGGGGCGTGATTGCTAACGACAGGTTGAAGGTGGTAGAAATGGTTGATGGCGGAATCGCCACTAGTGGCTTGGTTAATGTGGCTTGTGTAATCCATTTCGCTAAAGGACAAAAAGTTAGACGTTTCACAAACCAATATTGGTTTCTTAAGGCAAGTTTTGAGCCAAAACTATAACGGCAAGGACATGGATGACTCAGGGCAATCAGACCTATTCGCAAGTATATGGGTAAATTTGAATGTTTTCCTTTTAAAGTATAATGTAGCACAATTTGACATGTCGAGGATTGTAATTCTCTCAAGCTGTGTGTGGGTGGGCGTGCGTGTTTTTTTTTTTTTTTTTTTGGGGGGGGGGGGGGGGGGCACCAAATTTCATCACAAATTGTGGGTTTATTTTTCTCTCTTGACTAGTAGAAAATCTTTATTTTGATGAAAATGCTTAGTCCAAGAGAGGAAAAATACCTCACTACTTTAATGTTCCAACTTATCTTTGCCAGTCTGTTTAGTTGCATGTTTTAGCCAAAATGTTTCCATATGTATATGCATTGGTACTTATCATTGATGAAAAGCGTTCGCATATATAGCCAAAATGTTTCCCTACGTTACTATATATAGCCAAAATGTTTCCCTACGTTACTATGTATATGCATTGGTACTTGTCGTTGATGAAAAACGTTCACATATATAGTCCAACAAACAAGCTCACATGTAGATCACATATAGTTCAATCTTTTGGCAGGTACAAAAAAGTTGTTGCCAGCTAATATTCTTGGAAGAGAAGAGTATTATGCCAGCTCAAAATGTGAAAGAAGCTGCAACCCTCATGACTCAATAGGAACCAAAGATATATATGTGTCCTGTCCTGGTATTGATATGATGATCTTGGAAGAAGAGAAGAACACATGGAAATACAGACAGAGGGCATGGGACATTGGACAATTCTAAAACGTACCAAAAGTGAAAATGATTGAACACAAGAGTGCATTCTAAATTCTAACTTAGAGACGTTTAGTCATGACATAGTAACTTCGCGCTATTAACATATCAATAAGTTAAACATGATTTGTTATTATTTCCTTAAGTTTTGATAGGCAGATTACTTGGTACTTGTGCTAGTGGAAAGTAGTAGATATCTGATGAAATAATCATAGTAGATAACGACAATGTCATCGACAAACTCCCCTCTTCTTCCACACATAATGATTTCATCCCTCAAGTATGATTTGCATATGATCATCATACTGTAGATTTTTCAATTGATGACGTTCAAAAACCTACACGTGTAAATACACCATTGTGTTCCATGATGGATAGTGTATGTAATACAATCTCAAATTATTGTTGGTGTAGTACTCTTAGTTATCATCTTCAACTATTAGTCCACCAAATTAGTTGAATTGATGACTATATGAATCACTTGTATGAGGAGTGAAATTTGAACCCACACTACCTTAGTGGTCATTTCGTTGCTCTACTACTTTTATGTTAACGATGAACATACTATAATCATAGGTGGATTCAAACTTTGAAGTTTATCAGTTCTGACAACTAACCCCTAACCTGTAACTTAAGAGATAACCTCAACGAACATTTCAACTTGGAGCCACCTTCTTTTGAGCCGAGGGTTTATTGGTAACAATCTCTCTATCTTCACAAGGTGGGATAAGGTTACATACGCAGCACCCTCTCCAGATCCCACCTGTGAGATTATGATGAGTATGTTGTTGTTGTACATATGTTAAAGGCATAATACATAAACGTGTCTTTTAACTTGGCCTCAACTGACTTCTACGCTCTCCAACTTTGGGTGTGCACAAGCAAACACTTAAACTTGTATAAACTTGAACAAGTAGACACACACGTCCTACATGGTGTTTTACGTGATGTTTCACGTGAATTGTCACGTAGGACGCGTGTATCTACTTGTTCAACTTTATACAAGTTTAAGTGCCTATTTATGCACGCTCAAAATTGGAGGACACAGATATCAGCTGAAAATCAAGTTAAAGGACACATTTATGTATTATGCGGGAAAAGGCAGAAAAGGGTTGTCAAGTCCTTTCATGAAACTAAAGCTGCACTATACACCTCATAAGAAGAAGATAGTGGATTAACAGAGAGCAATATCATTTGAAACACTTTTAAGCTGGCATGTTTCTTGGATTTTATTTATTTTGGATTTACAATAAAGATCCCTACACACATACACAGCTTTAGCTTTTCAACTTTTGTCATTATAGTGTTCACTGAGATTATTCCCCTTGTTTCATTGCCCAAACAAAAACAGTACCAAAATCTTTCATAGATATCTCAAATACCAAATGCCACATGTGTTTTTGTCCTCTTTAACACGTGGATGGTCGTGTCACCTTGCAAATAGTTAAGATCACTCGCATACGTAGAAAATAACAATCACACATTTTAATCAATCTAAAATCGATACTTATCTATTGGAGTGTGACTGCTGCGAATCAAGTCTTCAAATATAAGCAAAAACTATTTACGAGATCATTCTCCAATTCAGAAGTCACAAAATTCATATGGGCGAATTTCTATGGAAAACATGTTGAAACTTGTGGCCTTTTTGATGGAATAAGACCCTTCATATCGCCAAGGTTTAAAACCCTTTTTCAAATCTAATGATTTTTCTTTTCCATCAAAAATGAGTTTTATTTAATTTCTAATTATTCAGGCATAACATGAATAACATAATTTAATTAACGAAGCTTCTTATAATGAAATTTATTCAAAATATCAAAATTAATTCTACCATAATAAATTACTAATTATTCTATTAAAACTCATAGTTGCACTCCCAATTCAATTTCAAAATTTATTCATTAAACGTTTTTTAACTCATCATGTTAAAATTTGGATACTTACCCCCATAACTAAATTAGAATTAATATTACTGAATATATAGGTAGTTTTTTTTTATTTATCAAACATAACAAATATGTTACATTTTGGATCAAATTTAATACTTCTTATTCACTGCCCACAAATTTGGGCTTAATTTTAGGCTAATTTATCGCAAAAATTTTACGAGGCGCCTTATTTTGATTGCTCTATTTAAGTAATATCACATTATATATATTTTTACATGAATACCTAATATTAGACAACTTCAATCGAAATAATATTCTTCGTTTTCGATTTCGCATTAGATACATATGACTGAAATTTTAATTATTTTTACACATGGTTCAGTTATATATGCATGAACGAAGTTCAGATTTAAAAAAAATAAAAGGATGTTAAATGGATTTGTTAGATTTGTTTATTTTTTTCACTTTTTCTGTTTTTGCTTTTTGTGTGTAGATACACGCGTCTGAAAATTTAGTCATTTTTAACATGTGTTTCAGTCATATATGACTTAGAGAAGACATATATAAAAAAAATATTAAAGAGTGCTAAATGAGTTTGTCAAATTTATTGTTATTTTGACAAATTGGTGATTGAGATTTGTTCCTTTTTTTTTTTTATAATTAACTGTATAATATTAATATCTAAAGTGAGCATTTACTAGTATAGCCTTCATCGTGTGTTTGGTACGAACGAGGCACAAAATAGTAGCAATCAAAGGTTCTCATCTAAGGCTCAGAAAAAGACCAAGATGATTGCCACAGAATCGAGAAGTAATAGACACGACCTTGTCTTTTTGAAACATGTGCCTGCTATCGATCCAGAGCTGGTGAAACAACTAATACAACAGCTAGATCAACACAATATGCTTGATCTCTACAACTTTTCCTTATCCACATCTATAATTCATTATTCTTGTTGGCTAACTCCCAACATGTTTTGATCACAACAGCCTTAAGATTTAACATGGTTAAGCCTCCTATTGCTTTAGGTGAGCACATAGTGTGTCATGCTACCAAGCTTTTTTTGGTGATTGTGTATTAACCCTCGGCCATATGTAACTTTCACAATAAGTCTTGAAGATCCTGGAAGAATAATATATTATTTGTGGCCCAAGTTTACTTGTGATCCAAGTAAAATCATAAATAACATTTAATGAAGAATAGATCTCGTCCGTACATTGGTTACTTGATGGACGTACCGGATTAAGTATTAACCTCTATAAATTGATTCTCTCTCCACCCATTAGGGTTACCACATACTCTCTACATCTTTTCCATCGCTGACGGTTGTGGTAACGTAAGGCTAGGGCAAGGAGGTAGAAATCAATTTATGACTAACGCTTCCGCTTCTCTCTGTGATGATGTCTTTCGCATCAGGTATGTTTTCTTCAACGTCTTTGTAAGATTATCGTGTTCAAGATCCTGATGAGTATTAAAATATTTAAACTTATATGTGGCATCCGAGCCTGAATTACTTGAACTGTATAATAATACTAACGGTGCTATAAAGGATTATGCGTTTGCTGTCTCTATTGATTTGCCTAGATGATTGAATTTATTAAGGAAGATCATATTGTGGTTTCTGTTGCCCTTATTAAATTGCCATGTGATGGATTTTAAAAATAAATAAATAAATTCTATCACTGTATAGGAGTTATGATATATGTTGGGTTTATTTTAAGAGTTTAATTTGGATTCTTGTGATTCTTTGAAAGTTGTTTTGTCCAAATTAAACTCTAATTGAGTGTTTGCCCCTAGTTCACTGGTTACTTCGTCCCATATTAACTGAATTATTGAGATAATGCATATCTTTTAAGAAAATTTTTCTAGGACATATTTTGAGCATTACTTTTCATTACTATCCTTTTCGTTATTCCCCCACTATTCTCAAAAGTAGAGTTAGTCATTGTTGGAAATGTGATTTCAATGTAAAATCATAATTATGACTTTGTAAAGAGTGTAAGTACATAAAAAAATATAAAATACTCTTTCTTTAAAGGAAGGGCAAAAATGAAAAAAAAAATCAATAATTATTTTGATATTTGAACAATTCATTTATTTTGAACTATGAAAAAAGCCTCAACAATTCAATTAATATGGGATGGAGGGAGCATTAAATTATGAAGTTCTTTCAATGAAGTTACTTTGCACAAAGTTTGAAA
The DNA here is from genome assembly GCA_003996215.1 of Jaltomata sinuosa. NCBI lineage: Eukaryota > Viridiplantae > Streptophyta > Magnoliopsida > Solanales > Solanaceae > Jaltomata > Jaltomata sinuosa. The sequence continues at coordinate 890,044 of QJPP01000396.1, forward strand.
CTACACTTTGTTTCGCATGATATAATGATTATGTTTGTTTAATATTGTGCAATAAATTAAAGTGGTCCTTACAAAAAATAATATGTGTGTTTAATGTGATGTAGTTTGTTAGTCATCAAAGTGGCTAAATTAAAATATTTAATATTTACATATATAATATTTATGATCACTTGATGCATGTATTATGTTTCTATAGCTTGTTAGTCATTAAAGTGGCCAAACTAGAATGTTAAAAATTATTCACATGCATAAATTTTATGATATTATATGTGTATTTATATTCATATAGTTTGTTAGTCACCAAAGTGGTCAAACTAGTATGGTTAAGAAAAATATGCATTCATAAAATTGTCATTTATCTATGAATAATAATAAAATGCCTATTGTTGAAAATAAATAGATAAATTAACTTTCACTGTTGCTAGAACTTAAGAATTTACCCAAAAGTGAATCAATTATTCTATGGATAGTGAACATTATGAGGTAAATTGATATTTTTTAGTCAAATATACATTGTATATCCAAAGATATCGTATATGTTTGATTAAAAATATTTAATTGCCTATTAAAGATAAAAATTAGTATTTAAATTATGATAGTGTGTCGTAGTATCTACCCAAAGGAGAATTACGATATACTTTTATTGTTTTGCTGAATCCACATTATTTTTTAATTTATGAGCATGTATATCTATTTTGCAATTATTCCTCTTCATTCACATGCTTCATCTGTTACTATATTTAATGGATTGAACTTCTCTGAATGGCATGAATAAGTCCAGCTCCACTTAAGTGTGATGGATCTTGACTTGGCTCTGCTGAATGACAAACTTGCTGTCATTACTGATAAGAGCAGTGAGGATGAGAAGTCTTTCTATAAATCATGGGAGCGCTCTAACAAATTGAGCCTTATGTTCATACGAATGACTGTTGCTAACAACATTAAGAGTACTATTCCACAAACAGAAAGTGCCAGGAAATATCTGAATTTTGTGAAAGAACGTTTTCGTTCTGCTGATAAGTATCTCGCTGGTACACTAATGGCTGAACTCACGATCATGAATTTTGATGGATCGCGTAGTATGCAAAATCATATCATCGAGATGACTAACATTGCAGCAAAACTTCGGACCTTGGGGATGAAAGTGGATGACACCTTCTTGGTTCAGTTTATTCTGAACTCATTGCCTCTTGAGTATGGACCATTCCAAATTAACTATAACACTATTAAGGATAAGTGAGATGTTAATGAATTTTCCAATATACTTTCTCAAGAGGAATCAAGACTTAAGAAACAAGGAGGTCATTTCATTCACCTCATGGGTCAAGGAGCTGGTAAAGGACTCAAAGTGAAGACCAACAAGTTTAAGAAGAAGAGAGCACCTGCTAAAGTTCCACAGGATGCTCATAAGGAACTCAAGGCTGATATGTGTCGTTTCTGTAGAAAGGAAGGACACTATCAGAAAGATTGTCAGAAACGTAAAGCTTGGTTTGAAAAGAAAGGTACATTTAGTGCTTTTGTATGTTTCGAATCAAATTTAGTAGAAGTTCCTAACAATACTTGGTGGCTTGATTTTGGTGCAACTAATCATGTTCTTACATCAGTGCCAAGGGCACCATGGGCACCCCATAGGCACCAAGGCACCATGGGTACACCATGGGCATGTGCACCCGCCACGGGTGCACCATGGGAATGTTTGACCGGGATGAGCGATATTGGCATAGGCCAGTACCTAGGCGCACTCCCAAGTGTCATTGGCGCACTGCCCAACGCCCAGGCACACCCCCAAGCGACATCGTCACAGGCCAGTGCCCATAACCGACATCGGCACAGACCAACGCCGACAGTCGACATCGGCACAGCCCAGCGGCCACAGCCGAGCGCCCAATGCCCACAGGCGACATTAGCACAATCAAGCGCCCATAGCCGACATCGGCACAGCCTAGCGCTTACAGCCACACTATAGCTGACATTGGCAAGGCCAACGCCCATGGGAACCATAGGCACCATGAACGCCAATGGCCCCATGGGCACCAAGGCACCATAGGTACATCATGGGCACCATGAGTACACCATGGGCCCACCATGCATCAAGGCACCATGGTTTTTTGTCATCACGCACCATGCACCATGGCTAGGGGTGTTCAGGGGTTGATTTTAGTTGGTTATTGGTCAAAATCAAAACCAAATTAATATAATTGATTTTTTAAATTCTTAAAATCAAATCAAATATAATATACATTTATCGGTTTGGTTATTATAGGTTTTGGTTTGGTTTAATTTGATTCAGTTATTTGATTATTAACCATGTAGGAAAATAAAAGAAACGATTCATTCAAATAAAAAAATAATTATTTCTCGATTTGGATTGATTTTTACCCAAACCGTGCATGAACACCCTAACCATGGCACAATGCACCATGCACCACGTTTTCCCTATTTATTTTTTATTTTTTAAAAAAGTAGCAAAATCAATTAAAAAAGGAAATTTGTGAATAAAATATTAATACTTTATTGTTTATTCGATTACTATTACATATTAATTTATTTTACTAGAAATCTACAATTAAAATCTTGGATTCGCCTTACAACCTCAATGCTTTCGCCTAGGTTCGAACCCTTGTAGTTGAGGTAAAAAACTCCTTTATTCATGGAGCCATGCAACACAAACAAGTCAAGTTGGCCTTTAGTGTTATAAGTAAGCACTTATAAGTAAATACTTTTTGAAATTTATATTGTTCACTAATGCTACCTACCTCATTTCCAAAAATTGAATCTGAAATGTTGGAAATTGACATTCACATCCTCTTTACCATACGATTTTTACCTTGATATCCATTATTTTTCATCAGATTTGGAAGCCTCGAAGAATGAAAATTGTGTACCAAATTGAGGCAAAGTGTTGATTGAATGAGATAAAATCAGTTTTTGAGAAAATTGGGTCTACCAAACTGCCTTGTGGGAGTTTGTCCGCTTACATCTTCAAAAATATGCCAAATCAAAAAAAAATCGCATGAAACAGACATTCGAGCGCAAAGTTATGAGCATTTAAAATTTCACTAATTTACTACTAGTTTCACTCCTTAATTTTTATTTGTATGGAAAAGGATATTATTGACATTAAAAATACCGCGATTAAGTTCATGCCCTAATTATTTTAAATCATCAATTAACCATTAACGTAACTTAACTAATATGTTTTAAGTCTTCTCATCGTGTAAATTTAACCATCCATATATTGTTTACTCCCTCCGTCTCATTTTATGTGGCAATCTTTGACTTGGCACGGTGTTTAAGAAAAAAAAAAGACTTTTGAAACTTGTGATCCAAAATAATCCTTGAATATTTGTGTGGTTCTAAATCATTTCATTAAGGGTAAAAGAGAAATTTCAAAGTTAAATTTTTTCTAAATATAAAAAGTTGACATTCTTTTTTAAACAGATTAAAAAGGAAAATGTATCATATAAAATGAAACGGAGGATGGGAAGTTTTAGACTACCTCATCGTCTGCAATATCAGGTGTCGGTTAAAGGGTACATTGATTCAATGCCTTATAGATTTGTTTTCATGTGGAGATTCTTTTTTATTTCATTTACATTTAGGGTTACAGGGAATATTTTAGGAAGGATTATATTGTCTGTATCTTCTTATAAGGTAATTTATACTGTTTATATTTTATTGAATTTGGTATATGTATTTGGAAAAAATTTATTATGCATGAGGCATAACTATGATGTGGCAGACAAAAGGTATATGAGACTCCTCGCATATTTTGCCAAGTAGGTTGTTGGGTCCTATTTTCAGAAAATGGCACAAATTCTTACCACTTTTCTCTGTCTCTCACCTTTTCCAATTACTATTTATTTTATTTTTGGTCTTTTTTTCTTTGGGTTTACAACAACGATTATTATTTGTTGTTTTTTTGTTCAGTTTTCTTTTTTTTGTGTGTGTGTAATTTATTTTTTGAATTTTGCTACTTTTCTTACTTGAATATTTTTATTCACGGAAAGTGAGACTCAATTTTTTTCTCCTAACGATTATTGTTTCAATTTTTGCTCCTCTCTTTACTTTAATATTTTTATTTACGAAAAGTGTGAAATTTAATATTTCTTGCCTAATTTATACTACTTCCAATTTTCAACATTAATGTTATTCTTTCTATCTCATATTAGTTGTCCACATTACTAAATATAGTTGTTCAAAATTACTTACCAATTTACAAAATCAAGATATAATTATTTAATATCGATTTGAGACAGTTAGATTTGTTTGTGGGTCAAGAGCATGCGTTACGATCTTAGTTTGTTGTTAGAGATGTGAATTTGTAAAAGGCAATAAACGTAAAGAAAATACAATATAAATCTGCAAGATAATGATAAAGAATAACTCTGGAACATCGATGAGGCGAGCGAACCGTGATCGTGAACAGTAAATAAGCAGGCGCGATAACAATGAAACAGTAAGAAAATAAGAGAATGTTGCCCGCGCACCTGAATATTCTGACACACCATCCCTTTGTTTGTTCTTCTTATGAAGTCGTTATTGATGGCCTTTTCAGGCTACCTTTCTTTCTCCCGAGAAGCCACTTCTCCGTGACGGGCTCGCTCTTGAGATGGCACCGTCGTGTGCTGGTTCCTCTTTGACTCAGCTCAAGTCGATTCAACCGATCAATTCCAGTTTTACCCCATACAATAATTAATCAATTTTTCCATTTTACCTTAACAATTAATTCTTTTTGAAAGTGTAAACAAATTTTATAAAGTTGCAAAAAAGTTTCTTAAGGAGTAAGTTAGTAAAAAACTATCATTTCTATTTATGATTTTTTAAAGAACGTATAAAGAAAAAAATGGACAACTAATATGAAAAACGGAGGGAGTATAAGAATAAGGCAAAATAAAAAAAAATTAATTAATTCTTTCTTGATTTTGTAAATTGACTAATATTTAGAATATATATTTTTAATAATGTAAACAAATAATATGAGACGGAAGGGATACCATGTTAGAAATAGAATAAGTTAGGAAAAAAATATTGAGTCTCACCTTTCGTGAACAAAATAAGTCGAGTATGAACAGTAGCAAAATTTGGAAAAAAAATTACTCACACAAAAAAAAAAAGTTAAAAGCAAACTGAACAAAAAACAACAACTAATAATCGTTGTTGTAATCCCAAAAAATAATAATTAAAAAAGACCAAAGAAAAAGAAATAGTAATTGGAAGAGGAGAGAGATAGAGAGAAGTGATAAGAATTTGGTCCATTTTCTAAAAATGGAACCCAATGATCTGCTTGGCAAAATATGAGAGGGCCTCATACATCTTTTGTCTGCCACATCATAATTGTGCCTCATGCGCAATAAATTTTTTCATGTATTTGTGAATCGTGAGTTTTAAGTTTGTGGACCGAAATAAAAAATGAGAATTTTTCAATCTTTTTGTCTGTGTTAATTCATGAATTTTGTGTGATATATTTAATATTTTTTTTGTCAAATTTTACGGAAGCATCCATTACAACCAATTAAATGATGCGCGTTAGTTCAGAGGGACAAATATAGATTTTTTGAGCTGAAACAAGGCTCGGAACAGAAAATGGGAATTTTTCAATTCTTTTGTGTGTGTTAGTCTATGAATTTTGTGTGATATTTGTGCCCGATAATTTTAGCCGAAATTTTGCGGGAGCGTTCGTGACGACCTATTAAATAGTGTGCTTTAATTGAGAGGGGCAAACATAGAATTTTTTGAGACAAAACAAGGCCCAAAATAGGAAATAGGGGTTTTTAAATTTTTTCGTGTGTGTTAGTCCATGAATTTTGTGTGATATGTGCGCCCGGTGATTTTTTGGTCAATATTTTGCGAGAGCATCCGTAACGACCTATTAAATGGTGTCCGTTAATTCGGAGGAACAAACGTAGGTTTTTTTGAGTTGAAATGAGGCCCATAAAATGATTTTTTTTTAATTTTTTCATGTGTTAGTCCATAAATTTTGTGTGATATGTGCGCCTGGTATTTTTTTTATCAAAATTTTATGGAGGCATTCGTGAAGACCTATTAAATAGTGTGTGTTGATTTGGAAGAAACATAAATTTTTTTGAGTCGAAACGAGGTTCGAAACAGGAAATAGAATTTTTTTTTTTAATTTCATGTGTTAGTCCACGAATTTTGTGTGATATGTGCGTACGATGATTTTTTGACCAAAATTTTACAGGGGCATCCGTGATGACCTATTAAATGATGCTCGTTGGTTCAGAGGGGCAACTATAGATTTTTTTTGAGTTGAAACGAGGCCCAAAATAGAAAATGGAGTTTTTTTATTTTCTTCATGTGTGTTAGTCCATGAATTTTGTTTGACATGTGTGTTCGATGATTTTTTGACCAAAATTTTATGGGGGCATTCGTGACGACCTATAAAATGGTGCGTATTGGTTGGGAGGGGTAAACTTAGGTTATTTTTAGTCGAAACGAGGCCAGAAATAGGAAATGAGAATTTTTTGATTTCTTCGTGTGTGTTTAGTCCATAAATTTTGTGTGATATGTGCGTCCGTTGATTTTTTGACTGAAATATTGCGGGGGGGTTCGTAACGACCTACTAAATGATGTGCGTTGGTTTGAAGGGACAAACGTGAGTTTTTTTAAGTTAAAACGAGACTCGAAATAGAAAATAGGCATTTTTCAATTTGTACGTATGTGTTAGTCCATGAATATTGTGTCATATGTGCGTCTAACGGTTTTTTGACTAAAATTTTACGGTGACATTCGTGATGACCTATTAAATGATGTGTGTCGGTTCGGAGGGACAAACGTGAGTTTTTTGAGTCGAAACGAGACCCAAAACAGGAAATAGAGGGTTATTAATTTTTTTGTGTGTGTTAGTCCATAAATTTCGTGTGATATATGCGTTCGATGATTTTTTGACCAAAATTTTGCGGGAGCGTCTGTTACGACCAATTGAATAGTGTGTGTTGCTTCGGAGAGGCAAACATAACTTTTTAGTTGAAATGAGGCTCAGAACAGAAAATGAAGTTTTTTTTAATCTTTTTGTATGTGTGTTAGTTCATGAATTTTGTGTGATATGTGCATCTGGTGATTTTTCGGCTGAAATTTTGCGGGGGGCGTCCGTGATTACTCCCTTTATTTTAATTTGTTTGGTCTACTTTTCTATTTTAGTTCGTTAAAAAAAAAAAACTTTTTTAGCAACTCTTTAATTTCAACTTTTCACATAATATATTTAAAATCATAAAATTTAAAAGTATTTTGATACATTTTTAGTTTAAGATCATAATTTAAAAATCTTATTTACTTTTTAAAACTCCTTTCAAATTAAAACAAATCAAACAAATTAAAATGAAAGGAGTAAAAAATATGTGTAAACAACATAAAACAAACTAGTTTGATGCCTAATTACATTTTAAATCAGTATTTTTAAAAATTACATTTTACCCGAAACTTTCACAAAATTAGGCGTGTATCTACAGTAAAAAAACGTGTATCCTAGATACATGTCTAACTAATTGGGGCGCTTTAAAAGGAAGTAACTGATTTGCAATTAATTAGGAGGAAATCACTAATTTCGATTACTAAAGATATTTTCAGTAATAAATCTCTTAATATAAGGTGGAAATCAAGGGATTAACTTAATATATATTTTGGTTATGTAATTTGATTAATTTTATTTTTATTATTCTTTAAAATAATAAAATTATTATTATTACTCTGTTTATATGTATCCAATAAGTGATTTCATGTATATGTTTATATGTATCCAGTACTAATTTGATGTATCCCGTACATGTATCCCGTGATTTTTGATGTATCCCGTACATGTATCCCGTGATTTATGTATCCCGTGATTTTTGATGTATCCCGTACATGTATCCAGTATTAATTTGGTCTATTCCGTGATTTTTATTACTCTGTTTATATGTATCTAATAGGTGATTTCATGTATATGTTTATATATATCCAGTACTAATTTAATGTATCCCGTATATGTTCGTGCATAAATGCACATCAAACAACACCGTTCAATAACTACCGTCATTGACATGGTGGCGGACGAATCATCCACCATCACCACAAACCAAAAATCCACTTGAGATTAGTCTTGAACCCAAATCACAAACCATCGAATCGGCTAAAAATTGAAATGTTTCACTTGTTCCTTAGCAGATACTGCAGTTTCTTGATCCAAGGATTTTTCTTCCCATTCAAAATTAATGGGTAAATCTGAAAAAGGAGAAAAAAAAAAGCATGAAAACCAGAAAAACGAAAGGAAAAATGATGAAACAAAAAAAAGGATCTGTATTGTTTTTCACTAAACAGTACCGCCTCACTCCTATTGGATTTGATGTCATTTGATTATATACCAAATGTATAAAATTTGTTTTGATTGAAAATAAAGAAAGATTTGAGGGAGAAACTGGAGAGATTTGAGGAAAGGAGTGATTTGGGGCAAAGTAATAGGAGTGTGTTGAAATACACATTTTGATATGAAAAATATAATCTAGTGAGATATAAGTAATTATTTTAAAGTAGTGGGATATTATATAGTTATGGTAAGGTTTTTTGATTTATTTTGTAGTTTATCCAAAATATATTTACATTCCTTTAAAAGACCAAATGAGAGTTGTGGTTGTGTGGGAAGCCCAAGTGCATGGACTCAAAGCTACAATAATGATGAACAAAGATAAGAAAATGGACCAAATATGACTGACATGGCGGCCTCTTGTCTGGGCTTGACTTGATTGTTTCTTGTCACCACTTCATTCCTTTTGTATTTTCTTTTTCTTTTTTGCCATTTATTAGGGTAGAGTAAAAACATGGGTTGTTTGGTACCTGGTTAAAATTATAAAGATATTGATAATGCAAGTATTAGTTATGGACTTATAACTAATACATAATCAGACTTTTACACTTATTAGAATAATTCATTAAGATACTCGAACTAAATCATGTTTCAGTTGAACATATCAACTCCTAATAAAATGTTTCAATTAGACACTTTTCGTACAAATTTTAGAATTTTTTTGCGTGTGTGCTCATTTGCTTATTAGGTAGTTAAGTTAACCACATAATAAATGTCATTTTCTTTCATTATACGCATTCGCCTAAATAAGCAGTAAAATCCACTTGAGGTTGATGTGCATAATTAAAGGAGGTGACATATTTTATCTAGTTAATTTAACTATCTAATAAACGAATGAAAACACACGCAATTTTTTTTCCAGATTTGAATCGAAATGGTCCAATTGAAATACTTTATTAGGAGTTCAAATATTCAATTGAAACAAGACTTAGTTCAAGTATCTAAATGGAATATCCTGACAAGTTTAAGGGGCTAGCTATGTATTAAGTCATTAGTTATGTGAGTATTAGTTATGTGTGGGTATTTAGTTATGCATGTATTAGTTATTTCACCTTCAACTTTGCATAAGATAATATACTAATTTTCTCCTAACTTATACACGTATTAGTTATGCGAGTTTCTAAAGTCCAAATCAAACGGCGTATTAATTTTATACATGAGTGACTTACTTTCTAACTAGCTACCAAACGTTATATAATTTATACAAAAAATTAATACATAAATAAGTTATCTCTTTAGCTACCAAACAATCCCTTAGTGATCATTTGGACATATAAATTTTTGCTTTTTTCTAAATTTATTTGTTTAAACAACTACTATTTGATTATATATTATAGTTAATTTTTCACTCTAACTTAAGTTGAAAAACTAATCACTTTTTCAAGTAATTTTTGCAAGAAAACAAAAAAAGGTTCATTTTTCTCTTTCTACTTTTGCGAGAAACTGAAAAATTGGGTTGATTTCTCGTATATTCATTTAACTAATAGTTAATATTTAAAAAAATTATATTTTGTTTTATTTCAATTTTCATCAACAAAGAACATTTTGAGCCATATATTTATCATCAACTCTTGAAATAATAATTATTAGTTTAGTGATTATATGAAAAATTAACGCTTGAAAAGTCTTTACAAAGACTATTTTTTAAATACATAGCGGTCTATTTATATATTTTTTTCAAAAGTAAAAAAGAAATATCTTAGTTTGTTCTTATTTTAATTCGAATTTGGTCTCTTCCTATTTATTTAATTACTTGATTTGATGGATGAAGGAAGAGATTTTCAAATCAAGCACGAAATCGATGTTGATCCAACAATTGAAATATGAATCCACCAAGCGAGATAGAGATCACCCATGCATGTACAGAATAAATCTATTCACCAAAATTTAAATAAATCCAAAGAAATCATTTAATATTTTATTCCTTTTTTAATAATTGCAGTGCAATTTGCGATTGTTTGATAGCTGATTTGGAGGTGAGTTATGTCGATATTAAATTCTGTATAAGTAATATCGTGTTTGGTATAGTTCGTTAGGAGGTAGTTATTCATATATAAAATTAATATGATGTTTGACTTGTAATTTAGAAACTCTCATAACTAATATATGTATAACTTGTGAGTGGATCTATGTATTATTTTATACAAGATAGAAGGTGAAATAACTAATACATAAATTACTAAACTCTGCATAATTAATAACAGCATAAATTAATACATAAATTCTCTCATCAGTTATATCTCCATTACCAATACCTGCATAACTCTAACCACCTATCAAACGACCCCTTGCCTTAAAAAAAGAAAATACTACTATATTAAAATGTGACACCTTTGGATCAAATTAGCCAATAAAACAAAGACTGAATGAGCTGAATCTTTGCCTAGTGATGTTTTTTTCCAGACAAATAAACATAAAATCTAAAGAAGCAAACACATGTGTCAAAATGAGAGAGTTTTTGAAATCATTAATAATTCTGCTTTCTTATTAATCCTAAAACATATTGTCTGTGTATATGGTGGCACAGCCTCCATTTTCACTACTATTTGTTAGAGTTTAAAACCCTACAAAACCAAATTTAATGTCTTTCCCTTGCTTTTTAAGTTTTCACCTTTTTACATTTTTCTTGTTCCCTCTTTTAATTTATATCTATCCAAATATGTAATTTAATTAATTAAGAATTTAAGATTAGGAAAGAAAATAATCCTCTTTACCCCTCTCCTCTACAAGGCAATAGGAAAAAAACATTTTTATTGACTATGATTTTTTTCAAAAATTTATAAGTATTTTTGGTATTAAAGATGTTATCTATTTATAATTTTATTTATGTAGTTTCAAAATTTTAACAGTTACATTCAATCACAAATTACACGAAAGTTATCCCTTTTTATGGAGATTTACTCATCAGATAGAATGGATCGGGGAAATATCCTTGAAGATCACCTACTTAACTCTGAAAGGACATGAGTGAAGAATTACCACCAGATTTGATCAGGTTTATTTGAACCCAATTTTTTGATGCACACATAAGCTTATTTATATAAAAAGATTATTAAAATTGTACGTAATAAATAGTCAAATCTAAATTCATAATTTTACAAATACGACAAATTCAATTCACAAAAAATCTTAAAAATTAAATTCATAGAACTTAAATTTTGAATCCAACTTGTACCTTAAACTTCAGCATTAATTCTTTTTAGACGATGTGAAATTTAACTATGCTCATATATCAATATCAATGTATAATATGAATATCAATTGTGTCATCTATATCAGATAAATAACACAAACCAATGAGCTCACAAAAAAAAAACAGTAATTTTAAACTTTTTCCACATAAATAACAAAGATTAACTGGGCGTTTAGCAACGAAAATAAAAAAATAATTATTTTATTTGAAATCTTCAAAGTTGAAATTGGAGTTGTGTTTGACAATAATTTTTTCAATAAATATTTAAAATTTAAATATATTTTTTTAAAAATAAAATAAAATATAATTTAAACATGGGTTATTTTATATAAAAAAAAAATACTTAGTTTTTTCTTTTTAAAAAAGTGAAAACTGAGTTCTGACTGTTTTTCAAATTTCAAATACAATTAAATTTCAAATACAATTAAGTTGTATTTAAAATTTTCATAGTCAAACGCTGATTTTCAAATAACGTGATAAAAAAATTTGAAAAAAGTGAAAAAAATTCATGAGCAATGATTCCTAAAATTAAAATCTTTCAATAATTTAGGGACCAAAAATAGTACTAATCCTTTTCTTTTTTTTGGTCTACTTGATTCTAATCCAACAAATTTGTTGGTACATTTTGACTCTGTGTACAATATTATTAGAGTCAAAAAAGGGGACCTAATTGTAATGTTAATCCCCTTGCTAACCCTAGTAGGGGACCTGTCTACTATATAGGGAATTAAAGAGTCTTTATATATCTTTATATCTTTTGACTCATTGAAAATTACTTGTAACATAATGTCCACTCAATCTTTTTAGAAAGATTAATAAGTGGTGTGCACATTTTAATTTTTTCCCCTATATGAGTTTTCAACATCATTTCCAACCATATATGACTAGATTCAATGGAATTGTTTTATTCAAGATTATTATTATTATTATTATGCCATTATGATAAGGTACAAAATATTAGGACCATTTGAGACTAATTAGTCTTTGATATTGATCATAAAATACAAAACTTAGGTGGTCCATTAATTTTAATATATTCATGAATGTAGCATAGCTTTCACGGGTTAAACCGGACACATTATTCGATATTCGCTTTGCATCAAATTAAACCACATGTATCACTGTTTGTATGGGCCTCTGTCAATTCTCTTTGAGTTTCATTCTTGCGAACGTACTCTTAAGGTGGAATACTTAACCCTTTGAGTTTCATTCTTGCGAACGTACTCTTGAGGCGAAATACTTAACGTGTTAGCTATATCATTGCACGAGTCGATACACACAACGTCTAGTATTCATTATTTACGACTAGGACCGCTGGGGTATTGAATCTCATTCGCTCCCCTATAACTTTCGTCTCTCAGTTTTAGTATCAGCCCATCAAATTGCTTTCATTATTGGCGTGTATGTGTGTGTTGTGTGTCACTATGATGATTTTAGTCCCTATGATATTTGACAAAATACATTTAACTTTAAATTAATTGTAATGTGTACTTTTTGATCCCGTTATGTATAGAAGTATCTTATATTTGAAACATTTTTAGAACTATATACTACCATATATGAAAATAGTACTTACAGGTTTATGTAACACATTAGTACTTAAGAAGTGGAACAATTGATAATCGTGATAAAATTTAGTAAATATTCGCAATCAAATGAATCAAAAGTGCACACTTCAATTAATTAAAAGTGAAATCTGCCTAGTCGATATCACAAGAATTAAATCATATGTAATTTATTAATAATTAAGGGACTAAAATGCTTAGAATTTCAAAAATATAATTTTTTTGTAATAAAAAATAGGGAGTTGGGAAAGGAAAAATAGGAGAGGAGATTATAAGGTGAGAAATGAAATTCTTATCGATAAGGTGAAAGTTAAATAGTCAACCAGCTTGAACTACTAAGATTTTCCTTTTCAAATACACGATATATAAATTCAATGCTAAACACCTAAAAAATAATTTATTTAGTTTAATTTCTGAATCCACCTCTTACAAGAATTTACACGTGTGGGTCAAGCCAAATGGATAGATTAAGGCTAATGATAATAGACAATGAATTATTTGTTGGAATATGAGTGACACATTATGCCACTCGTGTAGGTTCTTGAAACCATCACATGCAATGCACGTGACCCTTGTTTCTTCCTAAATACAAATTTGATAATAATATAACATAAGATATTTTGTAGTACATAATTATAAGGGGACAATATTGTCTAGTTCATTTCTTGCAACCCTAGTAATGTCATCTTTCTTGTGTTGTAAGTGATGCAGCCATTACATAAAATATTTTATTTTATTTATGGGACCAAAACATTAACCTAACAAGAATATAATTTCCCTTGCCTATAATGGGAACATATGTCTCCTCATTTTGTTATTATTGTCTCTTTTTTTAATTTATGTGGCATATATTGCTTGAATTTTTTTGAGTTGAGAATTTATCGAAATAACTTTCTATCTTAATAAGATAGGGATAAAGTTTGTGTATACTCAATTTTTTCTAAATTTTACGTGTGAAATTACATCGAGTATGTTAATGTTGTTGTTATTTCTGTATGATTCGAATCTCAAGAGTTAATTTTTTTTAGTTTTGATCGTGAATTTGGACATCAATTTTTTTATTTTTTAAAATAAAATTTATATATTTAGAAACTATGTTAAACGTATTATAAATCACAATAATTAATAATTTAAAATATTTATAAATCATATAATTTTTTTTTTAAAAGTACTATATATAGCTCCACCGGTAAGAGCTTACTTACATTGTTGACTTCAAATCTGAATAAAGGAGGCGATAGACCGACAACCAACATAAAAATTTGTTAATTCATAATTAATCTTCATAATACAAAAATAGTGTTATTATTTGTAAGGCATATATAAATTGCGATAAAAAAACTCGTTTGAATCTTAAAAAAAAATAATCAACAACAATAACAACATACTCAGTTTATTTTCATAAAGTGAGGTCTGAGGAGGGTAGATCGTATGCAGTCCTTACCTCTATCTCAGAAGTAAGGTGTAGAGAGGCTGTTTCTGATAGACCCTCGGCTCAAGACAAAAATAGTATAGAAAAAGACGTAATAGAAACACAAGAGATAAAAAGCATTAACAAAACAACAGATAAAAACATAACATTACTACCATAAAATAATAATACAATCGATCTACCCAAAACAACAGATATCAATAAAAATTCAAGAACAAGAAACTAGTTACAAAGTAGCAGTACGACTACTAGTAAAGAAAACATGACAAAACACTCATACCTACTAGCATAAACACACTAATCCTACCTATTAACCTTCTACCTTAATTTGTGTTCTCCACATCTTTCTATTTAGATCATGTCTAAAATTGTAATTACGCCATATTTTATTTAATCACCTCTCAAAAATAATCGTGGTCAAATAATATTTATGAAATTCTTTTATGGGACCAAACATAAACAAAACAAGAATTTTCCTTTGCCCATATTGGGAACATATGTCTCCTAATTATTTTAATATTCTTATTCTTATTCTTATTCTTATTCTATCTACTTTTTCGTATTTTTGTTAGGACATGAAGACACATCATTTGTTTCTTCCATGGTCCTTTCTTCAAATTAAATAATCAATTAATCATGTATCATGCATTGTTTTACTAATCCAAGGGTACATTAATTAGCTTAATGCATGCATGTAAACATAATTAAATAGGATTTGTTTATTCATTAATTATTGTTCATCTCTTTTTAATTTTTCGATCGTCTGAGGTTTTTGTTGTTTTGGATAATATCGTTTAGATTAACAAGAAATGGGATTATCATGTGTGTGTGGGGGGGGGGGGGGGTATAGTGTGGTTAGTGGGAATCTTTCTTCAAGATGGGTTAGTCATAATTTTAATTAAATAAGAATTTTAAATTATAGATTCAAATTTAATATTTATCGATATATATTTATATATTGATGATTCGTGTCGAAAATATTAGATCCAGATGTGTTTTAGATAGGAAAATTTAAAGATTGAAGATTAGGTTAAAAGGTTAATAAGTAGTCAAGTGTTAACGCATTTTATGTGGAGAGGTAGGAAGTTATTCTCTTCGCTAATTAGTAGTATTACTTAGTAGGCGCATAATCTCTTATTCTTCAACATATATTACTATTTGTTGCTTCATTTGCTTTGTATCTTGCTAATTAATTAGCTATCATATTTTATTGGAAAAACTACACAAAATGGACTTAATTGTGAAACTATTTACCCAAAATAGACCCAACCTAAAGTATTTACCCTTAGTAGACTTTCAACCCAAAGTAATTACCTTTAGAGCTCTCTCCCTCAATTGCATGTTATTCTCCTTCTTCTTTTTTTCTCTTACTTTGACTTAGCATTTAATGTTTATCCTTTTATCTGTTAATTTATCCTTTTGCATTTATTGCTTTATTTTTTTTCTCATTTATTATCTTTATCTTTTTTCTTTATGTTCTTTACTTAAGATATCATTTGATAATATTTTAATTATTTATTTTCTTCTTTTTAATTTATTTTCTTTTCTTTTTTGTCCTTTTTGTCTTAATTTTTTTTTGTTAGTTTATCTTCTTTTTAATTTTTTTAAATCTTTTTCATTGTTTTAAGGAGAAACAATTAAATATTACATAACTAGTCTTAAATTAATAAAAATAAATAAAAATTAAATTAAAAGAATAAATAATTTAGAAAAATTAAAAGTTACTAGTTTATTTATTAAAATTTAAATTAATAAAAAAATTGTTATTATAATTATTTTCACTTTTATATTTTTTCCTTTTAGAAAAATAAGAAATAAAAACATGAATCAACTATTTTTTTATATTAATAATAAAAAATAACTAAATAACAATAAGAAATAATTAAGAAAAATATTAAAATCCACTAGATTATTCATTAAAACTAAATTAATGAAAATAATTTTATTTTTTTTACTTTTGCAAATAAAAATAAAAACTTTAAAATATGACTTTATTTTTGTAATTAGTTTTATAAAAATTACTCGTAACTTGCTAAAATTGATATATAAATTAAAATATCAAAATTAAGCATAAATTTTGTTATGCTTTGTCAGTATATGATATGTACCACGTGGGTATCATAGATGACTGGAAAATGCAAAAGTTGGCCTGAATGATATCATACTGGTATATAGATATAATATGATGATATCACGAAGGACTGGGAAATGTCTCTTAAGAACTGAAACATATCTCTATGAAACCATGCCAGTATATAGATATATTAAAATGGTATCATGAATTATTGAGTAATCTCATCGAAGGGCTGAAGCAAATCTCAATGAAGCAATCCTGATGGTATATCTATATACTCTGATGGTATCAAGGAGAAAGAAGCAATCCTTCAATGAAGACACTGCTCAGTTACTCCTTAATACCACCAGAGTATATTCATATATAGTAATTTACTGTGATGGTATCAAAGAGGAAGAAACAGTCCTTCAGTGAAAATACTGCTCAGTTACTCTTTGATACCATCAAAATATATTATACTTTGATGGTATTAAGGAAGAAGAAACAATCTTTCGAATATACTTTGATGGTATCAAGGAGGAAGAAGCAATCTTTCAATGAAGACACTGCTCAATTACTTCTTACTACCATTATAGTATATGAATATACTACGATGGTATCAAAGAGGAAGAAACACTTATTCAGTGAAAACACTGCTCAGTTACTCTTTGATACTAGAGTATATTATACTTTAATGGTATCAAGGAGAAAGAAACAATCCTTCAATGAAGACATTGTTCAGTTACTCCTTGATACGACCATAGTATATTCATATACTGTGATAGTATCAAAGAGGAAGAAGCGATCCTTCAATGAAAACACTGCTAAGTTACTTTTTGATACCACCAAAGTATATTCATATATTGTAATATATTGTGATGGTATCAGAGAGGAAGAAATAGTCCTTCAATAAAAATACTGCTCAATTACTCTTTGATACCATCAGAATATATTATACTTTGATGGTATCAAGGAGGAAAAAATAGTCCTTCAGTAAAAACACTACCCAGTTACTCTTTGATACCATCAAAGTATATTATATTTTGATAGTATCAAGGAGGAAGAAGCAATCCTTCAATGAAGACACTGCTCAGTTATTCCTTGATACGACCAGAGTATATTCATATCCTGTGATGGTATCAAAGAGGAAAAAATAGTCCTTCAGTGAAAACACTACTCAGTTACTCTTTGATACCATCAGAGTATATTATACTTTGATGGTATCAAGGAGGAAGAAGCAGTCTTTCAATGAAGGCACTGCTCAGTTACTGCTTGATACCACCAGAATATATTCATATATGTAATATATTGTGATGATATCAAAGAGAAAAATATAGTCTTTCGGTGAAAACACTACTCAGTTACTTTTTGATACCTTTTAGAGTATATTATATTGTAATGATATCAAAGAGGAAGAAACAATCCTTTAGTGAAAACATTGTTCAGTTACTCTTTACTACCCTCAGAATATATTATACTTTGATGGTATCAAAGAGGAAGAAACATTACTACCCTCAGAATATATTATACTTTGATGGTATCAAAGAGGAAGAAACAATCTTCAATGAAGCTAATATATTGTGATGATATCATAAAGGACTGAAGTAAACCTCAATGAAACCAGCGGGGAATAAAAAAGAACAAAGAAAAGGAGCAAAAAAGTGGATGAAATTAAATTAAGGAGAAAAAATAAATTAAATAAAATTTAGGAAGAACTAAAAAAAAAAGAAACTGAAAACAAAAAATAAAATTGAGTATGAAATAAGATTATGGTAAAAAAAATTTAAAAATAATATGATTTGATAAAAAAAATGAAGGAAAAAGGAGAAAAAAAGAAAAAAAAGAGAAGGAGAAAAAAAAATTAGAGAAATAAAAAATGAAGAAATATTCAACATATAAATGATCTTCTTTATTAGATAAATAAAAACAATAAAGAAAAAAGCAACAAAAAAAAATTAATAGAATTATATTATGGAGAAAAAAAGAAAAAAGAATAATTAGAAAGGGAATAAGAAATAAATAAACTGAAAAAACAAATAGAGAACAAGAAAAAAAACACAAAAATAAAGAAGTCAAAATAAATTATAAAAAAATAGAAAATAACATGGTTTGGGAACAAAATAAATGATTCATAAATAAGAAAATAGAAAAAAAACAAGAAATATAGAAAAAAAAGAAAAAAAAAGAAAATGAAAAGAACCAAAAAAATGTTAAATCTTTTCAAAATTAAACAAAAAGACAAAGCAGAAAAAGACAACAAAAAAGGTTGAATTTTTTATTTTTAAAAATATGTCATTTTAGAGTAAAAAGGGGGCATGAAAGTAATGGGGTATTTAAGGGTAAATAGTTTTCTTTTTTGGGGTATAGGTGTTCTTTTCCCTATTTTATTTGCAATCCCACTTTGAAAATATTTGATTGACTCTGAAACTATCAGAAATAATCTTTCTACCTCATATAATAAAAATAAGGTTTATATACAATTTACCATCCCCAGACTTCACTTGAATTTTTCTTGTAATTTAAATTAGTTAGGTCAATAAATAGTCTTCCTTTCATTTCATTTTATTTGATCCTTATATTAAAAATAAATATTTTATTTTACTTGTCTATTTTCATAAATCAAGAGAGTTTTATTATTTCTTTTCTATATTACCCTAAGTATTAAATAATTATACATAAAGTAATAATAATTAAATTTAGAGTTTTAAAAAATCACTAATAAAATTAATTTAGTAAAATATATTTTTAATTATAAAATTTTTAAAAAATATATAAAGTTAATATGAATCAAATAATATAAAACGGATTTAGTAAGTGTACTAAATAATTTCTTAAAAAATGAAATTGCAAAGTTCAAAGACATGCAAAATGCATTGAATGGTACTTATAATTATGAACAAACACACACAAGTTCAAACTTCAAAGCATGTCTGGAGGGAGGAATACAAATTTACATGAAATGGGAACTTTGGTGGACCCCTCTTTTCTTTTGTCCTTCCCTTGAACATTTGAGAGTGTTTGATTATACTTCCTTCGTTCATTTTTACGTGTTTATTATTTAAAAATAAATTTTTATTTTTACTTATCACTCTTAACATATTAAAAAAATAAATATTTTATTTTTAGCATTAATTACTCATTCTCTAAATTATTTTTCAAAATATATACAGTACTAAACATCAATTAACAAAGATAGTGTGATAAAATAGTCATGTTAATCATTACTCCCTCCGTCCCATTTTATATGAGTTACTTTGACTTGGCACGAACTTTAAGAAAGAAAGGAAGACTTTTGAAACTTGTGGTCTAAAATGAGTATTAGATATTTGTGTGGTTGTAAATCATTTCATTAAAGGTAAAATGAGTATTTTAAAGTTAAATTGTTACTAAATGTAGAAATGTGTCATTCTTCTTGAGACTGACTAAAAAGAAAAGTGAGTCATATAAAGTGGGACAGAGAGAGTATTTTTTAATGATCATTTGAAGTCCAAATATGACAAGTAAAAGTGAATGGAGGGAGTAATTTTAACTTTTCAGGTGACATATTTAAAATTACATACATTTTGGTATATTTAACATATCTTTAATTTAATACCATAAAATTCAAAAGCCTTCTTTATTTTTTTAATTTCCATATCAAGTCAAAATAAACTGAACAAATTAAAACGAACAAAGTATTAATTTAGAACCAAATAACATAAAAGGACTAAAATATCTTACTTTAAGTTTTAAATTCTGATTTTGTCTCTATGTTAAAGAAATGAATTCGATCGAATTCAATAATTTTAATTAAAATTCTATATTTTTCATACAAATCTTATTTAATATATATATAAATTACACAAACCACAATTCTAAACTCATAAATTTTACATTCTAACTTTGGAATCGAGAACGTATCACCCATCATAACTTTTTTTCTCTTTATTTTTGCTAAGGAAGAAAGAAACACAACACATTTTTTGGCTAGTATAAAGTGGGGAGGATGACTCAGAAATCTAGGGTTTTGGCTTGTATTGGACTTTAACTTTGGCTTGCTTTCACTCTCCCCGTAATGCGTGTAGTTTCATCAACTCTACTTCTCTTCTCGAAGAGTCGTTTGATAACTGATTAAAAGCTAAGTTATACAAATATTTAGGGAAAATGACTCAAAACACATTTAAACTATAGTCGAAATTATTGTTACACACTCTAACTTTGTAAGGGTCCTATGATCTCCTTGGACTATTTTATAGTGTAATATTGAGGGTATTATCAGCTTAGTTGGATCATTAAATCACTCAAACTAAAGTGAGTGTTTACACACGCTACTAAAAAGAGGAGTCAATTATCATTAATGTTAATTTATCTTCCATTAACCTTATGATTTTCCTAAAACTCTCTAACTTTATCTTTAGAATTATTGATCAAATAACACAAATCATTCAAATTTCTTGTGATTTTTGCTTTCAATCTATTGTTTTAAAGTTGTTGCTTATACGTGTGTTCACTTGCACGTCCAGCTATGTTGATAATACCCTCAATATTATACTATTAAATAGTCCAGGAGGGTCATAGGACCCCCACAAAGTTGGAGTGTGTAACAACAATTTCGGTCATAGTTTAAGTGTGTTCTGAACCATTTCTAAGCGTTTGATTATATTTTTTTTTTGAAAATAAAAAAAAATATTTATTTTTAAAGTAAAAAATAATATTTAGAAATTAGAGTTGTGTTTGGTCATGAAATAATTTTTTTTTTATGAGTAATTTAGAGTGAAAAATGTGAAAGCACCTTTTTTTGTTGTTTTTGGAATTTTTGAAAAAATGTGAATAAAGCGAAAATAGAATATTTCAAATTTTCATGGCCAAAAGTATTTTTCGGAGTTCAACTCCCAAAAATAGTGAAAAAAATTAATGGTCAAACGCCCCCTTACTTTATATATGTATGGGTAGTATTTTTTTGTTATATACAAAATTTAACATATTTAATACGGTATTTGATTTGTAATTCAAAAATTTACATAATTAATATATGTTAATATGTGTAAATTATAAGAAAATTTATATATTATTTTATGTACGATAAAAGATAAAATGACTAAATGTTGCATACTAAATAGTTCATTTCATTTTATGTGGCACTTTTTTATTTTTAGTCTGTTTCAAAAAGAACGTCACCTTATTACAATTGCAAATAATTTAACTTTAAAATTTCTTTTTTATCCTTAATGAAATGATTATAACCACACAAATATCGAAAGATTATTTTAGTTCATAAATTTCAAAAGCCTTTCTTTTTTTCTCCATATCAAGTTAACACTACCGTATAAAATGAAACGGAGAGAGTAATATTTTTATCTCTACCAAAATTTAAAATTAAAACCTCATTTTCAACCCTTTCCAATTACAACTAGGATAGATCCTTGAGTGCACTTTGGACTTCAATTTTCTTATCAGAAAAGAGTTAAGATAGTACAACCAAACTTTAATTGAAGGCAACCCCTTTCCACAAAAAGTGAATACATGCAAGTTGTGCATGCTCAAGTTAGAACCAGAAAAAGAAGTAGCTAGGACAAGTTTGAACAATTTCTGACTCAATGAAATGTTGGATCACAGAAGCAATAAAGATAGGATTCAAACAGGGAAGAATTTAAGCTTCCGTTTGGTCATAAATTTTAAAATTGTATTTGGATATGTATTTTATTTGAAAATTTTAAAGATGGATTTTTAAAATATGATGCAAAATCTATGACCAAACAGATATTTGAAGGTAAATTTTTAAATTATGATTAAAAATCTATGATCAAAGGCTAGCTATATTCACGGGTAATCTAAAAAGATATTTACACAATTAAATCATTTATAAAATGATGACTTAGTATATCGACGACCCTTTAAAAACTTGCCAGTAAACTTCATTTAAACACTTATACTCTAACTTGTTTCAATTGAGAATCTAAACACATAATAAAATGTTTATATTAGACATTTACTGATCAATTTTTTTTTATGTGTGTTCTCAAGTGCTCACTATATCAATAACTTAATTACTTTTTTTAAAAAATAAAGAGTATAAATTAACTACTTAAAAATATCTCACCTTATTTAATTATACAAACCATTCTCAATTGAAACATATATGAGGTTTTTATGCCTTATTGGCTTTATTTAATATAGTAGCAGTGGTGGATGCAATATGCCGATATCATATTCATTTAAATCCAGTACTTTTAAGTAGAGCTTCAATTTATGTGTAAAAATTTACTAAAATTTTAATAAATAATAAGTCTAAATTCCTAATTTTACAAATATAATAAGTTTAATGGAGTATTAAAAATCTTAAAAATTGAACCCATTAAATTCCAAATCCGCCTTCATATAAAAGTATCAATATTTAGGTGATAGGGTAATACTTCTGTTTTTTTGGTTGACATTTTTTGTGTATATGAGTTACTCCCTCCGTTCCATATTAGCTGATCATTTTTTCTTTTACACGCATATTAAGAAATTATAAATAAGAAAGTAATTTTCCTAATTCACCACTTAAATTTTTTTTTTGAAACTTTAAAAATAAATATTCACACTTTCAAAAAGAATTAATTGCAAGGGTAATATGAATTTTTTTTAATTAATTCTCTCTTAATTTAATAAGATGAAAACTAATACACCCTCCGTTCAACTTTACTTGTTACTTTTTAACTTGGCACACCCATTAAGAAAACAATGATTGACATAACTATTTTACCACATTATCTCTATTAATTAATGTCAGTATTAAGTTTTAAAAAATAATTTTGGAAATAAGTAATTAATGCTAAGGATAAAATATGAAAATAAATAAATTATCTTTTCTTAATATGTCAAAATTGACAAGTAAAAATGAAAATTAAAAATAAAAATAAGTGACAAATAAAATTGAACGGATAAAATATAAGATAACTATATTTAGTAAGATGACCAACTAATATGACGGGAGAGTAACTCAAATCCAAAATAGGAAAGCATGCAATTACTTTCTTTTGTAAAAAAATTGTAGTCCTTTCTATAACAAAAAAAGAGCAATAAAATGTTTGCCATATAAAGAGGGGAAAATGCATGCACGCGCATTGAATGCGATTTAGCTAACACATTAAATAACATAAAGGACTTATTGTCTGCCCAAAAAAGGATTCTAAGTGTCCCATTGGGTCGGCTAAAAGTATAGCAATGATATAGACATACTTGAGAAACTCTTGCCCCTTCTTTACTTCTTTGTCTAAAACTTCCCCCATCCCTCCTTGTCCCCCCCCCTCTAGGGTGGGTGAAACAAGTATATAAATATATACACATACACACAATAACATATTTATATGACAACAAGGGTAGTACTCAAGACTAAAGCTAAAGTGTGTGTTCAAGAAATTGAATATGATGGAGCTTCAATTGGGGCTTGGACTTTGTGGCAATTCAACAAAAGGGTATAATCTTGGATCTTTCAATTTGAACAATATGAAGAAAGGAAGCTCAAGTGAAATTATTCTTGATGTACAAGATGAAAATAATGTCCAAGTTCTTCAAACTCTGCCTTTGCTTGTTTGGGACAAAGATGATCAAAACAATGAACCTCAAAGGTATATTTTTAAGATTTTTATTTTGCATTTTTTCTACTTCTAGTCTAAATATTTAATTTTGAACCAATAATTTGATCATTAGCTCCCGTTTAGCTATAAATTTTGAAGTTAACTTGAAAATCTGAGTTTTTTGAAGTCGTGATTTTTAGAATTTGAAATTATATTTAAACATGCATTTTACTTATAAAAACTTATCTGAGCCGGTTTTTGGAAACTTGAAAATATTTGAATATTAAATTTTCAAAATTTACTCCCAGAATAACCACTAGATGATACACTCGTAGTCTTTAAAGGATGAGAACCAAACTATGTAGCATCTCCATCGAGAATTCAAGTATTGTGTACGTTATTAGTCTGATCCCAAATTTGCAAAATGAATTTATTTATCATAAAGAGATTCGTCGTTCCTGACCCGCCAAATGCTAACTTAGTTTGATGAATATTTTTCAAGAAATGTTTAACATTGTTTTACATTTGATTGAAACAGAAAAGATGGGGATGAAGATTTTGGGGTGGTGGGGTGGCCACCGGTTAATTCATTAAGGAAGAAGCTCTGCCACCAGAGCCGCCGTGGCGGTGGCGGTGGCGGTGCAATGAACTATGTCACGGTGGAAAACGGCGGCATTGGCGGCGGCGGTGGCGGTGGCAGAGGATCAATTTATTATAAGTATGTGAAAGTGAAAATGGAAGGAGTTGGAATTGCAAGGAAAATTGACTTGAGTATTTTTCACTCTTATGGGACACTCATTGACACATTAATTTCCATGTTTGGAAAAAGTGAGTATAAATTCAACTTAGATTTTTTTTAAAAAAAAATTGGATTTCTTTTTATTATATATAATTCTGCTGTTATAAATTTAGTTATCTAAAAGTTTAGAGTATGTTAATCGGAAATAGCATTTTTATCCCATAAAGATAGACTTACGTGATAAGATCTATGTACATCCTACCTTCTTTAGAATCCTACCTTCTTTAGATTTTACTCTTATATAATTCTGCATAATCTTGAGTGTTATCAGTTTTGGTATCTAAATTTTAGAGTATGTCGATCGAAAATAACATTTTTACCCCATAAAGATAGATTTATCAGATAAGGTCTATGTACATTCTACCCTCTGTAGATTCTATCCATTTGTTACGCTAAGGGGTCGTTTGGTACACCGGATAAGGAAAATAATTTCAAAATAAAGCTTGAGATTAATTTTATCTCATGTTTGGTATGAGGTATTAATTATTTTCACGACTAACCATTTGCACTTCAATGGTGGAATTACTATCCCATGTAAAGGGTAGGATAAAATAGTTCCATGAAATATCCCTACTTATCCTATTCGGTGTACCAAACAACCCCCAAGTATATTGTTATTATTGTTGTTGTCTACATAATCCAGAGATTACCGACTTACTCATTCAGTGATTTTGGCACTAGACGTTCCCAAAATGGAAACTATGAGATAAATTTAATATAATAGATGTATGTTGACATTTCAAGCTTTTTTTCTCCTTTTGAGGCTTATTCGAAAGAAAATCTTGTACTTTTTAATTATGAATATCTGAACTGATTATTTATTATTCAATCAGTAAATTAGTTTTTATTTTATTTATTGCAGGTAAAGAAAATGGTGATGCTTATAAACTTACTTATCAGGATAAAGAAGGTGATTGGCTTCTTGCTGGTGATGTACCATGGAGGTATATTATATATATCTTAAATTTTAACCAATTTTTTTTTCTTATTTCAAGAATTTTTTATTTTTATTTTATGAAATAATTAATTAATTTGGGAATTTGTGATTTTTTTGCAGGACTTTTGTTGGGTCAGTGCAGAGGCTAAAATTGATAAAAGATGAAGATTATTGATTAGTGGAATATATTATTATTACCCCCCTCTATATTTTAAATTTTAATGTCTATTTCATTTTTAATCTTTTGATGTCTAGAAAGATGTAATCTCAAATAGAATTTTTGACTATTTTGTGAAGAACTAGCTTATGACATACTCTCTTTAAGTATAACAAAAAAGAAATTGATATAGTCTATGATAAATATACTAGGCACATTTTTCCTCAGAAGTTTTTTTTCTTTTCCATACATTCACTTGTTTTCTTTTACCCTTTTAGCTAGTCGCATTTCAACAATAATAATATATTCGGTATATTTTTGTAAGTGAGATTTAAAATATACGCAGATCATATTATACTCTGTAGTACAAATAGGTTTGAAAATTTCCACTTAACGTATTTACTAGTTAATAAATTGATAGTTAAGATAAATCATTATCAAGGCATATAGGATATTGAACCTAATTTAACTCTCAAAAGCTATTTCTCGATTATAGGATTGTCTAAATCATAAAAAAGAGATCATTAATTATTTTATTGATGTGAAACTCTTCGACACAAATAAAGACTATTTGTAGGAGTTTTGAGTTTTTAGCATGTCTTGGAGAGTTCACAAACATACACAGTAGTTGAAATCTTTGTAAGGATGATGTGTGGCTACACCAACTTGAAGTCTGATTTGAAAATCTCTTTCTACCTTCACAAAACTTCTCGCGCCTTTCTCGTAGTTTTGATTTGCTCTTAGGCTACCATTGACCGGCTTCGCGAGACCATTCAGTCTACACAAGCAAAAAAAAAATTATATTCAAGGACGGTGTATGGTTAATTAAATATCCTCGAATCCTCTTAATGAAAATTTTGGCGCCACACTTTGTATATGTATCATCAAATTCAGACAATGTTTAGTCATAATATAGAGGAATTTGCTTGAAGAGTATATATTAAATGATGGTATACTCATAAATTGTGAAATATTGAGAAACATGTTTGAAGAGTATATATTAAATATAATGGTATTCACTCATAAATTTTCTAATTTTTTCAAGTATATATATTCATATAGAAACACATTTGAAATTCCAATTTTTTTAAACTTTGACCAAGTACTGTCCATTATTAAATTGTGAGTGACAAATAACTCGACGTTTTAGTAAGGAGTACTTTTTCATTTAATAGACCTTTTACGATGTAAATTTAAATTAATTGGATCAATAAATTTCAAAAATCGAAGGAAACAAATGGTTAAACAAAAAAAGTATACACTTGCAAAATTCATTGTCATTTTTCTTAGATACAATTTCAGGTGATTAGCCCTAGCTAGTTTTGGTTAAAGTTATACTAATGTGAAGCAATTATTATTTTCTTAACTAAATCTAGTTATTTCCTAATTTAATTTTGAGCAACTTACATATTTGATCGGTGGATATAACAAAATATACATTGTTATGTGTTAATAATGTATATTTTATACATATTATACACTAATATGAGAAAAAAATATATTTGCTGGCTGTCGATTCTCTTTTTTTTTTTTGTATGAATATTTAATTTTTGGTTAAACTATCAAAAGAGACATAGCTCCTTACCATATTTACTATATCTCTCACTACTTTATTTTAATTACTTAATATACCACATGTAAACACCTTGATACATCGCTCCAGGTCGTGATACATCGCCTCACCTCGTGATACATCGCCCCGATGTATCAAAGGTAATTATCCAGAGGTGAGGCGATGTATCATAACTTGAGGCGATGTATCAGAGCGAGTGAGGTGGAAAAAAGAGTAATTAGCTCCCAAAAATGTATGTTTTATGTAAGTTACCCTTAATTTTTTGTCCATAATTCAAACTATAATTTCCCAAACTAAGTTATTTAGGGGTCGTTTGGTACGCGAGATAAAATAGAATATTTCAAGATTAAGCCTGAGATAAAATTTATATTGTGTTTGATCGACGGCAGGATAAATTTATACCCTCAACCAAACACAATATAAATTTTATTCCAGGCTTAATCATGGGATATCCCACCTTGTCTCACTCAACATGAGACTATTTTATCCCATCTCTCAAGTAGAATAGATTAATCCAAGAATTATAATCTCATAACTATAATTCCAAGATAATTTAATCCACGTACCCAACAATCCCTTAAGGTCGTGACATGAAACCATAAAAAAAGGTGGGACAACTACACAAATGCCTTTTAAAGGGAGTGGCTTTGTATTTTTGCCCCTCGTAAAAATGGTCTTACAAAAATAGCCTTCCTTGTTTTTTTATGTATAGAGCAACTACCTTTTTGCCCCTCTACACCTCAAGTATTTTTAAATAACTCTCAATGCTCATTTGTCTCTCAACTTTTATATATATTTCTTTTTTTCTTTTCTTTTTTTTCTTTCTATTTTTTTTTTTTTTTTTTTTTTTTTTTTTTTTTTTTTTTTTTTTTCTTTTTTTTTTTTTTTTTTTTTTTTTTTTTTTTTTTTTTTTTTTTTTTTTTTTTTTTTTTTTTTTTTTTTTTTTTTTTTTTTTTTTTTTTTTTTTTTTTTTTTTTTTTTTTTTCTTTTCTCTTCCTTTATGTTTTGTTGTCTTTTTTTTTCTTCATTTTTTTCTTTTTTTCTCAATATTTATTTTTTTCTCTCAACTTCTATTTTTTTATTTTTTCTTTGGTTTTTAATTTTTCTTTTCTTTTTTTTTAATCAATTTTTTTGACCTTTATTTTTTTTATGAGATGTTCTATAATTCTTGCTTTAGAGGCAAGACTTAGCCCAAAAACTTCCAAACAACAAATTACGCCCATGAGCAAGACTTGACACTAGTATATTGTATCTTGATTTATAAAATGTTTTATAACACTTGCCTCAGAGGCAAGACTTAGCCCAAGGACCTCTAAAAAAATACAAGTTACGCTCCATGGGCAAGAGTTCACACTACTTCATTATGTCTAAATTTATGAGATACTCTATAACTCTGACTTAGCTCAAGGATTTTCAAACAAGAAGTTATGCCCCACGAGCAAGACTTGACACTACCTCATTGTGTCTTGATTTATGAGACATTCTATAACTCTTGCCTTAGAGACAAGACTTAGCCCAAGGACTTTCAAACAACAAGTTACGCCCCATGGGCAAGAGTTAACACTATCATATTGTGCTTAATTTATGGGATGCTCTATAACGCTTGCCTAAGAGGCAAGACTTAGCCGAAGGACTTCCAAATAACAAATTACGCCCCATGGGCAAGAGTTGACACTACCACTGTGTCTTGATTTATGTGATGCTCTATAACTCTTGCCTTAGAGGCAAAACTTAGCTCAAAGACTTTCAAACAACAAGTTACGCCTCATTGGCAAGAGTTGACACTAGCACATTATGTCTTGATCATGAGATGCTCTATAACGTTTGCCTTAGAGGCAAGACTTAGCCCAAGGGCCTCCCAAAAAATAAGTTATGCCCCATGGGCAAGAGGTAACACTACTTCATTGTGTCTTAATTTATGAGATGCTCTATAACTCTTGCCTTAGAGGTAAGACTTAGCTCAAGAATTTTTCAAACAACAAGTTATGCTCCACGAGCAAGGCTTGACACTACCTCATTGTGTCTTGATTTATGAGATGTTTTATAACATTTGTCTTAGAGGCAAGACTTGTTCCAAAGGACTTCCAAACAACAAAGCACGCTCTTAAGTTTACTTCGATTTCAAAGAAAGAAGATTTTTTTTGCGGATTATCCAACTTTTTGTTCATTAGCAAAAAATAATAGAGGTTAAGAAAAAAGAAAAAAAGAGAAGAAAAAAAGAGAAAAGGAAAAAAAAAAGAAAAAAAAAAAAAAAAAAAAAAAAAAAAAAAAAAAAAAAAAAAAAAAAAAAAAAAAAAAAAAAAAAAAAAAAAAAAAAAAAAAAAAAAAAAAAAAAAAAAAAAAAAAAAAAGGTTGAGAAAAAAAAAGAACAAAAAAAAAAGTTAAGAGAAAAAAAGAAAATAAAGTTTGAGAAAAAAAAAACAAAAAAAAAGTTAAGAGAAAAAAAGAAAATAAAGGTTGAGAAAAAAGAAAACGAGAATTAAAAAAAAATGAGAAAAAAAAATAAGATAAAAAATTAAAAAGATAAAAGAAAAAAGAAAAATGAAAATTAAGATTTGAGAGACAAATGAACATGGAGAGTTATGGTGTAGAGGGGCAAAAATGTATATGTTCTATACATAAAAAGGAAGGAAGGTTATTTTTTAAAGACTTTTCTTATGAGGGGCATAAATTGAAGACCACTCACTTTTGAGGACACTCCATGTAATTTCCTGAAAAAAGGTGATTACAATTGGATCATAATATTAATGGGCTGGCTGTCTATCAATCACTACAAGCTCAATTGGTACACTACAAAGCCCATTTTCTTCAGCCCAATGGGCCTCTGCATTTTATTTCTAACAAGCAGGAAATTACGCCCAGTAACCTTGAAAACGGGTGGTTTTGAATTTTCGACTACTCATACCCCATAGATATACCTTCAAGGTCTAAAATTAACACTTGTTAAATTCAAAGATCAAAAGTTTAAAATCATGTATTAAGATCGTTGTTATAAATCACCCTTCTACAAGAAAAGGTTCTTTTGGGATGAGTTACACAAGTGTGCTGAAATTACGCCCAAAATAACCTTGGAAACAGGTGGTTTTGAATTTTTGACCAACCATACCCCATAGATAAACCTTGAAGGTCTAAAGTTCAAACTCGTTAAACTCGAAGATCAAAGTTTAAAACCACCCATATTTGAGGTCGTTCTTATAAATCACCCTTCTACAAGCATAAGTTTTTTTGGGATGATTTACACAAGTGTTTACGCCTAATAACCTTGGAAATGGGAGGTTTCGAATTTTCGATCACCCATACCCCATAGATAAACCTTCAAGGTCTAAAGTTAAAACTCATTAAACTTGAAGATCAATAGTTTAAAACCACCCACCTTTGTGGTCGTTCTTATAAATCACCCTTCTACAAGCATAAGTTTTTGGGGAATGATATACACAAGTGTCCTTTTTCTAGACTATCATTTAGATTTTATTCATATTCATATATTGCTTAATCATACATATAAAATATTAGATTGTCATCTAATGTTAGCAATAACTTACAAATTTTTATGTCGTGGTCTAACATTTTCTCATAAGATCTTCACTTCACTTTGCTCAAAAAAAATCTTTAAACCGTGCATGCTTTGAAAAAGGCCATTTATTTTAACAACAAATCACTAATGTGGATTGTGATGGATGGTTGGAATCCCTTCTTCTTTAACTAGAAATCTCGGGTTTGAGCTCTAGATATGAAAAAAAAATCATGTTGGGAATCCCCCCCCCCCCTCCTCTCTCCGAAATGGACCACACAATGTGGGAATCCGAGTTAGTCGGATTCTAATGCGAGTACCCGACACCAAATGAAAAAAGAAAAAAAAGATAAACGGCAAAACATTTTTGTATGTGGATAAGAATGATTATGTAGCCTTCTAATTATTCAAATTAAACCTTTTACTACCTTATCATATGACATCTTTCAAATTGCAATTTCAAACAGGTAATGTCTTCTTTGTTGCTCTATTGCTCTATCTACGTATTATATTTCTCCAAATTTTGTGCACTATCGTCTCTGTTAATTAGAGGCACCATAAAATTATAATTTCTTGTCCAAAGTATAACAAGACTAAGTCCAAGTATAACTAAAAGAAGTCAAGGATGCACATATGGCCAAAACCAACATAGTCATGGGCCAATAAGTGCGCGATCTCGGTAACTTTCTACTTAGTCCACTAGGGTTCCCGGTCTTAGTCAGTGGTCAACCCTTGACGTGCCTCCTTGTATAGATTCTTATAATAGGGATGTGTTGTGATGGTTCCACGTCTCGAACCCTGTTTTTCATTGTTACATTATGTTTTACTTATGTATTTTTTTTGTTCGCGTCTTTCTCTTGTTGAAGCATGCCTCTTTCTGTGCTTTGCGCTTAAAATCCCACAAACATTTGACGTTTTTCTACACTGTGGTTTAGTGTATACAATTTAGTCTCTAGACTTATCAAAAAGGGTAAAAAAAAAAATCCTTTTCAATACATTTTCTTGTAAATCAAACTCATGCATTATACAAGTACTAGTATTCTCAGACACACTCAAATACATATACTACTTTCTGTACAAGAATATTACGAGAAATCAAAGATGACGAAGCAGAAATACTTGTGAATAAATGCCCTGTTAAAGTTTTTGACATTGAAGATATTGGTAAAGGTAAAGTAACATTCTTTGGCATCATTGCTTGATTTAATTAACTCGATTGGTAATGCAAAAATATCAAATGTGCATACTAGTTTAAGAAACTAAACTAAACCTCACAAATTACTTTAACAAAAATACAAAAATGAAAACTAAGAACGAACAAAAAGCTATAAACTAATTAAACTCCCAATGACAAATTACTTTCTTTTTTATATTATTGGTGATTTATTTAAATTTATTTATAGAATTATTGAAAAATTATTACTTTTACATATTTTGTTAGTAATAATATTATAAAATTGAAGTACATGAGATATACGCCCCGTAGATCCACAGAACTTACGCCCCGTGTCTCGAAACTTACGTCTCGCCTCGCGCCCCCGCCTTTTAAAACACTGGTACAAACTGCACCATCACTACACAATAAAAATATTGATCTTGCTATTCTTCAAACTTCAAGTTCTTGATTTATTAAAAAAACGATTTCATATCAATTAGTAATAAAATGTGCCCGGTGAAGATCTTAAATATGCAATTTGTTAGAAATTTCAGAGGATCAAAGAACACATGCAGTAAACAACATGTGGATTTTATTGCATTTAGGGATTTTATATTCATAACTATGACCAAGAGACATAAGATCTCCTGATGGACAATATATTTATGGTAATAGTATATATTATAACATGGTGGAATTAAAGTGAACTAGTACTTTGCAGGGGCTTTATCTACGGCCTCGTTTGACCATGAAAATCAAATACAACTTAGAATTGAAGTTGGAGTTGGAGTTGTGTTTGATCATGAATATAAATTGAAGTTATTTTTTATTTTTTGTAAAAGAAGTGAGAGTGAAAAAAGTCAATACAAGTTTTATTTATTTTTCAAATTTTGGAATTCAACTTTTTCAAATTTTTATGGCTAAACATCATTTCCAGAATTTAACTCAGGAAAAGAAACAAAAAAATTCCATGCACAAACACCCACTACATGTATTTGGGTGAAGATCCATTTGACAAAGATCCAAACATGAGCCTCTACCAAAATAATTTTTAACTGAAAGTTCATTAGTAATTTTTAACTGAAAGTTCATTAATTATTGTCATCAAAATAATTAGTTCGTTCCATTTTTCACCCCTAATATATTTCCTCTTTTGTGATTCGCATCATGTCTTATTTTCTTTTCACGATTCGCATCCTAAACTCTTTATTGTTTTACAAACCAATAAAAACACTTTTCTTTAAATGGAGAAGGGCCAAATATATATCTGTACTATCAGAAACAGTTTAAATATACTCATTGTTATACTTTTGTTTAAATATACTTTTTTCGTTATACTTTGGTTCCAAATTACCCATGTACTATTAGAAATAGTTTAAATATACTTTTTATTATACTTTTAGTCCAAATATAACCCTCCCGAGTCCCGATATACTTTGGGTCTAAATATACCCTCTCGTTATATTTTTGATCCAAATATACCCCTCATTATACTTTATGCTGATTTAACCCTCCCCTCCCCTTTATCCTTATTTGCTTACAGAAATTTTTAAAAAAATATATTTTTATTGGTTTGCAAAACATTAAAGAGGTTATGGTGTGAATCATAAAAAGAAAATAGAATAAGATAGGATGCGAATCACAAAAGAGGAGATACATTAGAAAAAAATTACATGAAAAGATACTTATTAAGACTTAATTACATAAATAATAGTACTCTTTAAATATTACAAATATGAAAGATCTTATTACATATATAGCATTCTAGCAGTTTTAACAAAAACTTTACGCAACGAACTCGTTATTATATAACAAAGTCTTAAGATATAATTAAAGTATGGTATATATGCATAAAATATAAATACATACTCCCTCCGTCCCATTTTATGTGGCACACTTTTCTTTTTAATCCGTCCCAAAAAGAATGTCACATTTCTATAATTAGAAAAAATTTAACTTTGAAATTCCCCTTTTACCCTTAATGAAATGATTTACAACCACACAAATATTCAAGGATTATTTTAGACCACAAGTTTCAAAAGTCTTCCTTTTTTTCTTAAACACCGTGCCAAGTTAAAGATTGCCACATAAAATGAGACGGAGGGAGTATATTATACGTCTAACTACTTAATTAAATCGATCTATTGTAGGTTCAGATGATGACCAATTATTTTAAATTCAAGTAATATAGTAATGTAATAATATTTAAACGATTATTGTAATTTTAAAAACGTGAATTGTTTTACGACAATTCTTTCTTCAGATATATATACAAATTTCTTCGTTAAGATATTGAATTTGTTGTTTCTGCATTTAAATAATTGAGTAAACTAGAAACTAGGCCGTAGCACGTAATATCCTTGAAAAAGGCTATTCATTTATTAGTATTTATATACAAGTCAAATTGTAATCCTAGGGTGTGTTTGGTATGAAGGAGAATATTTTCCATGGAAAATGTTTTTCATGAAAAATGTTTTATGGAAAATAAGTTGGTTTCTTACTTATTTTCTCATGTTTGATTGGTGAGTGAAAAATATTTTTCGAAAAATATTTTTTATTGTTTGATTGATGAGTGAAAACACATTTTTCAAAAATTATTTTTTTATTTTTGATTAGAGAGTAGAAAATATTTTTTAGGAGGTAGGTCGAAGGTTGGGGTGTGGTGGTTGGGGGGGAGGGTGAGTGAGTGGGTGGGTGGATGGAGGGCGGGTAACTACAATTTTATTTTATTTTAATTATTTTTGGGTGTGGGGGGGGGGGGGGGGGGGGGCTTGGGGAACATAAGGGCGAAGTACCCAAAAAATAAAAAAAAATTGAATTTTGGGTGGGGTGGGGTGGAGGTGGTAGGGTGGGGTGTGGGTGTGTGGGTGTGGGGGTATCAGAAATATTTCTTTTTTTTAAAAAGAAAATTAAAGAAAAAAATTGAGTGGGGTGGAGGTGACGGAGGAGGGGAGTGGGGGGAGGGGGAGGGGTTGGGACATAGGGTGGGGGTTGAGTGGGATGGAGTGGGGAGTTGGGGGTACAAAAATAATATTTTTTTAAGAAAAAATGTATTTTTTCTGAATTTTTTTTTAAAAAAATTGAATATGGGTGGGTGGAGGTGGTAATGGTGGTGGGGTGTGTGCGGGGTGGGAGGGGTGTTAATGTGGGGTGGGTAAATGGGTGAGGTGAGGTGGGATACAAAAAAAATTACTTTTTTTAAAAAAGTTAATTTTATTTTTTAAAGAAAGAA
Source organism: Jaltomata sinuosa (assembly GCA_003996215.1). Taxonomy (NCBI): domain Eukaryota; kingdom Viridiplantae; phylum Streptophyta; class Magnoliopsida; order Solanales; family Solanaceae; genus Jaltomata; species Jaltomata sinuosa. The sequence goes on from QJPP01000396.1 coordinate 925,549, forward strand.
TTGAAAAAAATTAAAAACAAATTGACGTGGGGTGGAGGTGGGGGTGGGGTGGGTAGGGATGGGGTGAAATAGAAAAAATATTTTTAAAAAATTATGTGAGGTGGAGTTGGGTGGTGGAGGTAGAGTTGAGAGTAGGAGGGTGGAGTGGGTGAGATTGGGGTGTTATGAAGGTGAAGACTTGTTTTCCCTACTTTCATTAGAGAAGTCATTTTCCTTGTTTTGTAGGAAAATGTTTTCCTAAAGAAAATATTTTCCAAATTTTTGACCAACCAAACACAAGAAAATTGAAAAACATTTTTCCAGAAAATATTTTCCTCCATACCAAACACACTCCTAATCTTAACAAATATGAAAAATTAAATAAGTTATAAAAATATAAAATACATAAAGTATTATATTACCTTACCTATAAAATGGGATAAGCAGGCACCAAGTCGACGTGTCTACTTGTGTTATTTGCTTAAATATTTCTTTTTATACTTTTTTCGTTTTAATTTATTTATCTTACTTTTCTTTTAGTATGTTATATATTTAAAAATTACGTAAAAAGTAGCATAAATCACAATAATTAACAACTTAAAATATTTAAAAGATATGAAAATTTGGTTGACGCTCGAAATTTTATCAGTGCTACATAAATTGGGACAGAAGAAAAAGTATTATAAATCACAATAATTAACAACTTAAAATATTTAAAAGATATATAGAAAATTTGATTGAATCTCGAAATTGTATCAATACCACATAAATTGAAACATAAGGAGTAACAATTATTATTTAAAAACTACGTAAAAAGCATTGTAAATCACAGTAGCCAACAACTTAAAATATGTAAAAAAATCATATAAAAAGTTTGATTAACTATATAAATTTTATCTGTGTCACATAAATTGAGACAATAAAAGTACTCCCTACATCCCATTTTATGTGGCACACTTTCCTTTTTAAGCCGTCCCAAAAAAAATGTCACCTTTCTATAATTAGAAAAGATTTAACTTTAATTTTATTTTTTTATCTTAATGAAATAATTTACAACCACATAAATATTCAAAAAATAATTTGGATCATAAGTTTCAAAAGTCTTCCTTTTTTTTCTTAAATACTGTGTCAAATTAAAGGGTGCCACATAAAATAAAATGAATGGAGTAATATATATTAAGTCCGTTCTAAGTATGGGCTCCTTTAAATCTAGTATATTATAGAGAAACTTTCAGAAATAGCAAACTTGAGACCATAAATAAGGAGGAGATAGCAGAAAGTTGCTAATTACGGGCGATAGCAATTTTTAAACTAAGATATTGTCATTTTTTTTGTATTTAACGCGTCTGTTTATTAGTCAAATAAAAATACAAATTGAGGGTGAAGCGTAATTTTAGCTAACTGTTGCCATTTAAAAAAATGACCATTAATGAGTATAATTCTCTCCTTAAAAGGATTATTTAAAAGAAAAAGATCATTAATGAGTATAATTCTCTTCTTAAAAGGATCATTTAAAAGAAAATGATCATTAATGAGTATAATTTTCTCCTTATATCACATGCATGATCTGCATTTTTTAGATTCCATTTTCAAATTTGAATATGTATGTAGTTTGTATACTTTCAATTCAAATTCATAAATAAGTATGAAGATTAAACTGTAAATTCAACAATACATATGTATATATAAATTTAATTTGTATGTGTATAACTTTATGAATACATGTGGAGTATATGTAATGTATACAAATAATTTGTATTTGTTTTCGCATTGCATACAATTAAAAACACATAATATATTTGTGTTTCATTATTTAAACCATTATTTAAATACATATACCAAAATAATCAAAAAATACAAATCATTTATATTTGTATTCGCATTGCATACAATTAAGGACACAAAATACATTTGTGATTCATTGTTTAAATACACATACCAGAACAACCAAAAAACATAAATCATTTGTATTTATATTATAATTGTGTATAAAATATATTTTGTATTAAAAAATATATTTGTGGGATTACAAATCTAAGAAGATAAATACACTTTCGTGTTGAAAAAGTATAAAAATATGTATTTGTGTTCAATCAAAAATACATATACAATAATTTGTGTGCAAAATTCATATTTATCATATACATATACAAAATTAAAATACATATTCAAACAAATATATATATATATATTTATATATATAAATGGTGACTACCTGAAATTGTGAAAGACACGAATCATAGTATGAAAATATTTAAAATCGTGAAGAAACTGATTTAGAAGTAATGACGAGAATTTTGGGACTGTGAGAGAGAGATTTGATTGGAAAAGAAAGTGGATGTTGAATTGGGCGTAATATTAGGAAGAGATTGCTACTCTTTTAATTGTATTTAGACTTATGAATGGGCTCAGTCAAAATATTGCTATTTTTATTATGGATAATAATTTTTTTAAAGTGTTGTTATGAATTGTAATTAAGAGTTTAGATTTGTTATACCTGTAATTTTCTCTATATTATATACTCGCTGATTGATGTTAAGTTGGCATCTAAACTCAATTTGACCCAAATCTGTTTACGGAACATCTAACAATTAATGCTAACTATTTTGAGACCCTTACACATCTAATAAAAGATTTAAATAAATATAATTGCTTTATTAATAAAAGTACGTATTCATATTTTTCTCGGATCCAAAAAAAATTACACACATATTTAGTAAATTTTAGAATATGAATATTCGGTATTAATAATTAAATTTAATATTTAATATTTACATAAATTTAATAAAGTTCTACACCTTATTTGAATTTGACTAAGCTCCACCCCTATTTGAATTAATTAGAAAATATTAACAACATCCTTTTTTGATGGCAAATTATGGAACATATTGAGGTACAAGTAATGATACATATCATCCTTTATTCAAACTTAATTATAGAATAACATAAAAAAAAAAACCAAATAAAAAGTAGCTTTTGTACTTATTGGTCAAAATAATATTAAATTAATCAACCGATTCTTTTGGGAAGAAGACGTGCACAAAGCCCTCAATATTATGCTTGCTTTCCATTAATCATATTTAATTAACTAATCAATCAAATTTTAATGAAGTAGGACTTAATCTTTTGGGATAATATCCTTTTTGGTCCCTTAGTTATTGTTAAATTTTTTTTTTGATCCTTATATGATGTAGATCAAAGTGACACTATTTCAAGGAAACCGTTCACAAGGAATCAAGCTAAGGACCTTCAAGCATTGCAAGCTTTATGGATGAAGATTGAATCTTTGGAAGGCTCCAACATGGAAGACTTGAAGATATTTAATATATTAAGTGCTCTACCATTTTAATTAGCTTGTAATTTTAATAAGGGGCAATTGAATCTTTTCTTACTATTTTTAACCCTTAATATAAATAGCAGAATATTAGGGTTTCATAGTTAGTTTTTGGACATTTGAAAAATTGTGCCTCTTGTGAGAGCTTGAAAATCCTTTGTTGAATTTCAACATTTTGTCTTAGGATTTGCAAGTAAGGTAACTACCTTTTTGAAGATTCTAATAGATTATGTGCTTTTAATTCTCAATTAAGTGGTGTTTTGGTTAGTTTCACCATTACATATTTTAATTGTTTGAATCTAATTGTGTCTATCTCTCTTTAAATTCTACCTTTTAATTCTTATCTTATTTTACCTTCTTGTTTTACATCAAATTGGTATCAAGAGTTTGGCTTAGATTTGTTTTCACAGAAATCTAGTCTTGAGATTTGATATTATAAAAAAAAATAAAAAATTATTTGAATGTGAAGGTTGTTTGATATTGTTCACTAGCTGAAAATAAAAAAAAATACATGGCTTAAAAAAAAAAAAAATTAAAAGCCATTGTTAGAATTTGAAGCTTTGAAAAAGAAACTTGAAAATGAGTTTTGTTGATTTGGTGTTTGTTTGAAGAAATTGTTGGTTGGAAGTTGTTGATAAAGTTGTGGAGAAGTTAGATCTCAAATTTGAGCTCATTTGATTGAGTATTGAAGGAGATTGGTTAAAAAAAATTGAGCTTCTTCTTGGAGAAGATGAATTTCAAAATTTCAAAAATAGCCCAAATTTGATATAGCCTTTCAACTTGTTTTCTCTTTTTTTTTGGTTAATTCTAGCTAGTTTATTTTAAGTATTAGTTCATACTTAATATTAAACTAGTTCTTGTCTGTTTAATTTTGTTTGTGCCAAATTATTTCATATTTTTTTATTTATTTTTTCATTTCGTTTTGAGTTTGTTTGTTTCCTTATCCGTTAGTTTTAATTGTCCTTTCTTGATTTACATAAACTCCACTCCATCCCGAAGAAGTAGTACCACTTGTGAATTATTTGATGGTGTTGACTCTCAACCTTGGGTTATTCAAGAGTGGTAAAAGGCAAGAGTGAAGTGAGTTCATTTGAGAGCGACCTCAAAAGCCTTTGGCCTTGAAGTAATACACGAGTGTGAGTGATAAAGAGAGGGACACATTAAGTGAGTGAGTGGTGAGAAACTTTTTCTACTAGCTCTTTGTTTATTTTTGTAGGTTCAATGACTCAATTGGAGGGAGAATCCTCTAGCAAAATGAAAATGATGCTTCAAAAATTATTGGAAGAAATGAAAGAAATGAAAGAAAAATTGAAAGAGGTGGATAGAAGGGTGAGAACTCAAGAAATAGCAAAATAACCACTTGAGATTTTCAATCCCATTGGTCAACATGATGAGGGATCAAGTAAGACTCCTCTTGATGCAACTCCATCACATTTGATTGTGCAAGATACCCTCTTCCCTAATGCTACTTTACCAACAAGGGCTCACAATCAAGCTACACTTCCAAAAGGGGGAGATCAACAAGGAAATCTTCTACCATAAGTCATTAGACCTCAAATGAGACCCCAACATAATCTTGAAGAGCATGATTCTTTTGATGGTGATAATTATGGCTATGGAGTAGATGATCAAGTTCACAAGAGAGGTTAGGCAAGAGAGGTAGAAGAGGAGGAAATGGAGGTTGGAATTCGGTTGATGGTAGAGAATATAATAGAAGAAATGATGATAAAGATCGGGGATTCAACAACATCAAGGTTACACTTCCATTCTTCAAGGGAAGTAGTGACCCGAATGAATACCTTGATTGGATAGTGAAGCTTGAAAGGCAATATAATCTCAACAATGTGAGTGATGTTAAGAAAATGAATTATGCTATAAGTCACCTTGAGAGTTTGGCTTCTACATGGTGGGAGAAAATTGAAAAAGATACTTTGGTGAATAGAGATTTTGTTACAAGTTGGAATGACATGAAAAGACGTATGAGGGAAAGGTTTGTGGGTCCAAATTATAAACAAGATACACTCAAGAAGTATTATAATCTTCAACAAAAAAGCAAGAGTGTAGAAGAGTATTATGAGGAGTTAGAGCATACTAGGCTTCGAGCTAATGTCAATGATGGAGAGGTGAGTCTTGTGGCAAGATTTATCTCGGGCTTAAAAAAGGAGATAAGGCAACCACTGAAATTGCATCGGCTTCCTACTTTATATAATGTTTATCAAAAGGCACTCAAGGTGGAGGGCCATCAAAAGGAGAACAAATCAAAGGTGTAATCTTCTTCTTCTTCATGGGCTAAAAATAAGAAATTTTGAAAATCAACTCCTACTTGGGACAAATTCAAAGGTGCAAAATAAGACTTCAATTTCAACATGGACAAAGTCAAATCAAAGGTGGAATACAAGGATGGAGGTAATAAAGCTAAACTTGAAATTCCATCTATGATAAAGTATTTTAAATGTCAAGGATATGATCATAAAGCAAATGAGTGTCCTAATAGAAGAATTATCATTGCATTGAAAGATGGTGATTATCAAACGAAAGATGAATCTAAAGATGACCATGGGGAGAATGATAGTAGTGATGAGTTTATGGGAGAAGATGATGGAGAAGAAATTAATGATGATGAAAAACTTGTTCTTGTTGTTAGGAGAAGTATGAGTGCTCTAGCAAGGGAAGATCTTGATCAAGGGAGAATTTATTTCATAATTGGTGGAGAGTTCAAGAGCAATTATATTTTTTTATCATTGATAGTGAAAGTTGTGCCAATGTTGCTAGTGTATCTATGGTGGAACAATTGAAACTTTCAACAAGAAGACATCCAAAGTCTTATAGATTGCAATGGCTCAATGAATGTGATGAGCTCAAGGTGACCAAGAGAATGTTGATAAAATTCAAGATTGGAAGTTATCATGATGAAGTACTTTGTGATGTTGTACCAATGCAAACTTGCCACCTATTGTTGGGTAGGCCATGGAAATATGATGTAGAGGCTAAACATGATGGAAGATCCAATAAATATACATTTATTAAGGATGGTAAAAAGCATATTCTTAACCCTCTTTCTCCTTTTTAAGTGGGTGAGGAATATAGAAAAATGGGAGAGTTGAAAGAAAAACTTGAGAGAGAAAAAAAAAAGGAGTAAGGAAGTGAAAAATGATATTTCAAGAGAGAAAAAAAAAGAGGTTGAGAGCTCAAGTGAGCATAAATTATCACAAAATAAGAGAAGTGAGCAAGAAAAACAAAAGATCAAAGAAAGAGAGAAGATGTGCATGATTTTGCAAAATCAAGAGAGCATAAAAGAACTAAACATTGAGGATGATACTCAAGTCATACTTATTAAACCTCAAAGTTATTCTTTGCTTTCTAATAATGAATTAACCTCTTTATCTTTGTCAAGTGTTGTTTCTTCTTTGTTGCAAGGTTATGAAGATCTATTTCCAAAAGAAATGCCGAGTGGATTGCCTCCTTTGAGAGGAATAGAGCATGAGATTGATTTTGTACCAGGTTCTCAACTACCCAACAAAGCGGCTTATAGGAGCAACCCTCAAGATACCAAAGAATTGCAAAGACAAGTTGAGAAACTTTTGAATAAAGGATTGATGAGAGAAAGTTTAAGTCCGTGTGCGGTACTCGTGATTTCAGTACCCAAGAAGGATGGGACATGGAGGATGTGTTTAGATTGTCGTGCCATTAATAGAATTACGATAAAATATTGACATCCCATTCCTAGACTTGATGATATGCTAGATGAATTGTGTGGTTTTACTTTGTTCTCTAAAATTTATTTGAGAAGTGGATACCATCAAATTCAAATGAAACTCGGGGATGAATGAAAAACAGCTTTTAAAACTAAATTTGAATTATATGAATGGATGGTGATGCCTTTTGGACTAACCAATGCACCAAGCACTTTTATGCGATTAACGAATCATATGCTTAAATCATTTATCAATAATTTTGTTGTGATTTATTTTGATGATATTTTGATTTATAGCAAGTGTTTGGATGATCATGTGCAATGTTTGAGATTGATATTTGATGTGTTGAGAAATGAAAAATTATATGTAAATTTTAAAAAGTGTTCTTTTTGTGTGGATCGTGTTATTTTCCTTGGCTTTGTTGTAAGCTCAAGAGGAGTTGAGGTGGATGATAAAAAGGTACAGGCTATTAGGAGTTGGCCAACCTCTAAGTCCATTAGTGATGTTAGAAGCTTCCACGGGTTGGCAAGTTTTTATAGGAGATTTGTGAAGGGTTTTAGTTCTTTAGCCGCTCCTTTAACCGAGGTCATTAAGAAGGATAAGCCTTTCATTTGGGGTAGAAAACAAGAGAAAGCCTTTAGAATCTTGAAGGAGAAACTTAGTTTCACTCCTTTACTTCAACTTCCCAACTTTGAGAAAATGTTGGAAATTGAGTGTGATGCTAGTGGAGTAGGCATTGGTGCGATTTTGATGCAAGAAGGAAAATTCATAGCTTACTTTAGTGAGAAATTAAGAGGAGCTCCATTGCAATATTCTACCTATGATAAGGAACTCTATGCTCTAGTGAGAGCTTTAGCAAATTGGCAACATTATTCGGGTTCAAAACAAGCTTAATAAGAGGCATGCCAAGTGGATAGAGTTCATTGAGACTTTTCCTTATGTGATTAATTATAAGCAAGGCAAAGAGAACATTGTGACGGATGTTTTATCTAGAAGATATGCATTGATGAATACCTTGACTTCTAGGTTGATGGACTTTGAGAGTTTGAAGGAGTTATATTCTAATGATGATGATTTTGGAATTTTTTTTGGAGAGTGTCAAGTGAGCTTAAATGGGTGTGTGCAAGTTGTTAAAGAGGGTAATGAAATTATAACTCCTAGATTTGAATTGAAAGAGGGTTATTTGTTTAGGAATGGAAAGCTTTGTATACCTATGTCTTCATGGAGAGAGTTGTTGGTGAAAAAGGCACACAATAGAGGCTTGATGGGTCATTTTGGAGTGTCAAAAATCTTAGCTATTCTTAGTGAACATTTCTTTTGGCCTAAGATGATAAGAGATGTGGAAAGAATTTGTGCTAGGTGCTTGAATTGTAAGCATGCTAAATCTTGTACCCATCTCCATGGCTTGTATACCCCCTTGCCTATTCCTAGCAGCCCTTGGCTAGATATTTCTATGGACTTTGTTGTTGGCCTTCCTAGGACTAGGAATGGTAAGGATATCATTTTTGTTGTTGTGGATAATTTTTTTAAAATGGCTCACTTTATTTCTTGTCATAAAAGTGATGATGCATCTCATGTTGCTACTATATTTGTTCATAATGTGATGAAATTGCATGGTGTTCCCTAAATCATTGTTAGTGATAGAGATTCAAAATAATTTAACCATTTTTTAAGGTGTTTGTGGGAAAATTTGGGAACAAAGTTGCTATTTTCTATTTCTTGTCATCCCCAAATGGATGATCAAATTGAGGTGGTTAATAGAACTTTAGGTAACATGCTTAAGACTATGATTAAAGGAAAGTTAACTTCTTGGGAGGATAAATTACCATTAGTTAAGTTCGCATATAATAGAACTATTCATAGATCTATTGGTATAACTTCATTTGAGTGTGTTTATGGCTTTAATCCCTTGACTCCATTAGATTTGACTCCTTTACCCAAAGATGTTATTGTGAGTATAGATGCTAAAGCTAAGGCAAAAGCTATGAAGAGCATCCATAAGAAAGTGAAATTGCAAATTGAGAAGGCCAACAAAGATGCAATCAAAAAAATCAACAAGGGACGAAAAAGAGTTACTTTTGCACCCGGTGATTGGGTATGGGTTCACTTTAGAAAGAAAAGATTTCCTAGCAAAGGGAAGAACAAGCTTATGCCAAGAGGAGATTGACCTTTTCAAGTGCTTGAGAAGATTGGAGATAATGCTTACAAAGTGAACTTACCAAGTGAGTATTTGGTCCATAATATTTTTAATGTTAGTGATCAGTGATGTAAATCAAAGTGACACTACTTCAAGAAAATCGTTCACAAGAAATCAAGCTAAAGACCTTCAAGCATTGCAAGCTTTATGGATGAAGATGAAATCTTTGGAAGGCTCCAACATGGAAGACTTGAAGATATTTAATATATTAAGTGCTCTACCATTTTAATTAGCTTGTAATTTTAGTGAGGGGCAATTGGATCTTTTCTTACTACTTTTAATCCTTAGTATAAATAGTAGAATATTTGTCACGACCCAACCCGTCGTGAGTGACACCCACCCAACCCCCGGATGAGCGAACCAATAGAGTTCTACCCTTGCCTAGACTAACAGCCTAAAACCAGCAAGCATAAATGAAAACTAGCAATAGAAATAAAATCACTAATCAAAAACTTCATTAAAAATAAACTGCAGAAATTTTCCACCTAGGAACTGAAAGTCATCGTACCAAACATCAACCAAATCTAGAGTACGGGGATGCAACTCCAACCAAAAATAAAGAATAGTTCTTAAGTCCGAACAAATGAACTAAAAACTCTAGAGATAATCCCAAAGTAGCTCGAATCATTAGCTCACCCTTGATAATCGAAATCGCCGGTGCTAAATCTGAGGTCTCGTCTCAGCCGCTGGAAGATTTCCTGTACTCACCAAAAGAAAGACAAGTGCAGTATCAGTATACCACCACTGTGTACTGGTAGGATCATCAACCAGTATTCAAGAAATAATATATAAAATGTACACAAAATCCAGTAACAAGTATGGCAAACATGCAACAAATATCACAGGCATCTCTAGACTACATGTTTCTACCTAGTTTGTTACCGCATGAATCCATCTCTTACAGTTCTATTCCACCAACAAGAAAATCATAACCACACCTTACCGTCTAGCCCTGACCCATCCTGGAATCCCCCTCTAGACAATACCACAAGTAGTGATTTACCCGGCCTAAATCAAGACCAACTCAACAGTCATACAACAGTTCCCGGCCACTCAAGGACCACTAATCAATAACACTTTTCAATAACAACCTGGTCCACTCACGGAATCAATATCAACCAATGCAATACAATAATCAATGAAACAGTGCAAGATGCAATAAAGTAAACCCGTACCAGGCGTGGTACCCGTGCCAACCGAATGTTATACCCGTACCAGGCGTGGTACCCGTGCCAACCATATATTATACCCGTACCAGGCGTGGTACCCGAGCCAACCGAATGTCAACAACAACAATCAATAGAATGAATGCACACCCCTTGTAAAGCCAACAAGCAACAACCATTCAAACATAGACTGTAAACCGAACTTAGACATTCCACACAATTCCCCTAAGCAATGTAATCCACACAATTACTTAGACAACGAGTACAATGAATATACACATTCACAGAAATACGAAAGCTATCACCTACCTCGAATGTTCCAAGCTCTATTCAACCCGAGCTTTCTCGTGTTCCGGATTCCTCTTGCGTTCTTGGTCTAAAAACAACACATAATGCATACAATTAACATACATGCCTGTACATTACCCGGATTATACCAAATCCCCAAACTCCAGGCCACCCATGATCATCCCACCCTTTTTCCGGGCTTTTTCACCGTTAATTTTCCTAGTCTTATCATTTCTTACGAATAAAACAAGAAATTAAGCAGTCTACGATCATTTTAACGTACTTAAACCAACACCCAAGAACATACATGTTTTGGAACCTCCTTCTTCCCCGAATTCCATCATCTCTAGGTCATTCCAACCTTCCCCAATTTTCCTCTTAGCAATTCTACCATATAGGAAACGTAGTACAAAGCGTGGGGAACGAAAACCTTACCTTAGGAATGATTTTTGGCGGAGGAATGAAGAAAATCGCCTCAATTCGCCCATTCCTTCTCCCAAAACAAACTTGTGAAATTCTGATGTTTTGAGAGTTATTTCTGCATTAAAAATTCGTCGGCCCGCTATAGCGGTTCCCGCTCCGCTATAGCGGTCTTAAGTGAGTTGATCGCCCTTTGACCGCCGCTATAGCGGTAATTTCTACCGCTATAGCGGTGGCCGCTATCGCGCGTGACAATGCTCGTCACGGACAGAAAGTTCATAAATGTGCCAGTTTTGGCCATTTCACAACACACGTGGTTCCCCCGACGTCCCTAAACACCTTTCACGTCAAACGCAATTCGGAAAGTTTTACTTACCCAAATTCGATTCCGAAAAGTCCCCCGGACTCCTCTATGTCTTGGCTACGTGGAAAACTAGTTCAATCCAAGACACCTAACTCCATTTTTACCTGGATTTCCCTAGACTCTACTTCGCTCCAAAACCGACCGAGGCTAGCCTAGCCCAGAATTTCAAACTCCCAAACCCAGAGTTTTCTAACTCTAAAACTTGGCACGAAGGGTCTACCCGTAACAACGGACCCGGTCGTTACAATATTAGGATTTCATAGTTAGTTTTTGGACATTTGAAGAATTGTGCCTCTTGTGAGAGCTTGAAAACCCTTTGTTGAATTTCAACATTTTGTCCTAGGATTTGCAAGTAAGGTAACTACCTTCTTGAAGATTCTAATAGATTAGGTGCTTTTAATTCCCAATTAAGTGGTGTTTTGGTTAGTTTCACCATTACATCTTTTAATTGTTTGAATCTAATTGTGTCTATCTCTCTTTAAATTCTACCTTTTAATTTCTATCTTATTTTACCTTCTTGCTTTACATCATTATAACATACAATTCAGTACATTTAATCTTTAATCAATTAAAATAAGGGTTTTTGATTCCTATTTTCCAGAAATATTTTACATTTAACTAATTTTAAAACTATATTACCTTAAGAATAGAATAATAATACAAATTTTACATAAAAACACACGTGAAAGAGTTAAGAATTCATATTAACTTTTGAAATTTACAAGTGAAGAGATCAAAGTAATTAAAAATTAAATATACAGTACTTAATAAAATTGTAACCAAAACTAAAATCAAACTTCATCAATAATGAAATCAGCTTTTATACGCAAATATTCAAATAATGAAGGAAAAAAAAATAAAATGTTGGATTGACTCGTTGAAGTAGGACTAAAACAAATAGATATGAAGTTTATTAAGGAATCAGAAAGATGAAAGAAAGAAAAGTGAAAATCGGGATTATTCAATCATTTTAAGTAATTAATATTATTTTATTTTGCTATCGAAATATCCACCGTATTCACCTCTGCGAGTGAATCGAGAAATAAGGGCCTTAGCTGCATACATCACTGTAATTTCACTTGACATCTATCGTAATGATAAATGGCTCGTCTCGCCGTGACCTCTTTTCTTTGTCTTGATTTTGTTCGAAAGAACCCTCTTATTCTCGTGTTTTTTGATGTCTTTCTAGATATTTTTCAATGTCCCAATTATTAATTCATGAGACTTAAAAAACAAATAATTAATCATCTATTTTAAAAAAAAAATCAAAGAATTTCTTGGAAATCCTATCGGAACCAAAAAGGGCATAGATCGAAGATCCAAAATTGATGTTAACATTAATCTCTATTTTTTTTCTCTCACCAAGTTGACTTAATCAAAGTGTTTCATTATTGTTAGCTTTTCATATAGGTGACGTGGCAATATCCTATTGGTAATAACATTCAACTCTCAGATACTAAATATTACTCCCTTCGTCCAATATTATTTGGACACTTTTCTTTTACACTCATATTAAGAAATCATAAATAAGAAGTTTATTTTACTAATTTACCCTTTAAAATACTTTTTTAGAATTTTACAAACAAATATGAATACTTTCAAAAAGAATTAATTATAAAGGTAATATAAAAAAAAAATTAATTAATATTTTTTTTATTTAGTAAGATGATCAATTAATATGAGACAAAAACTAGAGGACAAGATATTCCAAGTATGTACTGACTATTCTATGTTTCTGAGGGGTAAAGTTGTCTTTTCACAATGATATCCATATGTCTGAAAGACGAACCATGTGGAGCACCGAACTATTACACGTGCTAACGATGATAAAGGGTATGATTCAGTACGAGCAAGCCCATGGTACTAACTGTAATCACGAGTGAAATAATAACACGTGTCACCCCTTCAGCATTTTTGTAACTATAATTAGTTAATCAACATTTAATTTTAACCGCCCAGGATTATGTTGAAATGGTTAGAATCACTTTAGCCTTAATCAAAGGTCAAGTTTTCAAATTTGAAAAAAAATCTTGTTTAGAGAGCATTTTTCTTTTAACGTGGCGCAAATTTAAATTATCTGAGATTTCAAAGTAAGATAAATTTTGATAATAGTACCTTTTTTTCCTTCTTTAATTGAAATATATATATAGTCACTATTATAAAATTTAAAATTTCACAAGTAAAAGCTTCATGAAATTACCATGAAGTTCTATTTGTGAAATTTAAAACTTCGGGAATAATTGTTCTTTCAATTAATTAAAAGGTAGCTAGCTCACGCTTTATTATTCAAAATGTAGCAAAACACCGAATTGCGAAATAAAAAAAAAACACCTTAAAAGTTTATGCTTTTATATATAATAATTAAAAAAATACAATAATAGGCAAATTCGAGTATGGACAAGTCCTTTAGCCAAACTGTAGGTTTGACTGATAGGTAGCAATTAGCAACTATCCATAATAATGAGTATTACTATAGTATGTTAATTTTGGGAGCATATATTAACAGCCGTTTAAATTTATTATTAATTTTTATTTAGACACTTAAATTACGACATATTCTAATTGAGTAGATTAATATAGGTATGACAAAGTGTTTCTATTCGACACATTCAACTCAAGAATTTGAAAAAGTATTTGTGCGTGCTTTCCAACTTTCACTGCATACATAGATAAGTTAATCATGGCCTAATACATAGTCATCTTCTTAAATTTATCAGGATTTTTCATTTAGATACTCGAACTCAGTCATGTCCCGATTGAATACCTCAACTCCTAATAAAGTGTTTCAATCAAACACTTTCGATTCAAATTTTAGAAAAACTTTTACGCGTGATTTCATTCGCCTATTAGGTAGTCAAGTTAACTACATAAAATATGACATCTCTTTTAATTATACACATCAACTTCAAGTAGAAAACTCCTAAGATTTTATGGCTTATTGGGACGAATGCATATAATTGAAGGTGATGATATATTTTATGTAGTTAACTTAACTACCAAATAGACAAATGAAAATACATAAAAAAAATTAAAATTTAAATTGAAAGTGTCTAATTGAAATACTTTATTATAATTTGATGTGTTCAATCAGAAAAAGGCTTAGTTTGACTATCTAAATAGAATATCCTGACAAGTTTAAAGAGTTGGCTATGCATTAAGCCGTTAATCATTTAAAATATATTACCTTTTTTAATTATACACAATAACCTCAATAAGCCATAAAACTTCATACATATGCATATGCATAGTACATAATTAAAGGAGAAGTATTTTATGTGACTAATTTATCTACGTAATAAATACTTAAAGACACATATATATAAATTTTTTCAAAATATAAGACGAATATATTAGATCACTTTATCAGGTGCATAATCCATTTTCATATTTTTAGATCTACTAATCATTAGTACTATTGTGATGGAAATCTAGCAACAAAAATACATGTATTATTAGTATTATACTACCATACACTATACAATTTGTTTACTTCATTTTGATTGGTGTAGACTATAGGCCTTATCATGGTAATGCATGTATACAATCCCCCCTCTTTTCTGCCATTTTCAAAGCCTGTTAAACTAGTTCCTTCTTCTCCTCTCCTCTGTTTGTCACATGCCATTAATGCCCCAAAGCTTTTCCTTTTCTTTTCTTTCTTTCTTAATATATGCAAAATATACAAATATTTTTTGCATAATATTAAATACCCATCTCATATTTCTTTGTAAAAATTTTATGGTAGCCATTGACATATATAAAGATTATACTATAGGGATATTCATATTTCATATTGACAATTTATCCTATTGTTAGGCACTGAAATCTGGTTATTTCGGTCTCTCCAGCTCCCACTAAAGGTGGGTTTTTTTTTTTGAAAAAAATATCATTTATTGTTCATATTTAACTTCTTTCTTTGTGTTTTTGTCCATTTTTTTGTATCTTGAAATCTGAGTTATTTTTGGGGGGGTTTTCAAGAAAGATGTGTGATCTTTAGGGGTTTTGTTGGTTTCATTTATTATTAGTATGTGTTGAAATGGATTTTAGTTACAAAGATTTCAACTTTTTGGTAAAATCTATGTGTTACCCTTTTGTTGTTATGGAAATTTTATTAAGTCAAAGAGAGCTGAAGGGAATTTAATGATGTTGAATAATTTGTCAACATAGAATCATTATCTTTGCACTTATTAAAGACGCTTAGTAGTATATTCTGTTGTTTGTTGATTTTTTCTGGGGAAATAAATGGATGCATATTCATGAATAGTTTTTCACTTATTAAACACTACTGGTATATCACTGCTTTGATGTGTTACTCGAGTGTAGGGTCTTTCGAAAACACCATGAGGTAAGGGTAAGATCTGTACACACCACTTTCCCCCGGACCCCACCTATGGGATTACACTGCTATGTTGTTGAATCACAACTAGTTTATTCTGCTGAGCATTGATTTCTGAAAAATTGTTTGTATTTTCAATATTCATGATGTAGAGTAGCTTTATCATTCTTTGAGCCGAGGGTCTGTCGGAAACAACCTCTCTACATTCTCGTAGGGGTAAGGTCTGCGTGCACTCTACGCTCTCCATACCCCATATGTGGGATTACACTGGATATTTTGTTGTTGTTGTTGAGGAGGTCGAGTAGCATCTAGCAGAAACACCATTATGACCATGTTTCTTGTTAGAATGTTTTTGTCTTTTTGCCTCGTCTTTTAATTAGTTTGTTGTTTAAAAGAGTTACTTGAGCTAAGGGTCTTTCAGAAACATCTTTTCTATCTCCACGAGGTAGGGGTACCCTCCTCAGACCCCACCTGTGAATATGTTGTTGTTGTTGTGTTAAAAGAGGCTTTTTTTTTCAAGAAATTCAAGGATGTTGTATGACCAAACCATTTGGTTCAAGAAATTGATGTCTGACTGGTTTCTTTACAAGAACATCAAGAACCTGATTCAGAAAATTGTTTTGCTTTGTCACTCATTGCAGGGAAGCATTTGGATGGAAATTATTTGCTTGGAATTGCATATCAGAGCTGGACAAAGATCCTAATACCTTAATAGCTTCCTATTAGAAACTTTTGCAGGCCTCGGTACGAGGCAAACGTCGCTATAGAAGGCGTCGGAGAGTCTTGAAGATGGATCTTAATAGTTCACTTCTTGCTAAATTTTGTCCTGATTTTCACATTTGTTCCTCCAAGCTTGAACTTTGGTACTTGTGGTAAGATGCAAATCTCTATTCAATTCTTTTGGGAAAAGAAGACCACTTAATATTGGTTGCATGTAAAAAAGAAAAGTCTACTTGCTTATTTTGTCTTCAATGTGTGATATGTAAAGAAGTCTAGGTCCAAGTCCGGGACAACTTCATGCTAAATGCTTAGTGTTGGAGAATTGAGCGTTTTGAATGAGTTGGTCCTGACGGAAACCAAGGTAAGAAGGCAGAATTGGAAGATATGTTTGTGTCAAAGGATGATAGTGTGACTAGAGGCCAAAATGGTCCCATTCGGCGCAGGTCCTGCTGAAACTAGTAAAGGACAGGAACGGAGCTAGGTAAGGCCAAGGGGTTCATCAAAAAGTCAAAACCCCATTCGGCGGAAAATTACACTGTTTATACATGGTTGAACGCTCTTTGGCTTCTTCGTGTGTTTACTTTTCATATTTTGAAACCTCTTGCTGAAAATCCTGCTTCGCCACTAGTAATGGATAGAAAATTTACTCTAAACTAATTATGGAACAAAAATATTTACTTTAAACTAATAATGTAACAAAAAGATTTTCCCTAAACTAATTATGTAACAAAATAAAAGGAAAAGAATATTTACATAATCAAATAAAAAAGGAAAAGAATCACCAATGATTCCAACTATGGAGACATAGATATTGTGTGATTATATTCCAGTTGAAATACTGTTTTCTCCTCTGCTTGATTGTATTTTTGGAGATGTTGTCAAGAAAGGTTGTGTTTGTGAGCATTGGCTTTGTTGTTGTTGTTCAATGCATGTGATTTTTGAGCAATATACATTCATCTGGAGATCTAGTTTCCGTTTCAATAAATTTGCAGGTAAAGTACTTCTCTATGCTAATAAAGTTGTAGGTCTAGAACAGTTATAGATGTCTTTAGTTAAATAAGTTATCATCACTATACATGTCATATATCACGTGCTTCTAATCCTAATTTTGTAAGAATTGCCTGGCCTGGCATTTTAGTAATCTTGGAGGGCGATCGCGTGTGTTATGTACATGCTTCATGATTTAACTGTTCCTACTTGTTCTCGCAAATTGTGAAATCTGTCTGTTCTGTCTATTTGTTGTCATTGCAATAGGTTTCTTGAAATGTTGAATTCCTTTATGTACTTAAACAGAGTTGCACAATAAGCAGAGTTCCTTTTTTTTTGATAACTCATCCGAAAATGTGCAGACTATAAAACTTTGAACCATGACAAGATGTTAGGCAAACTTTTGCCGTGGTATTGGATGGCCCCAAGGAATCCCCGCCTTATCTCCAGACGATCTCATGGAAAAGTCATTTTTGTCGTGCTCTTTATACTTGTACCGATTTTGCTCTTTGGCATTTACCTCCATTTCCATAAGATCTCCTATTTTTTCCGCCCACTTTGGGACAAACCTCCACCTCCGTTCGAGCATTTGCCACATTATTATGCTGAAAATGTTTCTATGGATAATCTTTGTCGCCTACATGGATGGACCCTACGTCGTGAACCACGTCGTGTATTTGATGGGATCATATTCAGCAATGAGCTGGACTTGCTTGAAATAAGGTGGCGTGAGCTCTATCCTTACGTTACAAAATTTGTCATCTTGGAAGCCAACACCACTTTTACTGGACTTCCAAAACCATTGTCCTTCTCTGACCATCGGGAACGATTTGCATTTGCTGAGGATAAGATTGTACATGGTATATTTCCTGGCCGTATTGCATCCCCTGAGTTATACGAAGATCCATTTAAACTAGAAGGACAGCAGCGCATCGCCATGAACAGGTTACTTCATGATGCTGGTATCTTTGAAGACGACCTTCTCATTATGTCAGACACCGATGAAATCCCAAGCCACCACACTATTAAACTGCTTCAGTGGTGTGAAGGGGTGCCTCCTGTGCTGCATCTTGAGCTTAGACATTACATGTACTCCTTCGAGTTCCCTGTTGACTATAGTAGCTGGCGTGCCACTGTTCACATTTACAACAGGTGGACGAAATATAGACATTCCCGCCAAACAGATGTTATACTTTCTGATGCAGGGTGGCATTGTAGCTTTTGCTTCCGGAATCTGCAAGACTTTGTATTCAAAATGACTGGTTACAGTCACGCAGACAGAGTTCGACGTAAAAACTTCCTAAAGTATTCTAGGATTCAGAAGCTCATATGTGAGGGAGCTGATCTTTATGACATGTTACCTGAGGAGTATTCTTTTCAAGAATTGATCAAGAAAATGGGATCAATACCGCGCTCAGCATCTGCAGTTCACCTTCCAACATACGTCATTGAAAATGCAGATAAGTTCCGATTCCTTCTCCCAGGAGGTTGTCAGCGATCACCACGATGATTCTCTTCACTTGTCGTGTTGTTTTTCTTTTTCATTTTCCGCCCAAGAGAGGCCGCCTCCCACATACTCACACGGTAACTTATTCTTCTTGCTTCCCCTTGCTAGTTTTAGAATTTTGCAAATTGTAAAATGGATAGTTGTCCTGGATGTTAGACCTCAGTTAATGTCTTTTTTCCCATCAAATTTGCAGATGGTTTAGTTGTTGTTATCAGTTGATAATAGGTTCTCTTACCTTTGCAATATATGTAATACACATTTTACATCAAAATGCTTGTCAAACGAAAAACATTTTTCTTGCTAACTGCTCTAGTTTGATTGGGCACGAAGTTTAAGAAACAAAGGAAGATTTTTGAATCTTGTGGTCTTAAATTTATTATGTACTAGAATGTTGGAACTGAATATTTAATATGGAAAAGGACAGTAAGACAGACATATAAATTGAGATGGAGGGAGGTAAAGCCTTGTTTGGATGATAAAATAAGTTACTTTCAAGGTACATAGTGTGCTTCAAAATCTTGAAAAGTTGTTTCAACCAAAGGAGAAAAAAGAGGAAAAAGGGGAACTCAACAAATGACTAAAAGAAGGAAAAGGGGAAAAGAAGAACAAAGTGTTTGTTAGATTCTCCAGAAAGAGTGGGGAACCATTTTCCTTTCCCTTTAAAGTGAACATAAAATTGGTTTCATCCTTAAAGTTGGTGAGCACCCAGGGTCTGGCCTAGTGATCAATGAAGTGGTTAATAACCATGAGGTTTTAGGTTCAAAATCTAAAACAAAAACTTTAGGTGATTTTTTCTCATTTGCCTAGCCTTGGTGGACAGAGTTGCCTATTACTTGTTGTTGGTGGGAGGTGACATGTATCCCATGGGTGCGTCGCAAGCTGGCTCGCAAATGCGCGCACCCTCTCTCTCCCTATATATTTATGTTTAAAATATCTTGACACATGTAGTGACACTGCAAACCTTATTCATAGTGAAATCCTTGATCCACACCCGGCGGTAGGATCCGCTCAACAGCTTGCAAAGGTTGATCAGTTGAACTCTCTTTACCAGAATTTTATAATTTGTATATAGGGCACTTTAAGTGCAAGATCTAAAGTTCATATCCTCCTTCAACCAATTTTTTTTAGGTATTTGATGTTCTTGATTAAAAGAAAAGAAATTAACACTTGTAATTTCCTTCAAAATTTTCCTCTTTATTCATGTTACAATAGGTCCTTCTGATTGGGCTTTCCTTCGAATTCATATAGTAGGAGCTTTAGCGCGCTAGACTATTTTTTTAATTTATTTTTTATTCATGTTACCTAAAGGACACTCAAGTCAACCCTTGTTGATTAAGCAAATAATATAATAAGTTGGTGGATTTTAAACAGCCAGTCACCACAAAGCACATTAGTTAAACTAAATTTTAGTGGGAAAGTGTCATTTCATCAAAATAGGAAAAAATGATTTTACTTTAAACATGTAAGATTAGAATGAGACAAGTTATATACAGTGTATATAAGGTTGTTGAGGAGCATTAACTTTTGTGCTAACTATTTTGCACTAATAAGAGCCCGTTTGAATTGGCTTATTTTAAGTTAAAATAACTTTTAAGCTGTTTATAGTGTTTGGGTAAGGCAAAAAAGTGTTTCTGGACATTTAATTTTAAGCCAAAATATATTTAATAAAAAATTTAATAAAATATATTATTTAAATAAAAATTATTGAGTTCGGTCGAATCCGTATTTGAACTTCTAACTTTGTCCCTGACTTTAGTGGCTCAAATTTAATGTTGAATAAAATGTTGCCACCTTTTTTCAAATGCTAACCTATTTTAAGAACATCATTAAATGGCCATATCAATAATTCTTTGGAGATCATGGGACCCAGATAAACGAATTTATTATGGGAGAGGCACAACCATTGTGTGAAGCTTCATTTAATTTTTAACACTTGAAAAATAGACCCTTTTATTTACATTACATGTCATTTATAACTATTCCTCTTTTTCTTTCATTTTTTTTATTCTTCTTATTCCTAATTAATATCAAACTTTTAAGTACATAATTAAGCAAATTGGTAAAAAAAAAAAAATTTAAATAGTTAAAGCGTGTTAGAACTATTATGATTTTGATTCATTGGTAATAATACTATTAAAAAATGCTAAAATTTGACCCAAAAAGCTGACGGACTCAGTTGGGTTGTCAATAATTTTATTTTTTTAAAAAAACGTATTTTTATTGGTTATTTTTCACGCAAAATGCACAGAAATAATAAAAAAAATTATTATTTTATTAAAAAAATCGACAGATATCCATCAATCTTTTTTGGGTTACAAAAATTAACAAACACCCGTCGATTTTAAAAGTTTAAAACTACAGTTGAAGAGTATAAATAAGAATTGCGTAAGCATAAAAATTAGTGTTTAATTTTTTATACGGTATTTTACACTATCATATCATAATTAACGTCTATTTTGAATATTAATTAATAACATGTTATCAATCTTACTATTAATAAATTAAAATACACTGATAATTTTATTATTAACAAATAATAATTCAAATATTATTTAAATATGTCAAAAGCATATCCTAATTGTTGTTAATTTATTCATAAGATTTTTCTAGAATTTGATACTTTTACATTCTAGTTTTTTTTGGGGGGGGGGTTCAAGTAATCAATCCAGGAAAATTAAATAATTGAATGAACCACCTTAAAGGTATCTATACTAATTTTTTCTGAGTTCATTTTATGTAACGTTCAAACACAAAATACTAATTTCTACACTTATATTTTTTTTATACTCTTCAGATGTAGTTTTGCACTTTATCGACAGACGTTCATTAATTTTTGTATAAAAAAAATGACAGACATCCTCCGATTGTCTTTATAAAATATTAATTTTTTATAATTTTTGTGTGAAAAATAATCAGCGAAAATATGTCGATTTTCTTAAAGTTCGTCAGTTGTGTGTTTTTTTTATAAAAAATCATTGAAAATCTGACACAGTCCGTCAGTTGTGTTTTTTAAAAAAAAATCATTGAAAATCTGACACAGTCTGCCAATCTTTTTCGGATGAATTTTAGCATTTTTAAGTAGTGTTATTAATAATGAATCGAAAGTTTTAGCAGTTCTAAGAATGATTCAATTATTTTAAAAGAAAATATATTATTAAATTGCTTAATTGTGTATTTAGAAGTTTAATATTAGTTATTTTTTTAGGAATAAGAAGAATAAACTAATGAAATAAGAAGAGCGATGATAAAATATAACATGTAAAGTAAACAAATAAGTCTACTTTCCAAGTGTCAAAAGCTAAATGGAACATCACACAACTATTGTTGATTGTGCCTTAGTAAATTTTTTCAAGATAAACATCAAATTTCTAATTTATTGATGTGACCTATCAGTTGACGGACGACTGACGGACTTTAACGTTGGACGTTAATCGAATTATTGGATTTTATGCATTATGAATATTTCTATTTAGGAAAATGAATTTTTTTGATTATTTGCAAATTGAATCGAAAAAATTGATATATACAGATCTCTTTTTTGCCTATTATTTCGGTCTATTTGATTTGATTTAATTTGATTTGATTTTTCATTATTTAAATTTCGAACTCTATAAAAAGCTTATAGGACAATTAGTTTTACGGAAATAAAGCATTTAAATATTAAATAACCTTGATTCATTTTTTTTTACTTCTAAAATATGGATAAACTAACTACTATAAAAAATAGGTTATCTATCATATCCCTTTTTCTATAATTGTAGTGTTCATGTTAGCTTGCTTGTGCCTCAATTAATTTTACGAATTATAATTTGTTATCTCCCATGCACCAACCTTTTTATAAATGTGGTGTCCAGTCAGTTTGTTTGCACCTCAACTAATTCTATGAATATCTTCTATATCTCATTGACAAAAGTATCGGGTATTTCTGTACACCAAGGTTCGAACATATGAAAGAAATCATATAATGTATATTTTTTGTCTTTGCCAGAATTTAAATTTGAGATCTCATGATTCTTAATCGACTTCATTAATCATTAAGGGGTCGTTTGGTAGAGTGTATAAGAATAATGCATAATATGGTGTATTAGTAATGCTTGTATTAGTTATGCTGAGATTTTTCTTATGTAGTTTTTGGTTTAGTGTATTAAAAATAACATGCATTAAAAAAAATTATTTACAAAATACCCTCCACTAATATGGTAGAAATGATGTGGAAAGTGTTTTGAGGGACAATTGTGTCTTTAGTCATTCTAATGCATGCATTAGAACCCATTGCATTACTAATACATGGAAATCCATGGTATTAGTAATGCATAGCTCAATACACAATAGAGCATTAGTTATACATAGGTAGAAAAATCATACCAAACAAGGTATTAGTAATACACAAAGTTAATGCATGCATTAGATTTTCTAATACACTCTACCAAATGATCCCTAAGTGACACCCTTAAGTGATATTGTAACAAACCATTATCCCAATTGTAATGCATTAAACCACACATTGCCATAAAACACACACACATGGACTAAAATAAGTGATTATGATTGTTGACTTTGTATATTTTACTTTAATACGAATCACATAAAATACTAAAATAAAACTTTTCTAATTAAAAGTGAAAGTATTAAAAAGAAAAAAAATTAAAAGAATCCAGTCAAAGAGAAAATATTTTGCCTTCCAAAAAAAAAATATTACCCGCGAAGATAACTGAATTGGTTGAACAAGTGATCTTTTAAATAGGGTGTCTCATGTTTAAAACCTCTTGCATATCAATAAGGATTGTGGTGGAGTCAGTGGCAAAGTCAGACATTTCGTTAATGGTGTTCAAGATTTAACATATATGTATAAAAAATAATTTTTGACCTATATACTTCATATAATTTCTATATACATAGTATGATTTTTCAATGAAGGGTGTTCAACTGCACACTCTAGCCTACATGTGGCTATGCCACTGGGTGGAGTAGTAAGTATTCCTTCATCCTTAATCAGAGGTCACGAATTCGAATTCCTTTGGGTATGAAGTCAGACTTCAATGTGGGTACCGAATACCAGATGAAAAATCAAAAACATAAAATAAAAAATCTCTTGCATGCATGCTTTTTGGTTGAACTCGTCGCACGAAGCTTGCCTAATACGATTTATGAAATATTATACTGAAACGAGATTTACCATATATATACATCTGAATAATAGCGACTACTAATTCTCTTGTCGACAAAAAAGGATACTTATTTTACATTTTGCTTTTCCTTGAAAGAGATCATTAATAAGTGTAGAACATTATAAAGATCAATCACAATCTTAATAAATTGACTTTTTGACTTTCCTAATCTTATAATAATGTCTTGTCAAGTGGAGGTCACTTTTATTAATCAAAACAAAATGTACGGAATTGGATTTGTGCAAGCTGGAGAAAAAAGATAATACAAGAGTTAACATTAAGGATGTGTTTGGTTTGGAGTAAAATATTTTTTTTTGAAATAATAATTCTCCAATAAATTTGGTTGATCAAACTATTTCGGTAGAGGAAATAAAATTTCTTGGACACTTACGAGATGAATAGAATTTATTTATTTTTGAATCTTTTATATGTAAAAATGAAAATCTGTGGTTAAAAAGGACATAATTCTAAAAAAAAAATTACAAATGACCTATAAAACCAATTCAATGAAATTTTTTTTTTTAGAAAAATAAGTTTCTTAAAAATCAGCAAATTAAAATGACTTTTCTAGTGAGAACCGAGAAAACAAATTTCATAAATGCATTTCATGTTGATTATCTCGTCTCCATCCCAATACTGCAACACCTCGCCTCAACCCCACACACATCATAATACTTATATATATATATATATATATATATATATATAAGATTATTTTATTTTATTTATCAAACATTTATAATATTTTATTCCAGAAAACATGGGCGTAGTCACATATAGTGAAGGGTGTCGGTTAATTGAATACATTTTATCAAAAAAATATATTATATACATAGAAAAACATATAAAATATATAAATTAAAAATTATTCTTCACACGTATATATTATATTTTGAATATTTTTAATGAAATTTATGATTTCCTCATTAGAAAAGCATTTTCTCCCATACTATAAACACACCCTAAGCTTTTTGTGTAATAAATTGGATTTGATTTGCTACCTAATTTTTTTGGTTGACAAGTATGAGATTTCTCAAAACATGTTGGTGGCAAAAAGAAAGAAAAGGACATTTTGGTCACCTAAAGACCAAAATAATTAAACTTTTCAACCTTATACTAGACACTTATTAAAAGGTGGGAGTGTTCTATATTGTAGCTTTTGAAAGGTGACATAGGACAAAGACGAGTAGAACTCCAAAAGATATCATTGGATGGAATGCGTTAATAAAAGAGTGGGTTATTAATCCGTTTAAATTATGATTAAAATAAATTAGATTAAAATACGGATCATAATTTAATTTATTTAATTTTTATTAAGTTTTAGTTTTTTTATAATTTTTTAGTATCTAATAAAATTAATTTTTTCTTTATTATTATTATTATTATATATAATATATTAAATAAAAAAATATTTTAGAAATATTTTAACAAGAATTTTTATGGTCAATTTAGACTATGTATCAGCTCATTTTTATGGATTAGAATAAGTTAAGCTGATAAATATGTGAATTAATAATTAATCCAAACTTAAACAAGTTAAACAAATAATATTTTCATAAGCTAATTTATAACTTTTAAATATAATGATTACATCAAAAAATGAAACATTTTTTTAGTATTTATATATAATTTCTTTTAGTAAATTGATATATAATCAAAATGATAGTTTTTTCTCTC
Source organism: Jaltomata sinuosa (assembly GCA_003996215.1). NCBI lineage: Eukaryota > Viridiplantae > Streptophyta > Magnoliopsida > Solanales > Solanaceae > Jaltomata > Jaltomata sinuosa. Next base: position 951,384 of record QJPP01000396.1, read on the forward strand.
CATATAATCAAATGATATACAATAGTAAAAGAAGGCTCAAACAAGGTTAATGATCAACCTCGCATAATATATAAATATGTCATTTAATTTGATTTTAATTGATATTTATGTCTTTTAATATTGAATGTGTATAAATAAACACTTAATTCGTATAAAGTTAAATAAGTAAACATATGCGTCCTGCGTAATGTCATACGTGGTGTCTCATTTTATTTTTACTAAAATAATTTATATCCACATAAACATATTCTCTCAGCCTATTTTACTTGTTCAATATTAACTTGGAACGTTTTTACTATATCACCCTTTGGAAAGTGATAAATTCAATGTTTTGAAAAACGATTATAGTTAATAATAAAGATAAATTAAAAATTAAGTGATATATTATCTCTTGATTTTTAAATTGGACAAATAAAAGTGTACTTCTATATATAGTAGACAAGTAAAAGTGGACGAAGAGAGTTTACTTTCTCTATTTTATATTAATTGGCCCATATTAACCTGGCATATTCTTAATTAAAGATGTATTTTACTAATTAACTTTATTAATGATATTTTAAAACTCTAAATTTAACTACTACTATTACTACTTTACATGATTTTTAATATTATTTGAAGAAAAAAAACTCACTTAATTTATTAAAATAAACGAGTAAAATGAAACAGATAGAGTAGATGACTTGTTTTAGTTACAAATTTTAAGAATTTCTTTTAAAAAAAAATTACGTGTCCAATCAAACACATTTAGTAGGCGTTTGGCCATGAGAATTTTTCACTATTTTTCAAAAAATTATTTTATTTTTTTCGAAAATAGTGTTTGGCCATAAAAATTCCAAATACAACTCCGAAGTTGTATTTGGAAATAGGTGTTTTCACTTTTTTCCAACTCACTTTTTTCTTTTTTTAATTATTTTTTTTAGAAAAAATCCTAAATTTTTTATTTTCATAAAATAATCTCATTTAAATTATATTTTATTTTTAAATTATATTTTCTGTTTTTTTAAAAATATATTTAAAATATAGATAATTATTATAAAAGTTATGGCGAAACACAACTCCAACTCCAAGTCGAATTTTTTTTGGGTTCTCATGTTCATAGCCAAACGGGCACTTATATAAATTAAAATAAAAAGTGTAATAAACATTTGTGTTTAAAAGAAAAGGAGTAATAAATGACAGTACACTTTTTTTTTGGTTATCCATGTGGAGACCGACAAGAAAGAAAGTAATAAATGTCTTTTCTTTTCCATCTTTACGTATCCATTAGTTTTTTTGTCTTTTTCAAATTGATATGTCATTTTCTATTTTAATATTTTTTATTATATATTTATATTGAAATTCGACTAGTTCAAATTTGTAATGCAAAATACATTTGGGAAAGCATTTTCTATTAAAGATTTTTCCGTATTGAAAAGTCAAACTCAAAATCTCTAATTAAGAAAACAACAGTTCCATCCACCACACTATATCTATTAATGGTTACTTCCTTAATATGTCAATAGTAGGGGTAGAAGTGTGGATTTGGGGGGGGGGGGGGGGGGGGGGGGGTTCTGCCAAGTCTTAATAATGGGTGTTAAATTGTACTTAACTATTATATTTTCATATCACCAAATTACTTAATAATAATAAATTTATCCAATCCCTGAGTTATCGCGTTATTTTAATTTTAGTCTTTGTAATATTTGATTAAATATCTTTTATCTTCAATTAAATAATATATGATATTTTGACTCGATGACTAACTGATCTAATCATATTAAACAGAATGATAACTGTTAGTAAGAGCACTTTGAACATTTAAAAAACTATACATTTTGCAACATACAATTGTCAGGAAAAACACTACTTTTGCATACCTAATTCTTCACATATTTATGCGCCCCCATCAGTTCTTGATAATCCTTGTTCAATTACAACAGTGAAATTGCATTTTAAAAGTGAATTATGCTTTACCATATTATGAAATTGCATTCTAAGAGTGGATTACACTTCACCCCCACTGCGTTTAAAGTTATCATTCCGTTTAATTTAATTTGATATGTTAGTCATCAGATCAAAATAACGCACACATTGTTAACTTGAAGATAAAAAATGCTTAGTCGAATAACATCAAAACTGAAATAATGTGATAACTCAAGGACTAAAAACGTTATTTTACGTATCTGATATATTTTATTTGAGTCAAGCAAAGGTGAATTTAGAAATTGAGAGTGTCGGGGGTTATCATTATCTTTAACATAGATAAGTTAATTTTTTTTCTTCAAAATAATATAAACATGTTAATTACTTATTATAAAATTTGGGTTGAAATTCTCTGAAAATTAAAGAAAAAGGCAATAAAAAAGGCTGTAACTATTAAAATGACAAAACAAATTAAAATTTGAGAAAATGCTAAAAATCGAACCTAGATGAGCCCCCTAAATGTCCAATCGTGCATCCCCAGTCAACCAGTGAAACCATTTCATCTTTGTCGCTACTAATGAAATATAAAAGTACATACTATATTTAAAATATATACGCATATATACACACATTTTTTTCAAAGTTATCGGGTATTCGTGACCCTCAACATTAAGGGTAGGTCCGTTTCTGAAGCTGAGAGTCTATTAGAAATAATCTTTCTATTTCACAAGGTTAAAATAAGTTATGTATACTTTATCCTCTTCAAATCTCACTTATAAAATTTCACTAAATATATTATTATTATATCATTCTGCATACCCCTCTAACTACTTGGTAACAAATTTCTTTTTACATTTCTCCGTATTAGAAAAAAATATTATTATTTTTATAAAAAAGGAGGATAAAATATAATTTCAGTTTAAAATCTTTTTATGATATATTACAAAATTTAATACATGCATAAATATTATTTATGTACTTGCAGAAAATGACATCCAAGGAAATTAAGAGGAAACTCTGCGTCTTTTCTGCCCTACTATTTTAAGACATTTTAACACACATTCTACTGTATTAGAAGAGGGAGTTGACGTGCTTAAAGCAGGCACGAGGTTAACGTGTCTGCTTCAGCAAGTTAGGATATTTTGATCATTTTTTATTAATTTTTTCGTTTAATTTTTTTATCTTATTTTATTTATTTATTATATGTTTAAAAATTACGTAAAACGATAAATCATAATAATTAATAATTTAAAATATTTGAAAGATATAAAAATTTAATTGACTCTGAAAATTCTATCAGTACCACATAAATCGAGACAGAGAAAGTAACATGTGTTATTTCAAAATGACGTAAAAAATACTATAAATCACAATAATTAACAACTTAAAATATATAAAAAATATTAATTGACTCTCCAAATTCTATCAATGACACATAAATTGGAGTAGAGAGAGTAACATGCATTATTTAAAAATTACGTAAAAAGTACTATAAATCGCAATAATTAACAGCTTAAAATATTTATCACCTGCTAAAGCAGGCACGAGGTCGACGTGCCTACTTCAGCAGGTTTGGGCATTTTGATCATTTTCCATTAATTTCTCCATTTTAATTTGTTTGTTTTATCTTTTTAATTTATTATATGTTTAAAAATTACGTAAAATGATAAATCACAATAATTAACAATTTAAAATATTTGAAAGATATAAAAAAGTTAGTTGACTCTGGAAGTTCTATTAGTGTCACATAATTTGAGACAAAGAAAGTAACATATATTATTTGAAAATGACATAAAAAGTACTATAAATCACAATAATTAATATTTTAAAGTATTTAAAAAATAAAAAAAATAGTTGACTCTCCAAATTCTATCAATGACATATAAATTGGAGTAGAGAGAGTAACATATGTTATTTGAAAATTATGTAAAAAGTACTATAAATCACAATAATTAACAACTTAAAATATTTAAAGGGCATACGAATTTGGTTGACTCTCGAAATTTTAGCAATGTCACATAAATTGGGACAGAAGAAAAGGTATTATAAATCACAATAATTAACAACTTCAAATATTTATTAGTTCCCTCTCGAAATTGTATCAATGCCACATAAATTGGGATAGAAGGAGTAACATATATTATTTAAAAATTACATAAAAAGTATTATAAATCACAATAGTTAACAACTTAAAATATGTAAAAGTCATATACAAAATTTAATTGACTATATAATTCTATTCGTGTCATATAAATTAAGATAAAAAAAAATATTATATTGCACGGGCTCCTTTATATCTTAGTTTTAACACAAAGAAAACTCAAAATTCTTATTCCAAATTGTTGTATGACAAAAGGAAAATCATTTAGAAATAAAATCACCTTTTTTTTAAATTTCCAATGACTCAATCGATTAATTGTCAAACATATCAAACGTAGTATTCTCAGTGTGATCTACGTTATGCGATTATTCACTTAGTTTGCATTATGCTAATCTAATTAATATCATATCATATCAACATTGGAGGCCTAATTACACTTCATGCCGATAATATAATTCAATTATACTCCTTGCCAATTAGTCAAAACTATTGGTATGCGTTGGTACTTACAAGCTGTCATTCCTCCTTTCCTTCCTTTTGCTTCAACCACTAACAATCTTCTCTTCTGGGTTGTTGTTGTTGTTCTTGTGGAGAATAGTGAATGTTTTAAGCAGTGAAAAATCTTCATGGGTTCTTGAATTTGAAAGGGGTAATCTAACCAATGGATTCAAAGACATAGCCTTTGAATACGAATGGATAAACTGAATACGAATTGAATATTACTGAATTATATTTTGTATTCGTTGATACAATTGAATACAAATTGTATTTATTTATATGAATTGTATTTTGTATTTCTTTGATACAATGTATTCATTGATCCACATTGATACAATTGGATACAATTCATTGATATGAATTGTATTTTGTATTCGTTGATATAATTGAATACAATTGTATTCGTTTATACGAATTGTATTTTGTATTCCGTTGATACAATTGTATTCGTTGATCCACATTGATACAATTGAATACAAATTATATAACAGTGAAATCAGTGACGTGAAATACAGAAAAAAAGTGACGCGTAATATAATTGGTGCGAAATACAATTGGGGCGAAATACATTTGGGGCGAAATACATTGATACTCAAACATCTGGTACGGTTTGTAATTAGCATAACTTTTGGTATTTTTGCCCAATTAATTTATGGTGGGCCGGTGTTTTTGAAATTTGCTATGGGAAACTTACATAAAACACACATCTTTAGGAGCTAATTACTCTTTTTCCCACTACTTTCCCTTCGGATACATCCCAAACCACTCGGATACATTGCATAAGACATCTAGATACATGGTTTTATCTCGGATACATCGGCATCTTTGGTTTTATCTCGGATACATCGGCATCCCGCATGTATCTGAGGGTTTACAACATGTATCCGAGGGGTGGGATGTATTCGATGGGTAGGATGTATCCGATGGGATTGGGATGTATCTGATGGGGTTGTGATGTATTCGAAGGGTTTTTTGTTAACATGTGATATATTAAGTAATTAAAATAAAGTAATGGAAGAGTTAGTAAATATGATAGGGATATTTGGCTCTTTATGTAATTTTTTCAAAAAATATATAATTAAAAAACATAGGGAATTTAGAATAACAATCCAAACTCCAAATTTACCTAATTTATCATATTAATAGAGAGTTAATATCTCATATTTACATTGTTACTTATTACTTAGTGACTATTTAGTTTTCTTAGAAAATATCTCTATTTATTTCAAGTGATATCGGTCATTTATCTATTAACAACGTTAAAAAAGAAGTTAATTTTTTATTTATAAAAGCCTTTTATATTTAGTCCAACATGATCGTTTTCTTTTATAAACTTATACTTGAGATATTTACATAAAATAAAGGAGATTTCAGATTTAAAATTGTAATAGACAACTTTTAAGACAATGACACAAAGCTATGTACCATCAAATTCTTACTTAAAATCAAAATTAAAAATCATCGAACATGTACAACGATCAATAAATTAATAAAAAGACATCATATGCAGTTACAATACTGAAAGCAACATATCAATACGAAAATTTCCTACATTGGCATTAATAACAATTGAAAGCATTAGATAATTAGTGTTCAATAAATATTACAAATGTTTACAATTTTTTTTATTTTTAAGTTAGAATTTAAATTGAAAGATTATGAAAAATATTTTTAAGAAACAATTGGCACGCCTAGCCCAGCTTGTGGTCAACATAGGACTAGGTTGAGCCGATCATTTTAAGACCCATCAAAAAGATAGATTTGTTCGATTCAGCCCGTCAAATTTCAAAACACGCACATGTTAAACTGGGTCGAGCCAAATTGTACCTACTCATATTGACATTTCTATTTAATATTACCATAAAAAAATATGATAAATATTATTTTATTCATAAAATTTATAATAAATTAATAGTCTAATGCTACGGGACAAATGAGAGAGAATAATCATTTTGGTTCTACGTACTTGTCATTGGAAACTAAACTAACATTTGAAGTTTATAAAATTAAACTAAAATTTGAAGTTTAATGAATTTTTATAACGGTTCAAGTTAATATATTACAAGTATTTCAGACTAACTAATTTTTGGTAAAAGAAATGACAAATAAATAGAATCAGTTGAATAAGTTTTTTCTAGAGCATATTTTCTTCCCTTTGTTTCAATTATTTGGTGTTCAAATTTATTTGTTTGATTAACATAAATTTGTATTATACAAGGTCCATTTAGGGGGAAAATGCTTTTATAAGACATATTGAAATAAAATTCGAGACTTATAATTAAACATGAAAAAATCGCCTTGAATAATCAGAAATTCAACCCGTAATCGCAACAATTCAATTGTAAAAGCGGAGCTCTACCAACTGAGCTATATCCCCCAGCCAAGTGGAGCATGCATAAAGTAATGCTTCTTCTATTCTTTTTTCTGGTACAGTTGAGCCATCCTGCACTTGAATCAGAGACCTCGCCCGTGAAGTAAATCACCACACCTAGATTATTATACTAAATTAATCGATTGTTTCAAAAGCATAGTTGAGGATGTGAAGATACAATAATAACATATTCAATAAAGATACATAAAGAAATAAAAATTTATCTGCATCGGATATTTATAGAAGTGGAGGTAGTATATCACATATAGGCTAGACAGTCTAAACTTTGATTTGTACTTGTCATAAGAACATCAATAAATATGTATAAAATCAATTATTAATACTTGAGGTCGTGGGGAACCGTAATAGGTTAGTTAGTTGATTACTTGAACTTTTATCTTGTAGATGAGAGTTCGATTCTTCACCTTGTAATCCCCTCTTCCATTTTTCCTACCCTCATTTTTTTTTAGATACTTGGGTTCGTATTTTAGAATTCAAAATCTATAAAATTGAAATTTTAGCTCTATTTTTATATGTTTATGTCAATTCAATATATATATATATATATATATATAAAGTCAGAAAAAGGACAACCAAAAACTCCATTCACATTTTCGTATCTTCTCTTCCCTTATCTCTTTCTTATACCCAATTTTAAACAATTCACATTTAATAAATAAATTAGACCAGAAAATGAATGCAAGAAATTGACATTAAATTGAATGGAGTTATGACGTGGACAGCCCATTGGACCAACCAACTGAATCAGACAACAAAATTAGACATTATTCCTCCATTTTAATTTATTTGTTTGTTTGTTTTAGAGGGGTTAAATAAGCGAGTTGGATTGAATTTAGACGGATCAAAATAGACTGAGTTAATAATCCACTCAAAAGCTACTTATGCTTAAATGAGCTAAAATGCGAGTTACAATCCAATCCGTTCATTTCTCGCTAAGTTTAATTACTTTATTTGTTCTTTTATAAATTTTTGGTACCTAATAATTTTTTATTACGACTATATATAATATATCAAATAAAATAATATCTTTTTAAAAATATTTTGACAAGATTTCTCATGAGTCAATTAAACGACATATTAACTCAATTTCTAATGGACTTGAATGAATTAAGCTAATAAATAGGCGAATCAATAATCCACTCAAACTTATATAAATTAACTGAATTGGATTTGATTTTACCACCCCTAAACTATAATTTTAAATTGACATGAAATATTTAGGAAAATAATAGTACGACTTTTGAATCAAGTGAATGTAGGGAGTAATAATTAGGAGTAATATACTCTCGTCCTCCACTTTTACTTGTTCACTAAATAAAAATTAAATATCTATTTTTACTTGATTTAATATAAAAAATTAAGAGATAATTTATCATTTAGTTTTTAATTTACCCTTATTATTAATTATAATCATTTCGCAACGCATATTTCAAAATATTCAATTTATTATATTCGAATTGTGATATTTTTAGAGGGATGTGCCAAATAATACTAGACAAGCAAAAATGAATAAATAAAATAGTAAAATTATTATTTTATTTATTTTTTACTTCTTAAAATATGTGTCAAGTCAAACATTGATAAGTACAGAGGTCGTGTAAATTTGATCACAAAATTTTACTCCTTAAATATTTTTAATAATTCTTAAAAAACTACATACAAATTTGATAAATCTTTTTAAATAATTAAAATGTTTCATAACAATGAGACTCTTAAGATTTGACTGATGGAATTTGTATCAGATTCCTCAAATCTCAAGTAGATTACATAAATGCTGTTTTTCAAATTTTAAAAAAATAGCGACATTATTTTCTATTTATTCATGCTCAACAGCTCAACGCATTTATTTGGAATGGATACTTATGTAATCAAATTATAATAATCTGCAAATAACTTTTAAGCCATCTATACCAGCTGGATTATACCAATTTTATGACTTTATTAAATAATATTTTCTCCTACCAAAATTAGGACATTGACCAGAATTTTTACTATCTTGTAAAGGAGAATAAGCAGGTAGAGGTCGTGCTCCGTGCTTAGATATTTCCTTTTATATTTTTTTCGTTTAAATTATTTATCTTACTTTTCTTTTTAATCTATTATATATATATTAAAATTTCTTAAAAAGTAGTATAAATCACAATAATTAACAACTTAAAATATTTGAAGGACATCAAAAATTTGGTTGACTCTCAAAATTTTATCAGCGCCACATAAATTGGGACAGAAGAAAAAGTACTATAAATCACAATAATTAACAACTTTAAATATTTAAAAAATATATAAAAAATTTAGTTGACTCTCGAAATATTACCTTACTTATAAAGGAGGATAAGCAGGCAGTTGGTCGACATGCCTGTTTGTGCTGCCTGCTTGGATATTTTCTTTTATACTTTCTCTATTTTTATTTATTTATCTTACTTTCCTTTTTAATCTGTTATATATTTGAAAATTAAGTAAAAGAAATATTGTAAATCACAATAATAACAACTTAAAATATTTAAAAGACATAGAAAATTTGATTGACTCTCAAAATTTTATCATTGCCACATAAATTGCGACAGAAGAAAAAGTGTTATAAATCACAATAATTAAAAACTTAAAATATTTAAAAGATATATAGAAAATTTAGTTGACTCTCGAAATTATATCGATGCCACATAAATTGAGAAAGAGGAAATAACATATATTATTTGAAAATTATATAAACGATATTATAAATTACAATAGTTACCAACTTAAAATATCTAAAAATCATATAAAAAATTTGATTGACTATCTAAATTTTATCTGTGTCACAGAAATTGAGACAAAGAAAATAATAAATAAAATTATACAAAAATATGATTGACTATCTGAATTTTATTTGTGTCACATAAATTGAGCCAAAAAAAGTAATAAAACGGGCTCCTTTGTATCTAGTCTATTCTAAAAAATAAAGGTGTGTTTGGTGAAGAAACATGTTTTTTTTTTGGAAAAATAAGTGGACCTCTTACTTATTTTTTAGCGTTTGATAAGTTTGCAAAGAAATAATTTCCCAAAGCAATTACTCTCTCAAATTATGTGGCATGATTGAAATTTTAAGATTCAAACTTCTACATATTGACAATTAATGTCAAAACTTTAAATTTTTTGAAATAAAATTTATATATTTTGGAATCTACATAAAAAGTACTACAAATCATAATAATTAACAACTTAAAATACTTAAAAGGCATATAAAGAAATTTTGATCAAATTTGATTGACTTTTAAAATTTCAACTGTGCCACATAAATTGAGACGAAAAAGGTATATGTAATCTTGCAAAACAACATAGGGACGGGAGGAATGTGATGGGGTGGAATGGTCAAGGGATGAGGTTAGGGGCATTGGATAAGTGGAGAGGAGATAATGAACTTGAAATGCCAACGATATAACCCCGCATACTCTCACAAGTGAAATCTAGAGAGGATGGGTATACGCAAATTTTACTCAACCTTTATATAATAGAAAGATTATTTCTGATAAACTCTCGGCTCAAATATCACTTCAAAAAAAAGTTTTCTCCCTATCAAATATACCCCTTAAGAAAATACTAACTCCTAAAAAGAAGAAGGTAAATTGACTAAACTACCCTTAATTAATACGTAATATAACATAAAACTGAAGTAGTTTTAAAAATTTCTCCAGAATATGTAAACAAGGGAAAATTTTAAAAAGTAAAGTTATTTCCTTCTTGATTATGAAAATGTACACTTCCTTCAAACCAAAATAAAAAAATTAAGTGATCACTTATTTTGAATCGGAGAAAGTAAACACACACTTAACATAAAACACGAGTAATCAAATGGTGAAATGATTAATAATATTGAAAATTTTGTGAACATTCACTAACAGTGAAATCAAAATTGACATTTCAAATAATGTAAAAGTTAAAAGTGTGTAATCAAATATTACAAAAACTAAAATTAGAATTTACTTATAATTGAGGGACCAAAAATATTATTAATCTAACTTCATCGATACCATCGCAAGAATTAGAGTAAAACTCCAATAAAACTATGATTTCTACTTCACATTATATTCCAAATACTTATGTCATGCATAATCATATTCAGTGATAAGGTAACAGATTTACCTCTTGAAGTTCGAAGTAATTTCTATGAATTTTTGTGGAATCTTTGTGGGAGCGATTGTAGAATGTGAGAAAAGTTCGTCTGATAATATTTATAGCGATAACTGAGGTATGTCTATGTTTGTAAAAATCTTTTTGTAAGGTATGCTTATTTTTGAAATTCTTTCTCTTGAAGAATTTTTATTTTTCAAGTATATCTTTTTCCGAACACACTTTTTAGTACGAGATTTGAATAGAGCTTTATGCGCGTGCATGATAAGCTCACATCGAGCCTTCATGCTTTGATTTTATACTATAAAAATATGTATAAAAATATATTTTGCCCTCTGAATGAACTGTTAAATTTGCAATTAAAGTTATGGTCTTTAATATATGTTTTGCTCTATGAACGATTCATCAATTTTGAAACATGATTTAGATAATATGAACGTGATTTCTAAATTATTTTCATAACTTGAAATGCCTCTATTAATGGGATGATAACTTTGAACGATTTTGGCTAAATACGCCATGATCACTATTATTAGTGTTTGGATCTCTATTGTCACCCTTGCTATTTAGGAGGATGAATAGCCATTAGAGAAATTCTAACGTGTCACTTTTGAGCATACTTGAGCCGGTATTGGCAAAATATTACTTGGTTATATTAACTCTTACCTCAAGACACCCTTAGGGGTCGTTTGGTGTGAGGGATAAGAACAAATAGTCCTGGTTGCCAAGTTTGGAATAACTTATCCCACCATTTATACCATAGTGAAGGGATAAGTTATCCCATATACATGGTGGGATAAGTTATCCCATATACATGGTGGGATAAGTTATCCCGGGATAACTAATTCCGAGATAATTAATCCCGGGATAACTTGTTTCCAACCAAACGACCCAAGTATTCAGTATTCATCAGGCATATCATCATTATTTTTAATGGGGGTTAGGTAACAAAAAGGAACAGACTTTAGCCATTTGAGATGCTTAGAAGAAATTTGCTATCTATCAATTTTTTGATGTGCCCACACTCTTGATCTTGGGGCACCAATGATCATCTTTGTTGATTTATTAGTTTTCAAGCTGTAACTCAACTTAGTTTATTTTTATTGGGTTCAATATGAAAAGTGAATAGAAAATAAAAGAAAATAAAAATGGAGAAAAAAATGAAATGTTCCTTTTATTTTTTGGAAGAAGCATTTGCATCACATTAGTGGTGGAAAAGAACTTTTATGTGCTTAAATATAGAAGCACTTCCTCATAGTGATAAAGGGGTTGGGAAGAAGACATGCCTCACGCCGTCATTATCGCTCGCTTGCTCGACTTCGGATTTGACTTTGTTAAATGATTGAGAGGTTATCTTTTTGGATAAAGTTTATTTAAACTTAATTTTTCAACAAATGTTTAAGTCAAAAGTCTGACCCAAAATTCTTTCTCCATTTGCGACCGCAAACGACCACTTGCAGACCATAAACAAAATACAAGTCGAAAGGGTGTGTTTCTTTGACTCATAATCTTAGAATTGCGGTAGATTTGTGGAACACAAATGGTCATTTGCAAACCACAAATAAACCGCAAAATTCCTATAAAAAATAACAGTCTCACTTGTTTGGACTTGCGGTAGAGTTGTAGCCGGCAAATGATTATTTGTGAACCGCAAGTATAATGCAAACGCTCCATCATTTTTGAATCAGTACAATTTTTTTGAACTTTTGCTTTCTTTATGAAACAGTGCTTGTTGTCTATAAATATCCAATTCTTTCTCAGATATTGAGTACGAAATTTAAGTATGAACATTCTATTCTTCTACATTTCTTCTTCATAAAACAAGTGTGAATCTACTGCCGTTTAGTGATTCGTTGTTCAACAGAGTTTGAGGTACCGCTGTCTGTTGAAGTTAAATCATTCTATCCCGAAAATATATATTTATTAACTTCGGGTGCTTGAGGGGAATAATTTCTTAAGAACACAATGTGAATTAAGTGGACTCAATTTCATCCTTTTTTAAACTTTACTATTTTCTAAAATAGTTTGAAGTTCCTGTTACTGTTCATACTTAGAATACAAATTTTATCTAAAATAATAATTTTAAGAAAATTATTATATATCTTGTTAAATCTATATTATATTTTTAGAGATTAAAACCTTATGATTTTCTACTCTGATTGAATTTTATTCTGATTTGAAGAATATAAAAACTTCGTCAGAATTGAAAGATCATTCGATTAGCGATTCAAAGAATATAAAAATTTCATCGTTAACTAGAAATAAATTTTAATAAAAATACAGTCTTTATTGTTAGTACTCTTGATACTAAAGTGTGTGTCAAATTTTTGACAGAAAAAATAATGAATGAAACAGAACACCAAAATAACTTTGTTGTGAATGGTGTGGCCTCAACGGTAACAACCATTTTATCAACAAGTCGTACTACATTTGCACCTGTAATGACTACGACAGAAAAGTCAATTTTTTTTTTTGAGAATCGACTTCAAGCGTTGGCAACAGAAAATATTCTTCTATCTTACTACTCTAAGCCTACAATGCTTTATAAGTGAAGATGTTCGTGTCTTGGCAGAAGGAACTCCTGATAATGAGAAGTTCGTTGTGAATGAAGCATGAAAATATTCTAATTTTCTTTGCAAGAACTACATATTCAATGGCTTTAAGGATGTCTTGTATAACGTCTTCAACATATGTAAGACTTCAAAAGAATTGTAAAACGCTCTTGAGAAGAAGTACAAAACAGAAGATGCTAGACTGAAGAAGTTTGTGGCTGTAAAGTTTCTGGACTTTAAAATGGTTGACAACAAGAATGTCATGTCTCAAGTTCAAGAACTACAAACCATCATTGATGATATTCTTGTGAAAGGTACAAACTGTTTCAATACCTTCATTGTTAAATATATTGATATGTTGCTAACAATAAAGAGAATCTTCTATACTTACACAGTCAAATGTCCAGTCTGGCAAATAGAGGTACATGAAAAACGTGAACCTGCTAGAAACAGAGCGTGCATGTCATCATTGTGATATAAAAGACCAAGTTAAGAGAGAGTGTACTAATTGCGTGGGCTGATTAATGCCTCTCGAATTGCTCGTGGTATCAGCGGAAATAACGTTGTTGTTAATAAGATGAATGATTTTTACAATCCATGACATGTATATACGAAAGAATCAATATTCAAATCTAGAAAATTTTGTTACTTTGATGAAGTTTCACTCGGGAAATTTTTTCTCGCATTTGATATTTTCATCAATTTAATGAAAATATAATATATATATCTTTATATACATAATAATAACTAAAATTAATTAATTGATAAATATAATTCTAGCCTCAAATTTTAATGTAAAACCTATATATTTTAATGTAACATGAGTGCAAATAGCGTTCACTAATACATAAATGGTTTAATCTTCTCTTTTTTTTTTTGGTAGTTTTGTTTTATCGCATTCCTATTTCCTTTTCCAAATCCAAAACAGGAAAAAAAAAATTAAACTATGGAATATGCTAAAGCAAAAAGTATTACTCTCTCCTTCTGAAATATTTTGTCGTGATTTTTAAAATAGTTATAGTAGATTATTTATTATTTTAAAAGTTTGAGACAATATTACTTTTTTCCTGTTTTACCTTAATAGTAATTATTCTTATATCTTAAAACATAAATAAAGTAAAAAATAGTTAAAACTTCCTCCTGAATAAATTAATTTTGTCTTGATTATTTTAAATGATAAATAATATGAAATGGCTATTTTCAGAAATTATGATAAATAATTTGATATAATATTTTCTTTAGATACGTACATCAACAAGAAACGCGATAAATAATTTGAGAGACAAAGTATTAAATTGCAAGCTAATCTCCTCCTAGATCTATTCTTTCTAGTAAATGTCGAGCTGTTATTACATTTATATTAGATTTCATAAATCTTTAAAAATTTATACAGATTTGATATTGTCAAATCTTAGGTGTATTCCATTAAATTATATTTTCCTTAAAAAGAAAAAAGAATTTTCTTCTTGTTATCAGTGCAATAAATGTTCAAATTTCAAAACGCACGTATAATAAATCCATATTTTGTTATTATAAGGAAAAAAGGAATTATTTATTTTGTTCAATTAAAAGAAATATAAAAAAAAGAAAATTAGTTTAATTTAATATAAGTAATAATAATTATGATGTCCCTATCTAAAACAGTCATGATCGTGCGTCGTGTCAAATAACAATAAATTTTGTTGTTTCTTTTTCCCAATTTGGGTTTCAAAATTTAATGCAATTTTAGACATACTTCCTCCGTTTATTTTTACTTGTTCAGTATATTAAAAATATATAATATTTATCCAATTTAAAAAATTAATAGATAATTTATCATTTTGTGTTCATTTTACTCTTGCTATTAAGTACTATTCATTATTTAATGCATTAAATATATTATATTTAAATGATAATATAATAAAATTATCTCAATTATTTATTATTTTTTTAAAGTATGTGCCAAGTCAATAATAGACAATTACAAATGGAGGGAGAGAGCACCTTATAGTTTAAAAATAGAACGAAGTGATAAGTATTCATTTATTCTTAATAGTTTTAGATTTGAGAATAATATTGCATTTAATAAAGAAGACTTTATTTACGAAATTTGAACTTTCGAGCATGGACGTGGATTACGAAGATCTCAGAGCAGATACCGCATTTAATTTAAATAAAAAAGATTTTTTTTTGATTTATTTTATTCTTATGACACAGTATTTAAATTTAGATTCACTCAAATCGATTTTTGACATCGGAGAAAACAAGAACCAAGAAAAATGTGCCAAATTTTTTTTACTCACTTTGATTCAATAATTAACCTTTTAGGCTCGAGCACATAAATTGAGAAATTCAGTTAATAACAATAATAACATACTCAGTATACTTCTACAAGAAGATCGAGAAATTCACTTACTCCAAAAAAAGCTAAAAGTAACTTTGACTAACATACTCTTAATTATGATTTTCTTTTTCAGATTGACATAATTATCATTAAATCTGTACATTGAATTAAGAATATATCACGAGCAAAATTAGAAAATAAAAAATTAATTATTTTTGACCAACTTTAAAAAGCTAAAACATCAATTATTTTATATCAAAGAAAATATTTTGTATACTTTGAAAGAATATAATAAGTAAATTTCTAAATAAAAGAAAAAATGACTATTTTCATCTTTGGACAATCAATAAATGTTTATTATTCTCAATCAAACATAAACAAGTACTTTCTCCATTTCAATATAATGGCTCCTTCAGCACGACGAATAAACAATAATTAAATTTTAAAATTAATATTAGAATGTATTTATCTCATGTTTAGTTGGAATAATAAGTAAAATTCTAAATAAGAAAAAAACGTCTACTTTTATTTTTAGACAATCAATAAATATTTATTATTCTCAATCAAACATAAATATGTACTTCTTCCGTTTCAATTTAATAGCTCGTTCAATACGATGGATAAATGATAACTAATTTTAAAATTAATTTTTGAATGCGTTTATCTCATGTTTAGTTGGAATAATAAGTGAATTTCTAAAAATGAAAAAAACACTACTATTTTCATCTTTGGACAATCAATAAATTTATTATTCTCGATCAAACATAAACATGTACTTCCTCCGTTCTAATTTAATGACTCGTTTAGTATGACGGATAAATGATAACTAATCTCGAAATTAATTTTGCGATGAGTTTATCTCATGTTTGGTTGGAATACGATCGCAGAATAATTTATTAGCTGTTTCAGTATCATAAGGATACATACGTATCCACGTCTCAGAATTAATTATCTAGAGATTGTAGCATTATTTTTATGTCCCACATTAAAGGCGCAATAATAATTCCGGATAACTAATTCCAGAATTAATTATTTTTTGAAACAACTTGTTCTCCAGCTAAACTAGCTTTAAATGTCTTAGTTTGACTGAACACAAAATTTTAAAAATACTAAATATAAAAAATAAAACACCCCTTTTTATAACAGATCAAAAAGAAAAAAATATGTCACGTAAATTAGAGCAGTCCACGTGAAAAAGCTACAATGAGGGCGGCAACACCGAATCATTTCCTTTTTTCTTCATCGAAATCCCCGCATTTTAAAAGAAAAAATCTTTAAATTTTAAAGAGACGTATTAAACAAGTATATAAGTAGACTCACTTATCCTTAAAAAAGTGATAATTAAATTTACTTATCACTGATAAGCACAAATACTTATCACTTTTAATTTAATTTTTTAACTCCACTTATCACCCCTCCCCTCCTATATATATGTCTCTTCCCCACCCTAGCCCTACTCACACATGGTCTCTTTCTCTCTCTTCCAAATAATAATAATAAAAAAGTGAGCAATAAAAAAAAAAAGGTACTCAAAATTCTCCCCTTTTTTTTGCTTCTCTCTAACTTTCTCTCTCTTAATTTCTCTCTCTATATATATACATACACACAAAAATAAAACCCTTGATCTAGTTTTTTTTTTTTTTCAAGTCTCTCACTCATTCATTCAAGGTACGTATATGTATGTGTATTTTTGTTAAAGGTGTGAAAAGAAATTGTGTCTAACTTTAGGTGTCTGTCGATGGATTCGGGTTCAGACAATATGTATGTGTATGTATTTGTAATTTTTGTGTTATTGTTTCTCTCTATATATATGTATGTATATATATACGTGCATGTGTATGTATAGGTGTATAGGTGTTTGGTGAGAGTTTAATTTTGATGAATTTTTGGGATTTTTGGGGGAATTTTGATTGGAAATTTTTGGGGGTTTGTGTGTAATTTTGGAATTTGGTGGATTTTTTTTGATTGTTTTTTTTTTTTGCAGGTGAGTGAGGAAAAAGCGAGATGTCTTCGTTGAGTAGAGAGCTTGTATTTTTGATACTACAGTTTCTGGATGAGGAGAAATTCAAAGATGCTGTACACAAGTAGGGTTTTGTTCTTTTTTTTTGTGATTAATTTGAATTTTTTTTTTCTTTCAATTTTGTATGTTTTGTGGCAGTTATAAAATGTGGGGAGATAGAAAAATTGTATGAGATTTTTAATATTTTTGTTTTTGGGGTTTGGGGATCTAAAATGGTTGTGGGTTGAGTGAGAAATTAGCTTGAATTGATTTGTTAATTAATTATGTTTGTGAATGGGAGGTTTTCTTTTTTTGTCTTTATATATACCATTTTTGACCCAATTAAATGAAAAGAATTTATGATTTGTAATAATGGTTGTTGTGGTTTCGTTTGGTGGTAAAATGTTG
Source organism: Jaltomata sinuosa (assembly GCA_003996215.1). NCBI lineage: Eukaryota > Viridiplantae > Streptophyta > Magnoliopsida > Solanales > Solanaceae > Jaltomata > Jaltomata sinuosa. The sequence continues at coordinate 969,666 of QJPP01000396.1, forward strand.
TTGTTAATTTTTCTATGTTTTTTTTTTGGTGCTGAAGATTGGAGCAAGAATCTGGGTTTTACTTTAACATGAGGCATTTTGATGAAATGGTGGCAAATGGAGAATGGGATGAAGTGGAGAAGTACTTGTCTGGGTTCACCAAGGTTGATGATAATAGATACTCAATGAAAATTTTCTTCGAGATCCGAAAGCAGAAGTATCTAGAAGCCTTGGATAGGTTGGTTCGGTTTTTTACTATTTTAGATGCTTGTTTATGTGTTCGATAAATTCTAGAGCCGAGGGTCGACCGGAAACAACCTCTCTACCTCCTAAGGGTAGGGGTGAGGTCTGTGTACGCACTGCCCTCCCTAAACCCCACTTGTGGGATTGTACCACTTGTTGTTGATGTTGTAGATGCTTGTTTATGTGTTCGATAATTTTATGTGATTTTTGTTTTTGTTTTCTTCTAGGAACGACCGTCCTAAAGCTGTTGATATCCTAGTTAAGGACTTGAAGGTGTTTTCGGCTTTTAATGAAGAGCTTTTCAAAGAAATAACGCAACTTTTGACTCTTGACAACTTTAGGTAACGGAAGGACTTGTCTTAGAGATTGCTATCTTGGGTCCCATATCTATTTCGTCTATCTCGTAAACGCTTTCTTTATCGATTTTCAATGTCTGCAATGACTTTCAGGGATAACGAGCAGTTATCTAAATATGGAGATACCAAGTCTGCTAGGGGTATAATGCTTCTGGAACTCAAGAAATTGATAGAAGCAAATCCCCTGTTTCGTGATAAGCTGACCTTTCCCACCTTGAAGAACGCGAGGTTGCGGACATTAATCAACCAGAGGTTTGTTTCGAGAGAGCATTAGAATTTGAAAAGACTAGTATTTCAGTTTTCGTTCTTGTTTTTATCATCTTTTATTTATAGTGGCTACCCCACATTCTTGCAGTTTGAACTGGCAGCATCAGCTTTGTAAGAGCCCGAAGCCTAATCCTGACATAAAGACCTTATTTGTGGACCATTCTTGCGGTCCGTCACAGCCAAATGGTGCACGGGCTCCATCCCCTGTAACTCATCCACTCATGGGAGCTGTTCCAAAGCCCGGAGTTTTTCAACCTCTGGGTCCTCATGGTGTAAATGTAAGTAGAAAAGCAAAGTAGCTAAATTTCATTTGTAAATCATGACTGATGGGAGATTGAAGTTTGTTCCTTCAGCCTTTCCAGCAAGCACCTGCTCCTATGCCAAACGCTCTTGCTGGGTGGATGACTAATCCTTCCCAAGTCTCTCATCCTTCTGCTTCTGCTGGACCAATAGGCTTTTCCGCTCCAAATAATGCAGCAGGTATTGTATGTAATACACAGCTTTGAAATGATTCTAATGAGGTCCATAAATACTTGGTGGAGTGTATTTGCAAATCTGAGATACTGATTCTCTCCTCCACCCCTTCCCCCCTGTAAAGAGTTAGTCAGCCGTAAACTGATACTTGCTCTATGTGCTGATTATTTAGCAGCAGCTATGCTAAAGCGTCCGAGGACTCCTACAAATAACTCATCAGTTGACTATCAAACAGCTGACTCAGAGCACATGTTAAAGCGAGTAAGACCTTTTGGTGTATCAGATGAAGTATGCTATCATTATCTTGAGTTGCTTACACATTAATATGTATCTAATTGAGCTGTGACATTAGAAACTGTGGCTTGCAAATCTGCTCATATTTTAGGGATCTGTTTGTTGCTTTATGATAATGTTCCTTATTATACTACACTTGGAGATTTGAGTTGGAAGTTCCTTGTGTGTTTGATGCTCTTGTATTTTAAGAGAAATTTGATTCTATTCAAATTGATTACAGGTAAATAATATGCCTATCAATATTTTGCCTGGTGGATTCTCCGGACAAAGCCATGCGCAAAGTTCGTACTCATCTGATGATTTGCCCAAGGCTTTTGTCATGACTCTAAATCAGGGTTCAGCAGTCAAGAGTATGGATTTCCATCCGGTGCAGCAGATTTTGCTTCTTGGTTAGTCTTCACACAGTGAAATTGATTTTCTTTAATTCATTTCCTCATTTTGATTTTAGATCTATTGTTTTTATGTTACACCAATTGTACATTTGTTTTTGGCCGCTGCTGATGGTTCTTCATTTTCAGTTGGTACTAGCACAGGAGAGATTATGATTTGGGAATTGGGTGGTAGGGAGAGGATTGCTCACAGAAGTTTTAAGGTTTGGGATCTTGGACAATGTTCAGTGGCTTTACAGGTATGTATGAAACTTTGTTGATTGCATTCACATTTGTTTATCACGTATGGATGCTTTATAAGTCTCAGAGTTACCAATTTATTATCTGAACAACAACCAGGCATCTATGGCAAGTGAGTACTCTGCATCAGTTAACCGTGTAATGTGGAGTCCCGATGGCACTCTGTTTGGTATGTCAGACAGATCCTTTGATGAAATTAACTCTTGGAACCTTAAGTTTTATGTGAATGATAAAGCTTGTTGCAGTATTTAACACTACTGCGAGCTAATTCTTTTTTGACCAGATTGCAATAATCGGCCTAAACTCTCTTTTTGCTTTTTGTGGATTCTTCATTAGGTGTTGCATACTCCAAACACATTTTGCACATCTACTCCTATCACGGCGGCGATGATCTTAGAAACCACCTTGAGGTATGTGCCTTTTGTAATCCTTTCGAATTTTAACCTCTTGCTTTCTTCTTCTAAATGAATACGGACCTTGACTGGGCCTTATGTGCAGATTGAGGCTCATACAGGAAGTGTCAACGATCTTGCCTTTTCCTACCCTAACAAACAGATTTGTATTGTTACCTGTGGGGATGACAGACTTATTAAGGTTCGATATGTTATGTGCTTTGACTCAGATTGTAAGGGTTGGACTCCCTCCACTCCCTTCACCTTTTTCTGTTGACTGATTATGAGCACTGTATTGATCAAGTATTTCTCGTTCACAGGTGTGGGATGCAGTGTCAGGGGCTAAGCAATATACTTTTGAGGGCCATGAGGCACCAGTCTATTCAGTATGTCCACATCACAAAGAAAATATTCAGGTTAACCATGCTCCTTTCTTTTGAATTATCAGAAAATTGATTATAACTTGTTAGATTTTTTTTCCCCACTTCCTGGTACTATTTGAAGGAGAGCCTTGGAGTAACTGGTAAAGTTGCTGCCATGTGACCAGGAGGTCACGGGTTCAAGCCTTGGAAACAGCCTCTTGCGGAATGCAAGGTAAGACTGCGTACAAAAGACCCTTGTGGTCGGGCCCTTCCCCGGACCCAGCGCATAGCGGAAGCTTTAGTGCACCGGGCTGCCCCTTTTTTTTTTACTTCCTGATACTATTTCTTCCTTCATATATGATTTGAAGAAACGAGTTTCTGGTATTGGGATATGCACAAGAGCATTAACAAGTAATAAAAAACTATGTGGCAGCTCAGCAACCATGAATTCAAAAACGCTTCTCTTCTGCTGTGAAGATCTAATTTACTTGTCTTTAGTGATATTTTTTATCTAATCTTTTGGGTCTTCTGCTCCTTTCTTTCCCCTCTCAGTTTATCTTCTCCACTGCAATTGATGGGAAAATAAAGGCGTGGTTATACGATAACATAGGTTCAAGAGTTGACTATGATGCACCAGGTCATTCATCAACCACCATGGCCTATAGTGCTGATGGAACAAGGTTTGCATATTACAGTAACTTCCATAACTGTGCATGATGTGATTTCTTACTTTCGCTTGGCTAAAGTTTTGTGGTATCATGAAATATTGGCTTGTAGGTTATTCTCATGTGGGACTAACAAAGAAGGAGAATCATATCTTGTTGAATGGAATGAAAGTGAAGGAGCTGTAAAGCGTACGTTTGTTGGTTTGGGGAAGCGTGCAGGTGGGATAGTGCAATTTGACACCACTAAAAACAGATTTTTGGCAGCTGGTGATGAATTCACTATCAAATTTTGGGAAATGGACAATATTAACATGCTCACCACTGCTGATGCGGAGGGTGGCTTACCGGTAAATGTCAGTTGACCAATTCTTTAACAACCCAACCATATCTTTTTACTTAGAATTTTTTTACCACATATTCCCAGGCTTCTCCTTGCCTCCGATTTAACAAGGAAGGAATGTTGTTAGCTGTTTCAACGAGTGACAATGGGATAAAAATCTTAGCAAATACAGATGGTGTTAGGCTTTTAAGATCCATGGAAAATCGCTCATTTGATGCTTCTAGAGTAGCCTCTGCTTCTGTGGTGAAGGTAGATTGATTGATCCATTTCCTTTCCTTGTTTCTTAATGTTGAAAATATTACTCTGCAATATTAGGCTGTCAATAAAATGCTTTACCTGTGTGCAGGCCTCCACGGTGGGAAGTTTTGGGCCTCCTAGCACTTCTGTTGCCGCAAGCTTTGTAGATCGGGTAGTGCCAATGGCATCCATGGTTGGTGCCACTTTTCTAATTAAATGAAGACTTTCTTAGTGCAGCTCATGCTTACATCTTTTGGGACTTTTGACCATTTGTTGATCAGCCCCTTTATTTCAACTTCTTGGTAGAATGGTGAAAATCGCAATTTAGGTGACGCAAGGCCAAGAGCTGCTGAAGAGCCTGTTGATAAATCTAGGATCTGGAAACCGACTGAAATTAATGAACCATCACAGTGCAGATCCTTGAAGCTTCCAGACAGTTTAACAGCAGCGAGGGTATGAGTTATTGCTTAAATAAAACCATGATCAAAGTTTTTGCCTGTGAACAATTTCTTTATGAGATGTGAGGTTGCATCATTTGCTTGATCTGTAAAGACTAATGTCATTTTCCATTTAGGCTGTAAAAGTAGTCCTTTTTTCTAATATTTTCCAGTATCCTTTTTTGGTATTTCAGATTACAAGGTTGATATATACAAATTCAGGAATGGCTATATTGGCATTAGCTGCCAATGCTGTGCACAAACTTTGGAAATGGACCAGAAATGAGCGAAACCCAACAGCGAAGGTATTGTTTTTTTATAACTTTAACTCTCTTTTGCAAATATATATCATTACAGCTCATTGTGCAGTTCTCTTATAGGCTAATGCAAGTGTTGTCCCACAACTATGGCTACCTACAAGTGGGGCTCTGATGACGAATGATACTAATGACACAAATCCTGAAGATGTTGTTCCATGTTTTGCACTCTCAAAGAATGACTCCTACGTCATGTCAGCTTCTGGAGGGAAAATATCGTTGTTTAATATGATGACTTTTAAGGTAAAAATCCACATTTTTTTTTTCTGTTTTGGTTACAGTGGTAATTAAGAAGAGTGCTGATTCTGAGCTGTCCACAAGTTATTTGGTTGCATATGGGATGAAAGAGAGAAACTTTGAGCAACTTGTGCACTCTAGCTAAGAAGCTATATACATCAAGAATTAGTTGCATGAAGTTATATATAGAGTAGTGGAATTAGTTCTCATTCTAGAGATGAAAAGAATCTTCTTCAAGTATTTTCTTTTCTGATTACTCTTCTTCTTATCTTTTTTTTTTTTGTTTTATTATTTTACTTTATTTTGCTTTCCACATAATCTCTAATTGTTTCTGTTGCAAATGCAGACTATGACAACATTTATGCCCGCTCCACCTGCCGCAACCTTTTTGGCATTTCATCCTCAAGATAACAATGTTATTGCCATAGGCATGGATGACTCCTCCATCCACATATATAATGTCCGAGTTGATGAGGTTTGAGCTATTCAGACATTTGTTTCATTTTGTGATTTTCGGAATAGTACTAATTCAGTATTTAGTTGAAATCCGTTGACATCAAGTATGATCCAATTGTGTAGGTAAAGACAAAGCTCAAAGGACATCAGAAAAGAATAACTGGGCTTGCTTTTTCAAGTTCTCTTAGCGTGCTTATATCTGCAGGAGCAGATTCTCAGGTAAATTATTTTGATGTAGTTGTAATTATATATTCTGCCCTAATTATTATGGTAAAATGAGTTAAGCCATGGAACTATTTGGAGGTTGATAGTTGATTTTGATTGAGAGGAGTGTTGAATAGTGTGACTACAACACATCTCCTCACAGTTTGATCCTTTTTCCGGACCAAGCACGTGGAAGTATTTTGTTAATGGTTGGCGGTGAGATTTGAACCTAAGACCTCAGCATGCTCTAATACCTTGTTGAATTGTGTGATTACCCTATATAAAAGTATAAACTGTTAGGGAGACATTATTTACTTAACCTATGTCTTGCAACAAAAGGAAGTGCTTGTTTTGGTAATCGGGGCTGCTTCACCACAAATCATATTATAGTCCTTTACAAATCTTTTCCTTATAATAGCTTGTAATTGTAATGTTTCGTATGAGCAACGGTTGCATCATGAGGTTACCCTGTTTCTACAGCTTTGTGTTTGGAGCAGTGATCTTTGGGAGAAGCAAACAAGCAAATACTTGCAGATTCCTGCTGGGCGTGCAGCTGCTCCTCAAGCAGATACTCGTGTACAATTTCACCAGGATCAGACACAATTGTTGGTAGTACACGAAACACAGATAGCCATCTTTGAAGCTCCTAAACTGGAGTGCCTCAAGCAGGTGTGGATTCCCTTATCTAACCCTTTCCAATCCCAAATTTAAAATAAGGATACACATAGCTTGAGTTGCAGCGATTAGACTTCCATTCCATTAGGCCTGTGGGTTCTGGTTTCCGTTTCTGGTGAATTCGTAAACCGCATCATGAATATAAAAAAAGTATCAGAGCGCATGTGCAGATTATTACTTCAATATTCTTTACCGTGTGCACATCCTGTTTTAAGTCTGACAATGGATTTTTCCTCTTGAACAGTGGGTACCTAGAGAAGCAAGTGGGCCAATTACACATGCAACATATTCTTGTGATAGCCAGTCTATATTTGTTAGTTTTGAAGATGCAAGTGTAGGTGTTCTCAGTGCTTCTACACTGCGATGGAGATGTCGGATTAATCCTACTTCCTACCTTCCCGCCAATCCGAGGTGATTGAACACTGCTGCTTTTCTTTGTTTATTCCAAAATCTGGTTGATGCTGTAGCTGTATTTCTCTGTGTTTTCTCATTTTAGTTTGGTTTTTTTGAATTTTTTTTTGCAGTTCAAGGGTGCATCCACTTGTTATCGCTGCACATCCATCTGATCCGAATCAGTTTGCGTTGGGACTAAACGATGGTGCTGTAGTTGTACTTGAACCACTTGAGGCTGAAGGCAAATGGGGAACCTTGCCCCCAGCTGAAAATGGCGCTGGACCAAGCACTTCAGGTGCTGCAAATTCAGATCAACACCAGAGGTAGTTCCCTCGTGCACATGCTGGCAGTTTTCGTTGAAAAGACAGTGTATTGTACTGCACCGCGTTGTTTTTCAACGTCCCTCCAAGCTTCTAGATTAGCCAGTGTAGTTATAGAAAAGCTGAATTCAGAGTATGTAGAGTTTGTTTAGTAGGGTTACAGCAGTTCACCGATAAATGTTGATCCGTGGACGTGTAAATTTAGTAGTAGAGGGTTCTTTTGGCATCAGTAATCTGGAAATCCTAGTTAGTTGGAGATGAACAATTGCCTTTTGTCAATGGTTCCTTTTAGCTTTTACTAAAGAAGGATGATATCCAAATTGTTTCCTTCTTTTTTACTGAATGTCTCAAAGTTACTTGAATGGTTTAAGGATGTGTTTTCATGAAAGCTGTACTTTTATATGTTACAGAAAGGAGAAAGAAAAAAGTTTGAATCTTCTTAATGTATGTCTTCAGCTCTGTTTTAAAAGGCTCTTTGGGACTCGCCTTTGGGCGGGGTACTTGCAAAACGCCATGAGACTCTCATGTGGGGTGTAGTTTTATGATGCTTACGCCCCAAGCACCTGATTGTGTGTCCTAAACACGCCTAGCGTCCAATGCTCAGGTTCGCTCAAGAGGTCTTACCAAAAATCATGTGTTAAATTTCCTAATTAGCAATGTTGACCCTCAAATTCTTAGACAAATGAATAATGAAAGTTCAATTCATCCAAAAATTGAAGTAACTCAAATAACGATACATATTTTATTGTATAATTACTAACTGAGAATATCGTGAGGGTGAATATAATTTGATCATCCTTCTAAAAATAGCTAGACAATCAAAATTTATATCTTTACTTTCTATTGGTCCTCATGTCTTAGTTTCATGTCTCCCAAAATTATCAAACTTAAATTATTTCTATATGTTAAATCACTTTTTGTTAATGAAAAGTAATATCTTATCTTATATTACCGATAATATTTATTGATTATTTACTTTTACTTTAGGGAGGAAATATAAGTAGTTTGATAATATCTTCTATGAAACTGCATTTTTTTTAACAGTCTAAGACCCTTCCTGACTCAGCCAGTTTCAACACTTGGGATATTCATAACATTTCAAAAATGGCGCCTAAAGGCTTAGCATAACCGAATTTAAACAAAACTCAACCACCTGTCATGTGCATCGCGTGTGTTTTGTGACCACCTCTGCCTTGCCTGCTGAGCTTGCAGCTCATGTGTGTGCCACTGCCTGACTTTGGGCGCCCTTGCTCCCGCGCAATGCCTTTACATGACATGTCCTTGTCAATGCCATCCGCACATGCCTTGCTGCCTTTAGCCGTGCTAGCCCTTTGCCAAATGCCTTGTCTTGAATATCAATGTCACAACCTCGCGTCATTGTTTGTCCACACCTTGTTTGGACCTCACCGAGCTGCCTTGCCACACTCAAGTCCTTGGTCCTCACTTGTTGCTCTAGTGTCATTCATGCCTTGGTGTCATTGTACACACCTTAGCCGTGACAACACCTTATTGCCAACTTGTGCCTTAGTGTATGACAAAGCTAACATGCCCATAACCTTGCCACTGCCGCATTCTATCAGAGCTCACATACTACGGGGCTAACAAACCATCCCCACCAGTTAAACTCACTGCCCTCAACGAATCAATTAGAAGCATGTCAACTTGTTGCTTACTCATAACATATAATGGATTAAGAAAATCCATCAGTTCTTCTTCTTCTTGTGCCTTGTCTGTCTCGGCTAGTAGAGTATTTACAAGTTTTGCTCTTTTTGGACACGGTACATTATGAAACAATACGTAACAACCATCCAAACAGAGTGTTAGTAGGTCTAAAATCCTGCTTTTCCTTCTTCTTGCCATTGCCCTCAACAACACCTTCTTTGTTATATTTCTTCCATTCCTTCGTCTTGTCCTTATTCCCATTTTTTGGACTTTGAAGTAGAAAAAGTTTCAACATCATGCCAACCCAAACGAAGATTTGGCAAAGCATCCGCGGTCAGAATGACACTAGGAAAGTCTTTAATGTTCTGCCTTGGAAGTATATTGTGTGCTAACATTTGCAATCATAGAGGAAATTGCGCAACTTGTCCTCCTGAGACATGTCACTAATATCCAATATCAAGAAAGTGAAATCCTTGACATAATCCCTAACCATTCCAGATTGCCTTAATTTTTTCAAACGATCTCTAGTAATCTATCTAGCCTGCGTTGCTAGGAAAGAATTGATCCTTGGACTCTTTTTTCAGTTGTTCCCATGAGTCAATTTTTGGACACCCTATCGTCTTCCATGCACGTACACCACCACGATTGTGCATCATCCGCTAAGTACATCATGGTTCTTCGTTTTGCACATAGGCAACATGAAAGTACTGCTCCATATTCCACAGAAAGTTTTCGAGTTTCTTGGCTCTCCTTGCACCATTAAACTCTTTAGGCTCCAGAATTTCGACTTTGGGACCATATGTCAAAAACTAGGGGGCTAACAATTATTGAATATTTCGAATAAACTCCTAAATTTGAAACTACTTGACAGACTCTTCTACGGAGCTTTGCTTTTCTGGTGAAAACTGACAAGAATTTGTTTTAGATTGTATAAAACCTGTGTAGAAGAAGAATTCATTTACAAAGTGCCAAAACAGAATTACACTTTTCCATGTACATGTACATTGCTCAAAGTTGATTAGTATATAATACAGGAGCAGAGGATGACTAATTGCTACTAGTTCTTTTTTTTTTTCCCACCCGCGGGAGGATCAATAGTGTTCCCATTTATCCTCCAACGTGGAGGTGCTCAACCACTTCCGCAAGCCTCACTTGCTACTAGTTCCGTCTTCGACCTAGCTTTGTTCGTCTTCGAGAATTGCTGGAAGATTGCTTGTTGGATTCTACAGATAGAACTGTCCCTCCCTGCCCATCTGAAATTCCCATATTTGAAAGTTTTCTCTGGGCTTCAACATAAACTTTCAAGTCCCGTATCTACGAAAGTCAAGAACAAAACTTAGCTAATATTAAGGTTGAACAAGAAGGTGATACCAATGGAATACAATGGAAGTACCTGCTCCTTGAGGTCCAGAATTTGATCGTCCTTCGACTTGAGTAATAACCTTCCCCTAAGCATGGTAAGTGTGTAAACTTCAGTCACAGATGAGAAAATTAAGTTGTTTCAACAATTAGCATTACGAGTTTAAGACAACACGTGTATCTATTTAGGCAAGTCGTTGTGCATCAGGTTTCGTGCATAATGACATGGGAGTGAAGCAAAAGACGGGTACAAATCAATTGCACCAACATATTGGCATCACCGAGTTGAATGAAATTAGCAGAAAATGTCAAAAGCATGCAGATACTTCCGAGGTCCATCAAGACTTACTGATGACTATGAACCAAACATAAGCCAGACAAAATAAAATGTACCTTTCTTCTGTTTCTCTAAACTTCGTCTGCGAAAGCTCTTGGTTTTTCAGAAGCACTTTATTCCTCTAACAAAAAAATCAAACAGATATTTAGTTATCTAGAAGTGAAATAAGGTGTGGAAAAGATCCAGGAAGTTTGTGACTGAAATTTCTCCTTGATTGGTCCCTACCTCTGCAACGGACTTCGCCTCCTCTGTATACATTTCAATCCTAGCCTGCCAGTCATTCATCTTCGAGAAAACTGCCTTCTCGACGGCTCTGGATATTGAGCTCTCTTTTCCACTTTTTGCCTCAGCTAGTAGAGATTCATAATGCTGAGGAACATAAGTCAAAACTGTTAATTAACTGAAAGGACTTTTTCACTCCCTAACTAGCTTGAAATTCAGGTTAAAAGTACATGGATAGTGAAAACTGTTCCGACACTTGCTGCCAGTTAGAAACTAAGTAGAGGTTACGAGAAGTCAAGGTATCACTCCTGATGAGATGAAAATAATGCACAAGCTCGTCAACAGAAAGAAAGTAGGTTTAAGTTTTGCTTACTTGTCTTTGAGTCTCCAGCTGACTAGCAAGAAGATCGTTGTACTCATCTACAATCTACATATAGGTAAAACAAAAATTTAATTGGCTTCAAGATATGACAGATAATAACCTATACGGAGAGGACATGAAATGGAGGGGCTTTCAATTACGATTGATCCTGAAGAATGTCACAAAAATCATTGCTAAACTAGAATAACATAAGAGAACAAAGGGGAAAAAAATACCGAATCAACTTTGCTGCTGAAAAGGGCACCACTAAAACTTGAATCCTCATCATGGTCGCAAGTAGTACATTCTCCATCAGCTGCAGTACAACGAGAATTAACAGTACCCAACTTGCTATCACCTTTTGAATGATTCAATCGGTGGACATACTTGTCCCCTACATAATCCCAGATTTGTTGGGTTTCCAATTCAAGTGAATAGTGATGCTCTGCATCAGTCCAATGTTTTATTGCATGCTTTTTCTCATATCTAGGATAAATACAGGTCACAGAAGAGCAGATCAGAGATATTTAAATACCATTAAAGTCACAATAGCAACTTATGAAGTTTACTAATAGGATTGTTAAAAGGAAAAAAATGTACTCTACCTTCCACACCCTACGAAACCACAAATCAGACAAACACAAAGATTCTTCACTGTTCCACACTCTGAACAGGCAGGCTTCTCATCTTGCTGCTGACAAAGTCGACACACCTACAATAGACAGTAAAATATTGTCAGTGAACACATACAGAAACAGAAATTAGGCAAGAACATTATTTTGCAAACAACAATGAAAAAAAATTGTTAAGTATTAACTCTAACAATATAACTAAAGTTGCACGTAAGACAGTTTTCAGATCGAAACACTCAAATTCACCCGTAAGCACTCACTCCTCAACTGAAGTGCATGCATGAAACTAAGTAGTAGAAAATCTAATCTGGTAAAGACCACACCTACATGGCTTTTTTCTTAAATGTTGATCAAAGCACTTAATTTCATCAGTGTAAATAAGAGTAATGGGGAGAAATTAGACAAGCATACTAACTTGGCATGCCAAATAGGTCCACTTTGAGACACAAGAGCACTGAAAGGAATGGTCACAAAGAGTACTCTGTATTCCGCTTGTATCTTGGTCCAGTCTTTCTGAAATTCCCAACATGAATTGTGTAAGTTATCAAAATGTCAAAATGTAGAAAAAAAAGACAGTAAAAATGTGGAAAATATTATGTGAAAAGTTTTTCCAACTTATAATTAGAAATACCATAAGTATGAATGCGGATGTTAATATAGATGTATGGTCGATAAATAAGAAATGATCACATTAACAAGTCAAATAGCGTATATAGAAGAAAAAAAGTAAGAGAAGGTCATTTGAGATAGTTCTGTTATGTCCTATTCCTACATAGACCTCCAAATGCACTAGTCTTCAAGTACAACATTGTGATGATTGAAGGTGTTAAACGGGGAAGAAATAGATTTAAAATCACAGGGAGAAAAGTTATTTCAAAATACCTACAATTTATTGGATTCTATGCAGACTTAGCGATAAACAAACTGAAGCAAAGTACCCAATGTATCCATAACAATACCAACTAGCTAGAATTAAAGTTGGTCAGAATCGGCACACTTTACTTCAGGTCTGGCATTCGACAAAAGCCTCTAAAATTTGCTTAGAGATTGTACGAAATGATAGGATATGTGTGACATACACCCAAGGGTGTGGGCTAGTGGTCAATGAGCTGGGCGGAGAACCACGTCTCAGGTTCAATTCCAGTGGAGACAAAAAAGACTAGATCTTTTCTTCTCATCTGTCCACGCCTTGGTGGATAGAGTTATCAGCTATCCATGCTGGTGGAAGATAGCAGGTACCCCGTGGAATAAGTCGATATGCGCGATACCTCGGTTATTAAGGAAAAGGATATGTGTGACATTTACTCACTAGTTAGAGAATCCTTAATTTGTCTCAACAGACACAGTATTAGGTTGTTAAATGAATCAAGCCCAAAACGGAGTAGAATGGATACTGAGGATTCATAAACTTGACCCCAACTACTTTGGTATTGAGACATAGTTGTTGTTCTAAATGTTTCCAGTTTATACAAAAATTGAGGAAAGCCAAGTTACTCACCAAGACACACTGGACATGTTGGCAATTCAGTATAACCATCAGGAGGTGTACTTGCAATACAGGCCGACTCTGCGTACTCCACTGATTGAATAAAGTATATATGGCAAACCTCAGCCTGAAAAGTTGCACACACCCTATTCAGAATAGACAGAAGAGTCGAATAAAATCCAAAAAACACACTCATAAACATAAACATAATAGCAGTAGTGAACTCCAATACTAATGCTAAGAAATAATACTAGTAATGATAATGATCATAACAACAGCAGTTAGATACCTCAGTAGGCTTAAACCTTTTGCCATTGAAGCTACAGTAAAACCCATCAGCAGCCAGTTGATTAACAAGATTGATCAACACACTGTAACTATGTTCTATTCCATCATTCCTGAAACATTCGATATGAAAATTCAACATAAACAAACTTACAAACGATTTAAAGCAAGAAAATGCAAAGTCCCTATGACCCCACTACTTTCGTGAAAAAGCGCAGACTCAACTATATATACAGCCTTTATAAACCACAGATATGGACTCAAAACAGGGGCGGATCAACCATAGGCTTCACCTGAAGCCAATATTTACAACAACAACATACCCAGTATAGTCCCATAAAGTGGGATCTGGGGAGGTAAAGTGTACGCAAACCTTACCCCCGCTCAGAGGTAGAAAGGTTGTTTGTAATAGACCCTCGGCTCAAGGGGAAAAAGAGTCCAAGCAGTCCAGAAAAAATGTGAGGTAATAGAAGTACAAGATATAGCATATAGTAACAAAAACAGCAGATAGTAACGCGACAGTAACTACAACAAAATAATATGATAGTCGAAGTTCAAGAAACAACAGACATATATTAACAGAAATCGAAGGACAAGAAATTATAGTTTCAATAGTATAAGTACTAGTATGGATGGATAACAAGACAACACACTACTATCTACTAACCTTCTAACCTCGTACATGTCCTCCACAAATTAAAGTCAATATTTTCAACATGGAGTATGAATTTATGTGTAAAAATTCTCTAAAATTACAACAATTAGTAGATATGAATCCATAATTTTAAAACTACTCCCTCCATTTCATATTACTTGGCACTTGTTGACCTCACACACCCCTTAAGAAAAACTTTAATTAGAGATATATTTTACTAAATCAATCTTATTAATTATGATTTGAAACTCTAAATGTACTACAGAAGGAAAAAGTACAATAAAATTCTCATCATTTCATGGACAAGTAAATTGAAACAACTATGTTCAACGAGGGTACCAAGTAATATGATTAAAATGAAACTATCTACCCATAGGGCTTGTTTGGTTGGGGAACAAGTTATCTCGGGATTAGTTATCCCGAGATTGTTATCCCACCCTCAATGTGGAATAAAAATAACACTACAATCCCGGTATTACTAATCCCAGGATAAACTCATCCTAAAATTAGTCTCGGGATTAGTTATCCCTTATCCCTCGTACCAAACGAGCCCCATAGAGTTCAACTAGTGGATCCACCTCTGCTCAAAACTTACTTGAGGAACATAACATGTGAGAAATCGGCAAGATGGGTCCCACAGAAGAGGAGGAAATCATCGGGGGAGAGGTAATTTGGTGCAGCAACAATGAAAACTGTGGTAGTGCGGGAAATAGGGTTGGAAATAGCAGTGGAAGAGGGAAGGTGCCGGAAGAGATGGGCGATCCCTCTAAGTTCCGACAGGTTTAGGCTGCTGGTGCTGGTAAGGTTGTTGTTAGGGTTTGGGCCGTGTGCGGCGGAGGAAGTGGTGGCGATGGTGGTGGTGGTCGGAAGAGGTTGTGGAGAGTCGACGGTGTGGATTTGGAGGGTGAACATGGCGTTTTGTTTGGTAACGTGTTTGAATTTGGGAATTATGGTCTTTAAATACCCTTCCATTTTAAATCTATTTTGACTTTAAAAAAAAATAAAAAATCTTCCTATTAGTGATTTTCACAAATTAAAATTTTTATTTTAAAATATTTAATAGTAACTCCTTTTTTTCAATTTATCATTATTATATAAACTATAACTAAGTGAAATATTTAAAGAGAGAGAAAACGTAATTATGAGTGAAGTAATTAAATATTTTTTAATAAGGGTAATTTGACCAAAGTTTTAGAAAAAAAAAAGTACTTTTGAGTAATTGGAGAAACTATTTTTTAGCAGGAAATTACATGGTGTGTCCCAAAAGTGAGTGGTCTCCAATTTTTTCCCCCATAAGAAAAGTCTTTAAAAAATACCCTTCCGTCCTTTTTATGTATAGAACAGATACATTTTTGTCCCTCTACACCACAACTCTCCATGTTCATTTGTCTCTCAACTTTTAATTTTCCTTTTTCCTTTTTCCTTTATCTTTTAATTTTTATTTTATTTTTTTTCTCAATTTTTTTTTAATTCTCATTTTCTTTTTTTCTCAACCTTTATTTTATTTTATTTTTTCTTTTTCTCTCAACTTTTTTCTTTATTCTTTTTTTTCTCAACCTTTATTTTTTTTATTCTTTCTTTTTCTCTTTTCTCTTTTTTTTTCTCAACTTTTTTTTTTTTTTTTTTTTTTTTTTTTTCCTCAAAACTTTTAATTTTTTTCTCTTTTTTTAATCTTTATTTTTTCCTTTTCTCTTTTTTTCTTTTTTCTTAACCTTTATTATTTTTTGCTAATGAAAAAAAAGTTGGATAATCCGCAAAGAAGATCTTCTTTCTTTGAAATCGAAGTAAACTTAAGGGCGTGCTTTGTTGTTTGGAAGTCCTTTGAAACAAGTCTTGCCTCTAAGGCAAATGTTATAGAACATCTCATAAATCAAGACACAATGAGGTAGTGCCAAGTCTTGCTCGTGGGGCATAACTTGTTGTTTGGAAATTCTTGAGCTAAGTCTTGCCTCTAAGACAAGAGTTATAGAGCATCTCATAAATTAAGACACAATAAAGTAGTGTAACTCTTGCCCATGGGGCATAACTTATTTTTTGGGAGGCCCTTGGGATAAGTCTTGCCTCTAAAGCAAACGTTATAGAGCATCTCATGATCAAGACACAATGTGCTAGTCGAGTCTAACTCTTCTGCCTAATGAGTATGCTAACTTTTATGTTGAAGCCTTGAGCACAGCTTCCTCTAAGGCAAGAGTGTATCGCAGTCGCCTAAAAAGACACACAATGTGGTAGTTGTCGAACCTTCTGCCTCATGGGGCGTAACTTGTTTATTTGAAAGTCTTGGACTAAGTTCTGCCTCTTAGGCAAACGTATATGAGGGCAGCTTCATAAATCAACGGCACAATGTGGTAGTGTCCAACTCTTGCCATCTGGGGCCGTTAACTTGTTTGTTTCTGAAGTCCTGGGCTATTTGTTCTAAGGTAAATTAAACATGTCTCATAAACTAAGACATCAATGACGTACGTTGTCAAGTTTTCTCCGTGGTAATAACTTGTTGTTTGAAATCCTGACTAATCCTTGCCTTCTACAGGTAAGAGTATTAAGAGTATCTCATAAATTAAGACCCATGAAGTAGTGTGCAATTCTTGAGCATGAACTTATATTTTTTGTAGAGGTCGTTGGGTAAGTTTTTCTCTAGGCAAGCTGTTATAGAAATATCTCATAAATCAAGACACAATATACTAGTTCAAGTCTTGATCATGGGCGTATTTGTTGTTGTGGGAAGTCCTTGGGCTAAGTCATGCCTCTGATCTAAAGCAATGAGTTATCAGAATCATTCATCAAAAAATAAAGGTCGACCAAAAAATTTAAAAAAAAACAGAAGAAAAGAAAAATTAAAAATCAAGAAAAGAATTTAAAAAATAGAAGTTTGAGAGAAAAAATAAAAAATTTTAGAAGAAAAAAAAGAAAAAAAGAAGAAAAAAAAGACAAAATAAAAATAAACGAAAAAATAAAGATTGAGAAAAATAAGAAAAAAATAAAAAAAATAAAAAGGAGAAAAAAAATAGAATTGAGAGGAGAAAAGAAAAAAATAAAGATTGAGAAAAAATAAAAAAACGTAGAAGAAAGAATAAAATAAGAAATAAAATAAAAATAAAGGTTGAAAAAAAAGGAAAAAGAAAAAATAAAAATAAAAAAAATAAAAAAGAGAAAAAGAAATAAATATAAAAGTTGAGAGGCAAATGAGCATTGAGAGTTGTTTAAAAATATTTGAGGTATAGAGGGGCAAAAAGGTAGTTGTTCTATACATATAAACAAGGAAGACTATTTTTGTAAGACCTTTCTTATGGAGGGCAAAAATGCAAAGCCGCTCCTTTTTAGGGGCATTTGTGTAGTTGTCCCATTTTTTAGAAGTTGAAAAAAGTACTACTTTTTAAAGCCTTAACCAAGTATAAATTATTGTTCTAATATTTAGCAAAACATCTTTTAAAATTGATGGGGTGGAGAGTGTTGGCATGCTAAGAACTACCGTGTTCAGAAGATCAAAGTCGCAGAGATACTGTTATTGAGGTGGAAGTGTGGACATACCAGGAGAGACAAGATTAAGAATAAATATAGACGAGAGAAGGTAGGAGTGCCTTCTGTGGTGGACAACTGAGGGAAGCGAGGTTGAAATGATTTAGGCATGTGAGGAGGATGAGTGGACGTAGATGCCCCAATGAGGAAGTGTAAGCGGTTGGCGTCAGGAGAGGAAGAGGCAGGCTGAAGAAGTATCAGCGGGAAGTGATTAGACAAGACCTTGTGCATCTTAACCTTACCGAGGACATGACCTTAAATAGGAGAGTAATTTGGAGGTCACGTATTAGGGTAGAAAGTTAGTTATTGGTAGTTGAGCATCCTCTCACTTGCCTGCGGGATAGGTTTGGTGGTCATTCTTGGACCTCCCTTCCTACTAGTATTATTAGCACTATGTTTGTAACTCCTTGTTCTTCGATTTCAGCTTTCACTAGTGTTTTGTGTGCCGATTATTACATTATTTTATTTTTTGTTATTGTTCTTTCTACTGTTTGTTGTGTAACACTTTCCATTTCGATTAATCTGTTATTGTGATTGCTCACATATATGTATTCCCTTCTATTCAAACTGTTTGACAAGTATCATTTAAGCTGAGGGTTAAACAAAAACAACCTCTCTATCTCTACGAGGTAGAGGTAAGCTCTGTGTATACTACTCTATCCTTTCCAAATTCCACTTGTGAGATCACACTAAGTTATTGTTATTGTAAAGTATCTTTTAAAATTGATTAACCAAACATAAATTGTTACTCTCCAAACAAACTTTTTTGAAAATCATCTCTCAGAAAATAAATATTTTCAAAATAAGTAAATTTTGAAGGATTGATCAAATAGACTATGGATCTCTTCTAGACAGTAAAGGATCGTTTGATAGCCGGTTAAGAGGTAAGTCATTCATGTTTTAAGTCCTACATAAGTAATACTATATTTGGTAACATTCTATTGCTATTATAAAATTCAACATAACTAATACAGTTGATTTGCAATTTAGAATCCTGCATAACTAATAGATGTTTAAGTTATGAGAGAATTTATGTATCATTTTATACATTATAGAAGATGAAATGACTAATTAAATCCGACATAATTACTTCTTGCATAAAAATAATACATAAATTTCCTTATAACTACTCCATATATTATTAATACCTGAATAATTCTAAGAAGCTACCAAACGAACCTAATAGCTTGTCGGCCAAACTTTCAAAATGTATTTATTTTGATAAGCGATTTTTGAAAAAAATACTTTTGAGAAGGTAAAGAAAATTCCGAAACCAAAATATATGCCTCAAGTAAGAAGCAAATTGCAAACATTGGTCAAAACACACAATTTTTTTGTCATAAAAATATTGCCTTTGCTTAATTCTTAAGGGAACTCAATAATTTCATGGCAATTAAAACTAAAAAATCTACAAAAATTAAATATAGAAGAGAGAAGACAATTGTAACACTTAATATATACACATAATGCTATAAGTGATTAACTAATATTGCATTAGATTTTATAACAAAATTTGCAAAATAACTTCTCATAAAAAAAATAAAATTGAATGGATTGAATAATCACAATTTAGAATGAGATATGTCATCATTGGAATTTAGAATGAGATATGTCATCACTGGATTATAAGTACAACACCTAAAATAAAAATAATATTAAAATATCTTCGTACAAAATACATAGAAGGGGAAAGGGTAATAAAAAGGCCAAAAAAGATATTGTTTAAAATTGAATGAGGTTATGCATATAATCCAAAATCTCTAAATTTTGATAAATGGAATCTTGTCCGTGGGTGTGATCCTTTTTCGAATTTTGTATGAACGCGATATACTTTTGTGCATTGGATATCCTCCAAATAGAATCTTGTTCTTATCATATGGAACATGACAAAATAAAAATAATTCTAATTTTTTTTAGATTATATATATAATATAATTTTTTGATGAAATAGGTTTACCTGATCATATATGGAGATACAACATCGTCAAGATAGATGACTTTGAGAAAAAGTTTGAGTTATTTTTAAAAAATATAAATTAGCCTCTCTTTTTTTTCAATATGAATAACCCTTCCACAATTTAAAAGAAAGGGAAAACTGAAATATAAAATTATATGGATTAATTTATTTCGAGATTATAATTTTGGGATTATAATTTTTGGAACTTATTTTATATGGGAGGTGAGATAAAATAATTTCATGTTGGATGAGATAATGTGGAATATTCCAAGACTAAGTTCTGTATTTGATTTATATCATATTTGATTGATAATATAAATTAATTTCAGAATAAATTTATACCATTAATAAAAGACAATATAAATATAGTACCAAACTTAATATTGAAATATCCACCTTATTCCGCGTACCAAATGAACTTATCCCACCATCATTCATTTTCTTACCTAGTGAAGTGCTATGAACTAATTATCGAGTGTTTGCCAATAACACAAGCCTAAGAAAATAAATAAATTTAATGATGGTGTTTTTCTTGTGAAAAGCATAATGCACTAGATTTTAAAACAAATAAAAGACCCCATTTAAAAAGAGTAAAGACATCAAATACACTTTAAATTTATACTAAAAAGTCAATTACACACTTAAACTATTGTTACGATCTATTACATCCCTATTTTTGTTTAAAGTAAAATTAATACCCCCCGAGACATATATAACCAGTTGCACAAGGGGAGATGTTACACACTCGCCCTTTATGTCTTTGTCATGTGTTGTCACGTGAGATAAATTTAATTTTACTTTTTTTATATTTTTTTCTCCTTTTCTTTTTACATTTATTTTATTTTAATCTCTTTCAATATTTTACTTTCATTTTCATCGATATCAATGTCGGATTTTGTTATTATTGCTCGAAGATATTATGAGAAAAATGAAAGCTTTATGCAAATGAATTTAATCTTGAAATTTTTGGTCCGATCAATTTGCTAATTTCATAATAATATTAACATAAAAAAGATTAAAATGAAATATATGAATGAGATTAAAGTTCGTCGAAAAAAAAAGGAAGCTAAGCGGAATGAGCTATTTCGATCATTAGACCCAATAATTTTACAATTTTAAGTAAAAAGTTAAACTAAATAATGTAATCTGTCCTAATTAATAACTAGAACAAATAAAAGAGGGGCACAAACTTATGTAATTAATTTGCTGTAGGTAAAGATATAGAGAAAAGAAGGAAGAAAGTTTGAGAAAGAAGAGGTGAAAGAGAAAGAAAAAAGCTAAAAGGGGAAAGAGGCTCACAAACAATTAAGTATAAATATAAACGTCCAATTAAAAAATGACACGTGTTCAATTTAGTCAATTTAAAATTATCTTTTTTCTCTTCACTCGCGTTTATTAAAATATTAATTTTTACTTTGCCACGTCATTCTTTTGAGTCTAAAAAGGGTAAATAAATTTACTTTTAAGTAGTACAAGTATGTAATGGGTCATCGCAATAATTTAGGTGTGTAATCGACTTTTCAAAACAAGTTCAAAGTGCATTTGATATCTTTTCTCTGTAGTATGCATCATTTGCAATCTAAGTATATTGCAATCATGGAGATAATTAATTTAAATTCATGAATATACAATTTTTCTCCACTTGCGAAAATACCTTATGTGGTGTCATTTTATTTTGGGTTAATGAATTTTTAGTCCCTCAATTATCTTGTAAATTCTATTTTTATTCCTTGTGTTATCAAGTGTATATTTAAGTTTTAATGAATTAAAAGTGACGTTCATAATTTTTACCATCATTATTAACTGTTTCACCACTTAAAATACTTATATATTATGTTAAACTTATGTCGTTATTCTATATTTGACGATAATATAGTTATTATATAAATATTTCCTGCACAAGCAGATAAAATTACATATTTTTATTAATTAAGATTATGAGTCATATATCAAAAGAGTATAAATTTATTAATAATTGATATACTAAAAGTGATATTATCCCTTTTATCTTTTTATCATAAGGTTTCATTGTTTTTACTTGAGTTTGGAGGTCCCCCCACCCCCACCCCACCCCCCACACAACCCCCACACCCACACACCCCCAGTCTTTTCACTCAAAAGTCTTTCTGTATCAGTTATATTGTTTGAATAAATTGGCAATAAATATGAAAACTATAAAAAGTGTCATCTTACTTGATATGGCATATACTTGTTGTGTATAAGTTTGCATTTCCCTTATTTTTTTAGTATTTGTAGTTTAAAAATATAATTTAGGTGTATTTTTAACCTTTCATTCAAAAAAAAAATTACAAAAAAGTTTGAATTGTAATATTAGTCGTCATAATATTCCATAACACTAACAATAACATATTGATGAGACAAACACTAAATACAATACTCATATTAGGAAAAACTGTCCATTAAGGTTTATTATATTCTTGCCTTTTTCCTCATTCCAAGTTAAGGAAAACATGTATACTAATATAAAAGGAAAAGAAACAATAAGAACTTTTTTCCATGAAAGGAACAATAAGAATTTAATATTAAGTTGAATTTTTCAAAGAGGGAATAACAAGTTTTGAAACCTCACATTTTGACTAATAACCCTAGCTTATAAATTATAATTCTGCAATTTTATATTATATTTTGGGAATGTTTGGTTTGGGAATTAAGAAAAATAAAATCATGGTAGTATTTCATGTCATCTTCTTTTGCCCCTTTGATAATTCGAACTCACAATTTTAAAGTTAAAAGTGAGAGATTTTACATACGACCAACTTTCTCTTGTCATTCCATGTCATATTTGGTACTCCCTTGCCGCTTTCTAGTTTCCAAGGTTATTAAGAATAATTGGTCCAAAATATTTATTATTCCAAAAAATTTAGATAATATTAATTCATATTTTTCTTATTTTCTTTTTAATATTAATTATTTTTAAAGTCAATAATATTAATAGAGTGTTTATATAATTATTGAAAAGAGATAAGTGTAAATTAATTTTTTAATAATACTTTTTGTTTTTGATTTTATAAGGAGCATGCAAAAGAAAAATACGACAATTAAAATAAGGTGAAAGGAGTAAAAAGATTATTGCCTTTATGTACCAGTGCAGGGTGTTCATTAACTATCTTTTGTTAGTCGTGGTCTGTTGTAATATATTATAATTTTTTGATAAAGGATGTTTAATTGATCACCTTTCGTCAATTATAATTTTTTGATGAATAATGTTTAACTGATCACCATAACTCTATCTTTTCGTGAAATGATTACCTTTTTCAACTATAGCTCCCATCCTTGTATATATGAGAGACAACGTGGAAGAGTGAGGGTGCACGTGCATTCATTAACTATTGATATAATTTGAATTACTCCCTCTGTCCTTTATTACTAAAAATATCTATTCCAAATACTTGTCAATTTATAAAATCAAGATGAAACCCAGTATATTTTTACAACGTGAGATTTGGCAAAGTTTTTTCTGTTTTGTCCTTATAATTTTTTTTTTGAAAATATAAACATTGTAAAGTATTAAGAAAGTTCCTCAATTGTTAATATTGATGGATAAGACACATAGATGAAATGTATTAAAAAAGAGTTAAAAAGTAAATTATTAAGAATATCTTTTTTATTTATAATTTTTTAAAGGGCGTGTAAAAAAGAAGATGGACAAGTAATATTAGACAAACGGAATCATATAGTGCACTCACAATTTATTTATTTTCCCTTAACTTTGTGAAGTCTTGATCACCCCCCTCAATACAATAAAAGAAAAGGTCAATTTTTTGAAAAATTGTATTTAAATCAAAAGAAATACGTCAATATACACCCACAGAAGGCACCCTGACTGTGTATACATACAAGAAAATACACAGAGGCAGCTATAAAGTCTCTCACTTTAAAGCCATTACTCTCTGTTTCCTTTCTCTCTACGCGTTTTTTTTTTCTTCTCCTTTTCACTCAACTATTTTTACATATATATTTATTATTCAGTATTAATTCTGGTTCAGTTGGATTTTCCGCCAAAATAAATAAATAAATAATCAGAATCGCCGGCGGCAATCAAAGTGATCAGTTCAATTTTCAGTTCCGATCAAGATTTGGGTGAAAATACGAAAAGGGTATGATTTTTTTGCCTTTATTGATCAATCCTCAATGTAATTTCATCTGGGTATTCAGTAATTTTAGCTGTACGATTGAGTTTAAAGCCTTTGAATTTTGATCGTTGTATAGTCACGTGTTTGTATCTGCTTGAAAAATCTTGAAAATTTCATCATTGCCGGCTTTGAATTGGATCTATTCAAATTTATATAACAAAATGATAAAAGGGTTTTACTCTTTTTTTTTTTTTTTTTTTGTAATTTTGTTTGTTAAATATTTCCAATATTTTCCATTGTATATGACACTATCAGGATACACTAGGTATGTTGTTAGGGGTTGTTTGGTCCCATGATTAATCCTGACATAATTTTTTTTAAATGATCGTGGTTTCTGGGATACCTCCCACCAGCAACATGACATAAAATTTATATTGCAGTTTGGTTGATGGTATAAATTTATCCTGTCGACCACCAAACACAGTATAAATTTTATTCAAGGCTTAATCATGGGATATCCTACCTTATCCTATCCAACTTGGGATTATTTTACCCCATTTCCTAGGTGGAATATATTAGTCCAGGATAATTTAGTCCGATACCAAACGATCCCTTATCGTTGTTGTTTTTATCCGGATACGTGGAATCAAATAATTTTTTCTTTGGCTAGTTATTTTCCCATACACTGAAAATATATTTAACTAGTAAAAGTTGTGATTTGAAGTACTTTACGAATTTACTCGAGAAAAATTGACCTTTGGTTGAATTGTATAGCTGGTAGATGAGATGATCATATACTTCAGAGAAAGGTTGTGGGTTCGAGTCTCACGACCACCCATTATAAAAAAGAAGAAGAAGAAGAAGAATTTTCACATTGTTGGCCCATGAAAAAGAATTAGGCTTGCACGTGAGTGGGCGTGTTGAGAATATAATTAAGTAAATAAAAGTGTGTTCTTTCAAACAACTTAAGCGTTTAGATGAGATGGTCACACTTCAACAAGATGCATTATACTTTTTTTATTCTAGTTGTAATCAATTTGAATAACAGAAATGCAAAAACATTGGATTAAAGGGACTTGATTCTTTTTTTTTTTGTTTGTTTTGGTGAAAGGCGATTAAAGGCACCAAGTTATTGGATCAGGAACTGGTTAGATAATTGTGATGGCTCCGAGTATTAGGAAGGCGATTGGTGCAGTGAAAGATCAAACTAGCATAAGCCTAGCTAAAGTGACAGGCAATGTTGCACCAGACCTTGAAGTATTGGTGGTGAAAGCAACCACTCATGATAATGATCCAGCAGATGAGAAATATATTAGGGAGATTTTGCACTTGACCTCTAATTCTAGAGGATATGTGAGTGCTTTTGTCTTTGCAGTGTCGAAGAGGTTAAGCAAAACCCATGATTGGGTTGTGGCGTTGAAGGCCTTAATGCTTGTGCATAGGCTGTTAACTGATGGAGACCCTGTACTTGGGCAAGAGATCATGTATGCAAGTCGGAGAGGGATGAGGGTTTTGAATATGTCTGGTTTTCGTGATGATGCTCACTCTAATTCGTGGGATCATTCTGGATTCATTAGGACTTACGCCTTTTATTTGGATCAGAAGCTCGAGTTTACAGTCTACGATAGGAAGGTGAATGACGTTGATGAGAAAAAGAGGTTTGAAGATGGTTATGGTCAGTATCGGGATGGACCTGGTTATGGTATGGATAAGAGAGAGAGGTCCTATAATGAGTTTGATGAGTCTGCTGGAAGGGAAGAGAAAAATAGCGTGACGCCAGTCAGAGAAATGAAGGCTGAGAGGGTTTTAGAGAGGTTGAATAAATTGCTTCAGCTTCTTGATAGGTTCTTGGCTTGTAGACCGACTGGGGCAGCCAAGAATAGTAGGATGGTGCTGGTGGCATTATATTCTCTTGTGAAGGAGAGCTTCAAGCTTTATGCTGATATTTGTGAGGTATTACAGATTTTGTTGGATCGGTTCGCAGAGATGGAGTATGCTGATTGTGTCAAGACCTTTGATGCTTATGTTAGTGCAGCAAAGATGATCGACGAGCTTGTGGGCACTTACAATTGGTGCAAGGATGTTGGAATTGCAAGGTCATCCGAGTTCCCAGAAGTGCAGATCATCACTGATAAGCTTTTGGGCACGCTTGAGGGCTTCTTGAGAGAGAGGGCAAATAGGCCAAGGAGCCCTGAGATAAGTAAGTCGGAGAGTTCATCAGCAGTTAAAGAGGAGAAAACTCCAAATATGAACGAAATTAAAGCTCTCCCACCACCCGAAAATTACACACCTCCTCCTCCTCAACCTGCACCTCAGCCAAGGCCACATACTCAGCAGGTAACTGAAGACTTGGTGAATTTGAAGGATGATGGAGTGACAGCTGACGGCGAGGGCAATAAAATGGCATTAGCTCTGTTTTCTGGGCCTGTAGCAAAGGGGAATGGCTCATGGGAAGCATTCCCATCTGATGGAGAGACCGGACAAGTAACTTCAGCTTGGCAGACGCCAGCTGCTGAGATTGGCAAAGCTGACTGGGAGTTAGCATTGGTAGAAACTGCCAGTAATTTGTCAAAGCAGACGGCTGATTTAGCAGGTGGTTTTGATTCGCTTTTGTTAAACGGGATGTATGATCAGGGCACCGTGAGGCAGCACGTGAACAATACTCAGGTGACTGGTGGGAGTGCCAGCAGCGTGGCATTGCCTGGAGTGGGAAAGAGCGCTAAACCTATGCTCGCGTTGCCTGCCCCTGATGGAACAGTCCAACCAGTAGGGAACCAAGATCCATTTGCTGCTTCCCTTGCTGTGCCACCACCTTCTTACGTCCAAATGGCAGAACAGGAGAGGAAACAACATTTGTTAATGCAAGAACAACAGCTCTGGCAGCAATATGCAAGCAACGGGATGCAAGGGCAAATGGGTTTGTCCAGACTTGCTGCAGGAACAACCCCGGGCTACTATGGCGCTGGAATGCAACCATCAATGCCTTATGGGATGGGACAGCCAGCAGGTTATTACTTCACTCCCCTCTGAATCTCGCCTCTCGCGGGACATGTGGTGATTTTGCTGCATTGCAGTTTTTCATTTTATGCTTCTACAATATTAAGAAACTTGTTATCAGCTCCTCCCCAACACCTTCTAAGCTGTGTATTCTGATGTTTTTGCGAAAGTGAGTTAAAAGGATATGGAGATAGCCATAATATTGTCCTATCGGCAATCAATTATCATACAATAAGTAATCCTTTAGATCTATTCAACTTGTTGAAATTTCCATTTCTGGTTTTTCTTCTATTTAAGCTTTCAATACCGAACAAAAATGCCCTTTTCGTGATAAACATATTATTTCTTAGAACAACAAGGACATTTTTGGACTATCAACGGAGAACATTAATTTTGTTCAATTTCACATAGTTTAAGGGCATTTTTTTTATCCTTTTCCGCCAAATAAATGAAGAATGTTTGCACCTTTTACATTAAAATTGCTAAGCATGTTTGAAAAAAAGATCATATTGAAGTCAAAGTTTGCAATTGCTGATTGCTGAAAATTTAAAAGGTATCACCTGATTTGAAGAAAATGTGCAACTTTACTTGTAAAGATGGTGGCTTTAACTTGAAAAAATTGGAAATAAATATTTCGGATTTACGAATAAAAAAACATTTCGGATTATTCATAGATACTCGATAATAATAATCTTCTCAACAACATACATATACATTCCTTTTCTTACAAAATTTCTCATGGATGACTTTTTCTTTAGTTATCAATGACTTTTTGATCGTTCTACTTCATTCGATATGACATGGGAAATTAGAACAAAATGTACTATATTATATGACACGTCATTTTCATTTGACCATAAAAGAAACAAACTTTTTCTTAATAAACATGTCCAAACTGAACCATATTTTGCCGCACATCTTGTTTGAGTGATGATGGTATGTATTGTGAGTTTTATTACTCCCGGTTTTTTCTCTTCTTAATAATGAATAGATCTCTTTACTTGTATGACTCGTATTTTCTCGAAAAAGTGATTCTATTGATGAGATTTGGTATGATCTCGATGATTTTGATTATAATCCACCAATAATGATAGCAAGAATAGGAGTCTGAGACCTAAAAGACAAGTTTTTGAAGCTAAAATACCAAAATAACAATTGATGGGAGAACCACACAAATACCCATTTAAGGGGGTGGCTTTGTATATTTGCCCCCCATAAGAAAGGTCTTGTAAAAATACCCTTTTTATAATTCCTGATACATTTTCGGACAAAAATACCCTTTCTTCTTCGCGAAAGCAGCAACTCTTTCACCTGCAATTTCAGCGATTTCAACCATGAATTAGAGTTGCGATTTCTTCTCCTTTCAAAGCAGCGATTTGAACTACGATTTCAGCTATAATTTAAGCAATTTTAGCAAGGATTTCAGCTACAATTTAAGCGATTTCAGCGAGAATTTCAGCATCTAACTTGGTTGCTTTCAGAAGGTAAAAATCGCAAAAAAATTGTTCTAAACTTATGGTGAAGCTTAAATTGTCGATGATTTGTTTTAGTATGTTGATTTTTTGGAGAATTCGAGTTGATCAATTTCTGGAAAATTCGAGTTGATCAATTTCGGGAGAATTCGAGTTGATCAATTTCTGAAAAATTAGAGTTGATCAATTTCTGAAAAATTAGAGTATGTGATTTGTAGTACTGCCTCATGGGCAAGGGTTGGTTTGTATGTAAACTCCTGCTCCATAGGCAAATACTTCTTCTTTTTTTGTTGTGCCTGCCTCATGTGCAAAAATTTAGTTTGTAACTCTTGCCCCAGAGGCAACAAGTTATTCTTTGTTTGTTGTGCATATGTTATTAAAAGATATAAAGCTCCTGCCTCATGGGCAAGAGTTAGTTTGTTTTTAAACTCCTGCACCATGGACAAGATAATTATTCTTTGTTTGTGTGCTTATGTTGTAAAAATATACACAGCTCCTACTGCCTCATGGGCAAGGGTTGATTTGTATTTTAACTCCTGCCCCATAGACAAAAACTTCTTTTTTTATTGTGCCTGCCTCATGTGTAAATATTTAGTTTGTTATTGAACCACTGGCCCAGGGGCAAACATGTTATCTTCAATAGAAAAAGTCTTTCTAATTTTATATTCTTCAAAAAATAGTAGGATTTCAGTTATAGTTGCTAGTTTTGTTGAAACAAACATAGAATGTGTGTTATCCAAGATTTTAGTTTGTTTTTAAAATCCTGCCCCAGAGGCGAATACTTACTTTCTTTTTTATGGTTATGTTGAAAAATAATACACAGATCCTGCCTCATGGGCAAGATTTTGTTCAGGAAGTTATACTTATTATGAACATCAAATGCAAAAATTGGCACTAACATTCATCTGCTCAAATACAGGTTTAAGTACGCATTTTTTGCTTATGGTGCTTCAATCACCGGGTGGGTGGACTGTAGGCCGGTAATAATGGTAGACGCGATATTTTTGAAGTCAAAGTATCGTGGTGTCCTCATGATAGCTGTGTCAAAGGACGGAAACAACAACATATTCCCTTTGGCCTTTGGTATTGCTGACTCTGAAAATAATGAATCCTACAACTGGTTCTTCCATCAGTTGAGAAATACAATTGGGGTACGAAATTTCTTAAGAAAAGAACAACGCTCGGAATCACAAAAACAACTCATCCTAAAACCAACAGAAATACTAAGAGAAACGAAAAGAACAAACCACACTACATTGTGCTAATAAAATAAAAAAAGAGGGAAAGAAAGGGGTGAGGGGTTTACCTTTTTAGTGAACAACTATCCATTCTTTCAGATCGCCACCCCGCTATTGCTAACGCAATTGCTAATGTCTATCCGGAGTGCCAACATGGAATATGCATTTATCACTTGGAGAAAAATCTAAGACAAAGATATTTTTTCGATGTAGTTTTGTCACTGTTCTACAATGCAGCAACAACCTACAAGCGTAATGAATTTAATAGTTTCATGGATGAGATACAAAGAATTGACAAAGCTGCTGCAAACTACTTAAAAGAGGAGCCACCAGAAAGATGGGCGCGTTCATTTCATACCAACAGGAGGTACAACATGCTCACAACAAACAATGTGGAGTCCATGAATGTTGTGCTGAGAAAAGCAAGGGAACTGCCAATAATGGGCCTAATTGATTACATTCAGAACAAGCTACAAAATTGGTTTTATAAAAGAAAAATGGATGCACAAGGCACATTCCATGACATCACACGTTGGGCGGAACTGGAGGTGACTGACAAGATTCAAGCTGCCTTGAAATTGAAAGTAAGTAATTTTTCTAAAAGCTTTTTGTCTCACAGGCACAACTTTCCGTCAGAGGAATTATTAGATCTAGTTGAACTGCTTGATATCCACATAAAATAGAAACTTCATTTTAAATTGTTGTATGTGTTCTGTGAGCATTTTGTTAAATTTCGTTCGTGATAGTAATTGTTTGAATTCGACCTAAGGATCAACCATTTCATTATGTGTTTCCATCTTAGTTAAATTTTTTTTGGGTAACTAACTGAGCAATGTAACAGTACATAAGAGCAACTGTTTGAATTCGCTCTACTGGAACTGCTTGTTATCGAAAAACAGATTCTATTATACTTTAGACGAAAGAAGGAAATTCTGGAAAGATATAATTCATGTTCTTCTTTTTGAATTAAAAAATGTGATGTGGCTGAGTTGATAATTTGAGCGAGCTATGAAAAGAGAAATTGACAATATCTTTCTTATACGATAAGGAGGAGCTAATTAAAACTCCTGCCTATCTTGTTATGCAAATAATCAAAATTTAGACTTTTGACTTTACTGTCATTTATTTGTCGTTTTTATTTACAGGTAAATCCTATTGAAGCAACAAAATTTGTTGTAAAAGAAGGAGGAGATGAATATATTGTAGACTTGAAGACTAGGACTTGTCAATGCTTGGTGTTTCAAACGGATGAGCTACCATGCACCCACGCCATTGCAGCTATAGATAGCAGGAATATGAACAAGTCTAGCTATTGTTCAACTTGGTTCACAAGATAAGTTTGGCTAGCAACTTATCAGGGAGAAATTCTACCAGTAGGAAGTACAGCATCATGAATTATTCCAGATAGTACAAAGGAACTAATCACAAATCCCCCGGATGTGAAGATTCTGCTAGGGAGAAGACAAACAACCAGATATCCTTCAAGGATAGCTGGTTCAAGAAACAATTTCAGATGTTCGAGATGCAAAAGAACTGGACACAATAGAACAAATTGTCATTACTCTCCGGTTCTCCACCCATATTCAAGAAGATGGAGAAAGAAAAATAAAAAAGCATAATCAATTTTAGTTTTTATTTGAGTACTTGGATTTAAGTAGCCAGTATACTGAGATTCTTCAGTACATTCCTTTAGTTAGTAACAAGTAATTGTGAGTTTTAACAATCAAGTTGCATGAATGTTTTCTTATTGGTTGTCGATTTCAACTTGTGCTGGAGTATTTAACTCAATATTTTCTTATTGGTTGTCTGGGAAAGTTATTACCTATTGAAGCAGTGTGTTTATATTAAAGGGCATCACGGTATATGAAAACATTCTATATTGACTCTTGCCTTATAGGCAAGGGATGTGATGTAAATAATACCACAAGATACTCACTCCTTAACTATTGCCTTAAAGGCAAAAGTTGTAGGTAAAAGACTGTCTTTATTTAATATATACTCTACATCTCTTGCCTTAGAGGCAAGACTTTGTTTTAAAGAACAACTTACGTCCCATGGGCAAGAGTTGAAGGTACAAAACTCTGTCTTTATTTAATGGATACTCAACATCTCTTCCCTAGGGGCAAGACTATTTTTAAAGAACAACTTACGCCCCATGGGCAAGAGTTGAAGGTACAAGACTCGGTCATTATTTAATAGATACTCTATATCTCTTGCCTTAGAGCCAAGCTTAGCCAAAAAACTTTTTAAGAAAACAAACTATGCCCCAAGCTAGGCCCCATGGGCAAGCTTTAAAGATACAAGATTATGTCTTATATAATATATAGTGTATAATTCTTGCCTTCAAGGCAAGCTTAGCCAACATATTTTTTAAGAGAACAAGCTATGCCCCATGGGCAAGTTTTAAAGATACAAGATTATGTCTTATTTAATATATACTCTACAATTCTTGCCTTCAAGGCAAGCTTAGCCAAAAAACTTTTTAAGAGAACAAGCTATGTCCCATGGGCAAGAGTTGATACTTCCAGATTGTGTTTTTACCTATAAGATACTCTACAACTCTTACCTTCAAGGCAAGCTTAGTCAAAGGACTTAATAGAACAAGCTATGCCCCATGGGCAAGAGTTGATGCTTCCAGATTGTGTTTTTACCTATAAGATACTCTACAACTCTTGCCTTCAAGGCAAGCTTAGTCAAAGGACTTAATAGAACAAGCTATGCCCCATGGGCAAGAGTTGATGCTACCATGATTGTGCTTTTACCTAAAAGATGCTCTACAAATCTTACCTTCAAGGCAAGCTTAGCCAAAAAACTTTTTAAGAGAACAAGCTATGCCCCATGGGCAAGAGTTGATGCTACCATGATTATTTAATAAATACTCTACATATCTTGTCTTAGAGGCAAGACTTAGCCCAAAAGAACAAGTTGCGCTCCATGGGCAAGACTTGTAGGTACAAGACTGTCTTTATTACATAGATACTCTACATCTCTTGCCCTAGAGGCAAGACTTTTTTTAAAGAACAAGTTACGCACCATGGACAAGAGTTGAAGGTACAAGACTCTGTCTTTATTTAATAGATACTCTACATTTCTTGCCTTAGAGGCAAGACTTAGCCCAAAAGAACAAGTTACGCCCCATGGACAAAACTTGATGCTCCAAGATTGTTTATAGATATGATTCAATGAATAATGAGTTTTTTTAGATGACTCATAAGCAACAATTTACATGATTTTCAGTGAATCTTAAGTTATGAGGTACGTTATAACGGCTGTCTTAGAGGCAAAATTTAGTTCACACGCTTTAAAAATTCAAAAAAAAAAAAACTATAAGAAGACATACCCCTAGATTAGTAACATCATTGTACTTCACATTATCGCATCAAAAATGGTCAATTCAGTTTTCAAAAACTGTCTGTACTTTACATTATCGCATCAATACAACAAAGTCAATCAAAAAGCCTTGATAGGTACACTGATTCTACGTTAAAACTAAAAAAATTAAACTACTTTTACTCAGATCCCCTCTTCCTCTTCCCGAAGAATTTGCCAACCTTTTCTGTAGTCTCGATCGTTGCACCAGCTTCTTGTTTTTTCCTTCCATAATCCCACAATAGAGCTCCATATCTCATGCGAATTACTCCAATGTCAAGTTCTTTTGAAACTTTCTTACCATGAACAAAGTATTTAGCAAAGGCAGCAACAAATGCTCCACAATCACTGTAAAAAAGAAAGGAGAAAAAGCATATTATACATGAGTTAAAAATGAAAATCAGTAAAAAAAAAAGTGAAGCAAAATGAAGATTTAAAAAATATATAAAAAAAGATACCAATTGACTTGTTGTGGCAGGTCATCAACCAATTCAATCTCCAAATCGCCACAATCAGATTTGTTAATGGCCTTCTCAACATAGAAATTGGCCCTTTCTAAAAAGTATGGAATCAATGTTTTGTAATGCAACACCATCTTCTTAATACTTTTTTCACGATGACGATTTACACGATTGGAGTCATAGACATAAATGCACCAGTCATTGAAGGTAAATATTCTCAAAATCCAGTGTCCCATTTCAGCACCTCCCCTCGAAACATAAATTAAAAATAACACGTGATCAACCTTGTGCCACACTACATTTGCATCGCAAATAAAGCCTCTAACATACTCCTCAAGTTGATGGTTTTCGGGGATGACAAAGAAATCTTTTTGATTTGTCTCAAAGTCCTTATAGAGAGCGACAAGTTTGTTATCAAAAACAAAGTCCGTTGTAGTGAACTTAACGAGACCAGGTTCATATTTGGCCTTCTTACTCAAATAGTAGAAGATAACATCCAAGTGCTGAGACAAAAAAAATTAACTATTAAAATAAATATCATTTTCATCAAAGGAAGCAGCCTAATATTTTGCGCATTTGCACCTCACATATCATCGAGTAAATTAGCCGAGGTACGTACTAGTACAAACTAAACTGTCCTCTTCAATCTTGAACTTTCCTCACTTTAGACAAGAAGATAGGCCCCATGGGTAAGAGTTGATGCTAACAGATTGTATTTTTATTTATTTGATGCTCTACAACTCTTGGTTTAAAAGGCAAGGTTAGCAAAAAGTACTTAAGAGAAAAAGTTAGCCCCATGGGCAAGAGTTGATGCTACCAGATTATCTTTTTAGCTGTTGTATGCTCTACAATTCTTGCCTTAAAGGCAAGCTTAGCCAAAGGAAGAAACAGAACAAGTTAGGAACCATGGGCAAGAGTTGAAGGTGCCAGATTAAGTCTAATTTAATATATAATCTACAACTCTTGCATTAAAAGGTAAATTTGGCCAAAGAACTTAAGAGAACAAGTTTGTCCCCATGGGCAAGAATTGATGCTACCAGATTATCTTTTTATTTATTAGATGCTCTACGGCAAGCTTAGCCAAAGGACAAAAGCGAACAACTTAAGACCAATGGGAAAGAATTAAATCTACCAGATTAAGTCTTATTTAATATATGCTGTACAATTCTTGCCTTAGAGGAAAGATTAGCCCAAGGACATCCAGGTGTTGACACCCAATTTTGGCCCTCCTTTTTCCCATAATTAATTTTTATATGCTTCTTAATCCCGAGGACTTTTCCAAAATGATTTTCTTATTTTTATATTAATTTTTTATAAATTTTGGCACCAATAATCATTTTTTAAAATGATTTCCTTTACTTTTTATAATAATAATTACTAATAATATTGTATCTTATAAAATTACCCCAAAAATATTTTATAATTCATTCTCTTTAACAAAATATTGGTATAGTAACTTTTATTTCAAACTCTAAATGAAATTTAGTCGTATCGCTATAGTATTTCCTAAATACAGTTCTATCGATTGAGGATCGCGATTACGTGTATCAAAATCATTTTTAAGTCAACTATATATGTATTGAAAATTAATTGGGATGAAAGAAGCATCGTTAAATTAATTAAGTGGAAAAACGATTAGGGAAAATTACATTTTTTCTACAAACTAATTCATTTACCAATTTTTGGGCCAAATTCTTATTATCTTTCAGCCAATTATATACCCAAAACTCCCTAGCCCACTACCTAATTACCTAACCCAGCCCAAAACGCCCCTAACCCGGCCCAAATTCCCCACTAAACACACCCCTAATCCCTTTTCTCTCCATTTCGTCCAAACCAAACAAACCCCTCACCCTCCCAACAACCGACCGACAACCCCCCATCCCAAACCCTGCTGCCCGTCGCCCTCACCACCAAAGACCCGCCGGATTTTGCTTCGTACCGGCGGGCAAACGGCGACAGCGCTCTCTCCCGTCACCTCGTTGTCTTTTCCCTTTTTTCGGAGGTTTTACAACCTCGAAAAAGATCACCGCCGCCAGACCACCGGATAATGGCAAAATCCGGTGGTCTTCACCCTTCTCTCCTCTACTCCTCCACCTTTATAGCCATCCCCTCACCTTTTTTGTCAACTCAAAACAGAGCTAAAAAAGCTTCCCCCCACCGCCGGCTGCAGACCTCGAAAAAGAGGAGACCCAGCAGCTGCCCGACGGTTGCAACCTTAGTCCGACGGGTCCGAGCTCTACACCTCCGACCCATCACCGTCTCTTTCAAATCAACCTGAAAAAAGGTAGGCATCTTTTTCTTTTTCCTCTGGTCTTCATCATTTCCCCGTGGCAGCTTGGCTTTCCAAGAATTCAAATTTTGAATTCTTGGAAAGAACCGTTGGGCGCCCTAAAATTTCGGCTATAAAAGGAACCCTTGGGTTTCCATTATAGCCACGAATGAAATTGACCAAAAAAGGCAGATTAAAAAATTAGGACAAACAGCTCACAAATTTGTTCTCTGATTGTTCACTGTCAATTGGCTCATACGCACCGCTGATCTTGCCCTTTTTTGTTTCGCTTGCTATTCGGATAACCGGAGTCGGAGTCAAAGTTAGCTAGTTTGAAACTCAACACTTGACGGCCTCAATCGCTGCCCAACACAAGGTAAATCCTATCCCGTCTTAATTACGTTGGTTTTAATTTTTTGTCAATTGTTTGTCATGCGCTTAGTCAGAATGATCGCTGGCTGTTTTTAGGCATGAAAATGTGAATTAAAATAGTTCCTGATTGTTTGGTTGAGATTATGTGTTTGTTAAGTGCTTACAACTTGAGACTTGGCTCAAATGTTTAAATGGTGTTGGCTGTTTGGTATGAATTATCGAATAAGATTTGAAGTGAAGTAGTTGTCGGGATGTTCGGTTGTATTTATAGTTGATGGTGTATTGGAAGAACATTTATAACCTTGAATTAGCTTGAAATGAACCTCAAGAGGCTTCGAGTTTTTTCGGGTATATACCGCTGAATGTTTAAGGAATATTGTTGTGATCACGTGATGACTATAATAATTGTTTAGTTCGTCTTTTATAATTTTTCGTTCCCGCAAGGTGTTGGCAGCCTTCGTTTAGCGCAAAAAGGATTTAAAGTCCTAAAACTTTAGATTAGGATGAGAAGACTACGAGTTTCAAGTCCTCAACATGATTAACCGCTTGTTTGTAGACCTTTTGTGCTATTTGTTTCGAGATGTGGGTGCGGAAGTAGTGACTTTGAACCTTATATATGATTAAACAAGCATGGAGCTTTACTGTTGCAGTAGCCATAGTTGGTTTGAATGTTTTTCTTATGTGTTTTTTGCTGACATACATTTGCCCAAGTATCAAGAGTGCCACTTAGTTTGCAAAGTTGAAATTAATGAGTCGTGACTTTCACTTTCTTCATTTAAACTTGTGTCACTTTGAAGTGGGCAGATTAATTCGTTAATTTGTTTGTTATCATTTTGGTTGGTTGGCTGATTTCGTGTAAACCCGAAAAAGTATATGTATGTTATGCTTCCATTTCTTGTAGTTCAATTTCTTAAGATAGAAAAGTTTTCAATAAGTTTAGTCATTTCGTTAGTCCCGGAAATGTTGTTTAGGATAGGAATATACATATCATGATTATATTTCCGGCGTTTGTTAAATATTGTGGTCTCTAACTTTTCTTTAAACACCTTAATCCTAGTAAAAAGTGGTTAAATTAGTGTGCATTGTTAGAAAAAGAGGGTTGCCCGTATTTTCATTATTTTGGTTTTTAACTCGGGATTAATTTCGGGAATACTAGCTTAAGGAATTTATCATGAGCTAATGTAGTAGTTTGGTTCCCTTTTTTGATCCTCCCGTCATTAGTGTTGCCTTACTTTTTGAGGTGATTTGTTCATAGCTACTTATTTAATTAAAGCGAATAAAAAATAATAAGGTTTTACATTGCTACTTGTGGTGTACTTTGTTTTCTAATGATCAACTAGTATCGAAGTTGATTGTTTACCTAAGATCGCTTGTTTATAAAACATGAAACAAAATATGGTTACATGTCGTTCTTTCATATATGCTTGTGTATTTACCGAATAACATGTTTGTTTTCCTTATCACTTTATTGTTAAGCTTGGCATATTTCTACATTTTGTAAACTTTGTTATGCAAGTTACTAATCCTTATCCTTTTTTTTTGTGTTACATGAAACAACCGGAGAGCTAGAGTTCTCACTTGAAACTCACTTTCAACCCAATATATTTGGGTCGAGCAGCTATTAGGAGCTATCGCAAGCGCTCGGAGTCATTTCTTTAGAAATTTAGTTCCTCCAAAGGAACTTGGCGCATCTGGCCCTTTACTTTTTTTTTTATTGCTTTCCGTTGTGCTTACTTGAAATGTTTTAACTAACCTTGTAAATTTGGATATGTATTTTTTTCTTTGTGATTTTGATTAACGTTTATTCTTCGGTTTATAGTTTTCATGGATTACTTTATTTAGCTTAAAATTTTGAAAGTAAGTTTCCTTCACTTTTTTAGTTTAGGCAAATGTTTCGGGTTTTCCTTTTTAAATACTTTAAAATTAGTGGTTAAACACTTTCAAATAGTAATAATAAATAGTAAATAGTGCAGATTTTTATTTAATTAATTTAGGCTTTGTTTTCAAGAAAAACGTGTTTCAAATAACTCGCGGTAGATTTTCAAAAGAATCAAAAATATTAATTA
Organism: Jaltomata sinuosa; assembly: GCA_003996215.1. Lineage (NCBI taxonomy): Eukaryota > Viridiplantae > Streptophyta > Magnoliopsida > Solanales > Solanaceae > Jaltomata > Jaltomata sinuosa. Next base: position 1,007,753 of record QJPP01000396.1, read on the forward strand.
GCGATTCAATATATTTCAAACAAATATTTAGTCATTCTTAGGCCTTAGATTATAGAATGCTTTATCTAATTTAGGCAAGCCTTCTTTATATATATTAATAACTTATGTATTCTCTTATTCTAACACCAATATTTTACAAATATTTTTGCTATACTCTATATATATATTTTGAGATTTTCAGATTTTTTGAAGCCTAAAAATGCAAGGTATATATGTCATATGTTATCTACTACAAGGTATATTTATATTTTACTTACTCTTCTTCCTACTTAAATTATACGTATATTATTTTTATCACAATTACATTTATGTACATAATACTTTCTTTCATATTCAATGTATGTTTATTTCTCACTTTTTGAATAAAAGTCTTCTTATATGAAACAAATAATTTTCATTCTCTACGCAAGTCTTCAAATTCTTTCTTACATGAAATATATTTATGAAATAAATATGATTTTCTTTATATTTTTCTCTACTACCGGTATACTTATTTCCTACATTTTTTACTTGTCCAAATCCTTTTAAATAATAAACTTTTCACATGATTTCTTATATTTTAAATATACATACATCACCTTTATTCTCTTTCAATAAACATGTCATAAACTTTTTCCCAAAAACTCTAAAACCACATATATTTCTTACTTTACAAAAAGTATATTTGTATAAATAACATTCTCATTTCTTTTACATAGCCTTTTTTAAGTATATATTCTTATAAATCATAAAGTTCTACCTATTTTAACGATAAAAGTATTTGCTATTTAACTTTCATATATTTTGACATGAACGTACATATGTTTCATCTTTTTACCATAAGCATATTTTATATCTTTGCCTATTGTAGTGGCATGTGTCATATACTTTGAGTTTTTTCTTTAAATTATTAAAACACGTTTTTATCACCCCTTTGTTTTAGCAAATAATGAGCAAATAACTTTCCCAAATATTGTTTCTAAACTGAGTTTAAGGATTATCTTCGGATAGGCTCTGAAGGGTGCCTAACACCTTCCCTTCGAGTAACCAAAACTCTTACTCAGAATCTCAAACGTTTTCGCAGACTAAAAACAGAGTTTTACAAAAAAAATGGTTTCCTAAGTTTCCTAAAATTTAGGTGGCGACTCTAAACCCTTTTCCAAAACAAAGGCAGAAAGAGCCGGATGTTGCAAGCATATTTTGGCCAGTTCAAAATAGGGCGCGACAGGATGGCGACTCTGCTGGAGATTATTAACTTATGTTTTTACCTTAGCATGCTTAGTTTATGAATATTATTTGGAATATTTGTTTATTTGCAGTACATTATTTGCTTTATTTATATCGTTCTTTGTTTGAAAGGACGCAAGCCAAATCCAAACTTGCGCTCTTTGTTTGATTGATAAACACTACTTGTTACTGCTTTCTCACTTGCATTTCTCTATCGAGTCTTTGACCGTACACATCTCACACACTGTGGTACACGCGGAGGGTTTTATGCCCTCCCAAACCTTCTTTTGAATTCCTTAGTTTCAGAGTCGGTGCAATTAGGTTAGTGTGCCGTCTCGCAGTTATTCAAGTCCACTCTCAAATCTAGGAAAATATTCTTATTCTAGAAACAGGTCATGTTGCATAGCCTTAGGCAGGACGATCCTTGGGATTGACACTGCATTTAGGAAATCGCCCTTGTGTCAACGGGTTTTGTCATAAAACCCAACGACATATACTTTTGTGTGAGATTGATGTAAATGATCCAAACTAAAACACATGATGGATTTGGGATAAACAAACTTATCATACCCTTTACCTTTTCTTTCAGATGAATATCAACCAAAACTTGCCCAACATCCAAATGATTTTCTCAGCTCCCCATAACCTACAACGCTGGTGGAACAACATCAGGACTCTATATGGACACGAGATTTCCAAACACCTGGGATCTCTCACTGAGCTGTTGGACATCCAAGCCAATGAGATGCTAACAAAGTCGCTGATTGAATTTTGGAACCCAACCACCGCGACATTTCAGTTCTCTGACTTTGAAATCACGCCTACCTTGGAAGAGGTCAGTAGCCTCACAGATCTGGCACTCGAAGGAAGAGAACCAGTATTGCCCTCAACCATGTCTGGAAGAAAATTTCTACACGCTTTGGGTCTAAAAGTCTTCCCGGCCCTTAGGAATGTAGAAAATAGATGTGTAGGTTTGAACTATCTCTTTCAGAGGTTTGGACGTCAAGAAAGCTATGATGGTTATCGACAGGAATTTGCTTGTAGCAGAGCAAAATGGGAAAGAATCCGACCTGTGGCTTTTGCACTCGCTTTCTTAGGGATCATGGTCTTTCCTAAGAAGATAGGCCGCATCAATATCAATTTGATGCCAGTAGTCCTTGCCCTGTTCAATGGCTCCAAAAAGTTAACATTAGTACCAATGCTTTTGGCAGAATTATTCAGAGCTTTGTCCTCCTGCTCAAGAGGATATGATTGCTTTGGCGGATGCAATTTGCTACTACAAATTTGGGCCGTAGAGCATTTCCTCCAAAAAGAACAAGCCAACGATAACTTGGAAGGAGTCTGCAACAAGATGCAAAGCCATGAGCGCAGGTTAAAATTTTGGAATGCACCGATAGGACGAGAAGGATGGCGGGCCTATCTAACGCATCTCACGGGAGATGCCATCCAATGGAAGCTCCCTTGGATCACTGGAAGAGCATTACAGAGGAGATATACCAGCTATTTTATTGAGTTGATCGGGTTAGAAGGGATCCAACCATACGCTCCACTTAGAATTCTGCGTCAATTTGGCATCAATCAGGATGTTCCTTTGTGGTCCCACATAGAACCTGCGGAGGTCGCTTACGGAAGAGAAATACCTTCGGCCAGGATTAGAAGACTGCAGGAATCATGGATGAATATAATATCCGCAGATATCGAACAAACAAATTGGTGCACCTTGGAATATTATGCGTGGAAGGTAGAGGGAGGTCCCATAATGCGGCCAAGCTGGGAAAGGATCCCTGGTTTTATCGACTATGACATGGTGACTCAAGTCTCCAGGGAAATAATACCTCACATGTATCTCACCGCCTCCATGCGTGAACAGATTATTCCGGGCTCAGTTAAAGATGAGATAACTTCGGACAGTCAGGATGATATAAGAGAAAATCTAGGGGGAGGGCTTGAAGATCAATCTGAGTATGGATCTTTAGTTTTCCTGGAAGAAGATGATCCAGATTATCAGGAATGGCAGTTGAGAGAATGGGATCTCGGAGAATACCACCCAGGGCCTTATTTGGACATATATGATGATAGTGATGACGGTCCTACGTGGCCCTAGGTTATCCTTTCCCATTGTACCCCTTTCATATTCCCTAAAGGTGCCTCATGGCCCATCCCTTTGTACGCCCTGGTGGCCATCCCATGTCTTTCATTTTCAGGCTCCCATCAGCCTATCTATTGTAAGCTTTTAAAGCCACATTTTGCTTAATGAAAGTCATGTTTATCTCAAATCCTAAATGTGTTCAAAATGGATCATTTATTATCAAATTGTATGCAGCGCAGGCCTACCTCTGGCAAAACGAGGCTCCATATTAGGACGCATTTTTGTGTGAATATCGCCAACTTGGCGTATATATTTGTTATATATTCCAACATTTCCCAAACTAACATAGTTTCCTTTTTCTTTCCTTTCTTTTCTTTATGTTTATTATAAACCCCCCAAGAAAGTTGATTTGTGTCGATTTGCAAACTGGCGGAATCGCAATACAACCTCCGATCTAAAGGAAAAATGAGCGAAGAATCTAACAACGCCTCGATGGTACCAGTAGATGGCGCCGAAAGTTCTCGAAAACTGATGGACACTCAAAACGACGAACAAATGGCCAACATGGCACAAGAAATTGAGATCTTGAAAGAAGAACTACGCCAAGTGCGGGATTTGACTAAGCTTACAGCTGCTACCTTCCCCGCTCAATTCCAATTTCCAAATGCTGAGTTGCGGTCGGTCGCTCCCGCCGACTTAACAAACACGCCTAAGCAAACACCGCTGTTCCCACTTATGCTCAAGATCTACTTGCTCGTCCGCCCGCTGTTAGGGCTACACCCAATCTCTCCTTGCCTACGCAGAACTTCACTGTTCCAATTCACCCAACAATGCAGCACATACCGGAGGCACATGTCACTTGTGAAATGCCTGTTCCACCGGTATATGCTACTGAAGCCCCTACTTTCGCAACATCCACGGCTGTCAAAGTACCATATGAGGTCGATCAGTACGTAGGATTGGAGAGGGATGTCCGGTCAAATGAAGATAGGTCGATAGCAGCTCAACTTGAAAGTTTGAAAAGAGCTTTTAAAAGCATGCAAGTTACCAGAGGAACCGAAAGTCTGGACTATGATGACCTATGCATCCACCCAGACATCGATATGCCGGTCGGGTACAAACCACCAAAATTTGATGTATTTGATGGAAAGGGCGATCCCCACGCACACCTAAGAGCCTATTGCGACAAGCTGGTCGGCGTAGGAAGGAACGAGAAATTGAGGATGAAACTGTTCATTCGAAGTCTGTCAGGAGAAGCTCTAACTTGGTACACTCGCCAAGACCCTCGCAAATGGCGTGATTGGCAAGAAATGGCCGAAGATTTCATGAGTCGCTTCAGGTTTAATACCGAAATCACTCCGGACAGATTCTCACTTGCTAACATACAAAAGAAGCCATCTGAATCATTTCAAGAATATTCATGGAGATGGAGGACCGAGGCTGCTCGGATCCAGCCCCCACTTGACGAAAATGAACTCTCTAAGTACTTTATCCGAGCTCAGGAAGGCGTCTACTTCGACAAAATGATGTCAATGATGGGCCAAAAGTTCGCTGACTTGGTCAAGATGGGAGACTTCATTGAGGAAGGTATTAAGTCCGGAAAGATTCAGTCTATGGTCGCACTGCAAGCCGCAAGCAAGGCCATACAGTCAGGTTCCCTTGGTGGTATCAAGAAGAAGAAGGAAGACATCTCAGCCGTCACACCTTACTACCAGCACGGAGGATCATCCTACCGATACCCTAACAACTCCCAAATTATCGCACATGTTCCAGTATATAGTACCCAGCCACACTATAATCCACCTCGAGCTCCAGCACACCAAAATCCACCGAAGCCGTATGCCCCTGTCCAAGCTCTAGTTCACCAAAATAGGCCAGCATATGCACCAAGACCACATCCTAATTTCGAAGCCAGAAATACCCGCACCTACACTTCTATTGCCGAGCCTTTGGCTCAATTGTTTGAAAGGTTGAGGGTAGCAGGTTTGTTGCAGCCGATTGAGGGAAGAATCCCTGATCCGATACCACGAAGCTTTGATGGAAATAAGCGATGTGCATACCACTCGGGAATCCAAAGACATGACACGGAGGAGTGTTTTAGCTTGAAGAACCAGATCGAGTCTCTTATCAAAAAAGGAGTAATTAAATGCACCGATACTCCTCCAAATATGAACAACAATCCTCTACCAAATCATGAGAATCGAGGAGTCAACATGATTACCCTAGAGGAAGAATATGACCCGGAAGGGAATATCGTGCCTACCTGGGACACAGAAGAAGTTGCCGCCACATCTCCAGCACAACCTTTTATCACAGTTCAGCTGAGAGAGCCTTTGACTATTCAAACCTACTTGCCGAGAGTTGTGGTAACCACTATAGCCACTGGAAAACCTGACTATGACACTAAAGCAGTCCCATGGGACTATCGGACGGAAGCCAAAGGCAAGATGATAGACGCTGCTGTGGCTCACGGAATGACTAGGTCGGGAAGGTGTTATACCCCGGAGGATCTAAATCGAGGGGTTCCCGGGAAAGAACAAAATCCAAAGAAGAATGTTACTGATGCAGAAGCCACAGAATTTTGGAAGAAGATGCAGTCTAAAGATTACTCAATCGAGGAACAACTAATGAAGACACCAGCCCACATTTCCATTATGTCCTTGCTAATGAGTTCTGAAGCCCATAGGAACGCTTTGGTACAAGTTCTGAGCGGAGTTAGCGTACCAAAAGAAACTACAAGTGACACATTGGCTGCAACAATTGGGAAAATGGTGGAAGTGAACAAAATCTCTTTCCATGATGATGAATTACCAGCAGAAGGTGTTGGCCACAACAAAGCACTTCACATTGCGGTCAAGTGCTGTGATAAGATCGTGACTAGAGTTTTGATCGACGGCGGTTCTGGATGCAACATTTGTCCTTTCACCACATTGAGAGATTTAGGTGTGAATATGGGAGAGATAAGGGAAAGTCGTGTGAAGGTGAGAGCTTTTGATGGCGCGCAGAGAAGTGTCATTGGAGAAATTTATCTCACATTGCAAGTGGGTCCAGCTGAATTCCCCATCTTATTTCAAGTAATGGATGTTACGTCCAACTACAACTTGTTACTAGGAAGGCCATGGGTCCATATGGCAAGAGCAGTTCCCTCCACGCTTCATCAGTGTGTGAAGTTCGAGTGGGGTCGCACCGAAGTTACCATTCACGGGGAGCTCAGTCACCCCATCTATTCCGTGAATTCTGTTCCAATCATCGAAGAATTGGATGGAGCCGCTTTCCATGCTCTGGAGATCATGCAAGCCGTAAGAATTGATGAGAAGGTAGAGCCTGTAAAGATGGAGATGTCGAGAGCAGCGAAGATGGTTGCGTCAGAGATGTTGAAATATGGGTATAAACCAAAGACAGGGCTCGGACCTAAGGCTGACGGTATAATTGAACCAATCCAGCTAAAACATCAGAAAGGTACCGCCGGGCTAGGGTATAAGCCTGCTTCAGGAGGAGTCCACAGTGCAAAGTTTGGGGCAGTAGTGTTCGTGCCAGGACAAGTCCTAATCCCAGATGAAGCAGTTGATGAAGACGTCATTGAGGGAATAGGAAATCTATTCGTGGCCATGACCGACGATGGACTGGAGAAAGACATCAAGAAGCTGACCATCCGTGATGCCGAGCCTGGAGAAGTCTTGCAGAACTGGACCATCAGCCCGTCCCTGTTTCGACAAGAGTCCTGGTAGTGTGGAAACGTAGTTTTATTTCAAAATGTTTCTGCATGATCAATTGAGGCTTGAATCATGCCTAAGCCCTTTTTGCTACTTGCCTCTTCTGAAAAGCTGGACTGCTTTTTAATAAAAAGTCTTTATTTTTCTTAAAATTTATCTTTCGACTATTTAAAATAACTATTTATCTTTACTCACCTTTCATACTTTTCAGCGCTAATATTAGTAAAAATCATCGTACAACGGTTATGACATGTAACGAATCCATTGAGCAAAGTGCGAGTCATGAGCAGGACTATGAAGAATACGATGAAAGCATGATGCCTTGAAAATCTACCTCAGGAGATCGAACAACTTGAAAGTCAGAAAAAGCCCAACATGGAGGAAACCGAGGTTGTCAACTTGGGAAATGAAGAAATGGTGAAAGAAGTACGAGTCAGCATACACTTGGAAGACGAAAGAAAGCAAGAATTGATTGAATTGATCAAACAATATGTTGATGTGTTTGCTTGGTCCTACGATGACATGCCAGGATTAAGCACCGATATCGTCTCACACAAGCTGCCGACTGATCCTTCTTGCCCGCCTGTGAAGCAAAAGACTAGGAAGTTCAAGCCTGATTTAAGTTTAAGAATCAAGGAGGAGGTAACTAAGCAGATCCAGGCAAATGTTGTGAGGGTTACTAATTACCCCACATGGTTGGCTAATATCGTGCCAGTGCCAAAAAAGGACGGGAAAATCAGGATATGTGTAGACTATCGGGATCTTAATAAAGCTAGCCCCAAGGATAACTTTCCTCTCCCAAACATTCATATACTCATCGACAATTGTGCAAAGCATGAGTTGCAATCGTTTGTCGATTGCTTTGCGGATATCACCAAGTCCTGATGAATGAAGATGATGCAGAGAAAACAACATTTATCACTCCATGGGGAGTATATTGCTATAGAGTGATGCCATTCGGACTCAAAAATGCTGGCGCAACCTATATGAGGGCCATGACTACCCTCTTTCATGACATGATTCACAAGGAGATTGAAGTGTACGTAGATGATGTCGTTATCAAGTCCAAGAAGAGTTCAGACCACCTAGGGGATTTACAGAAGTTCTTTGAGAGGTTGCGGAGATACAATTTGAAATTGAATCCAGCAAAGTGCGCATTCGGAGTTCCCGCCGGAAAGCTACTGGGATTCATCGTCAGCAGGAAAGGCATAGAATTAGATCCATCAAAAATCAAAGCGATTCAAGAGTTACCTCCCCCAAGGACCAAGAAAGATGTGATGAGTTTCTTGGGGAGACTCAATTACATCAGTCGTTTCATAGCTCAGTCTACAGTGATCTGTGAACCCATATTCAAGTTACTAAAGAAAGATGCCGCCACAGAATGGACGGAGGAATGCCAAAGAGCTTTTGACAGAATCAAGGAGTACTTGTCCAACCCGCCAGTATTGGTTCCACCAGAGCCCGGAAAACCATTGCTGCTGTATCTATCCGTCATGGATGGAGCATTTGGATGTGTGTTAGGACAACACGATGACACGGGAAAGAAAGAGCAAGCTATTTACTACTTGAGCAAGAAGTTTACACCATACGAGGCAAGATATACCTTGTTAGAACGAACGTGTTGCGCCTTGACTTGGATTGCGCAAAAGTTGAGGCATTACCTGTCGGTATACACCACGTACTTGATCTCAAGAATGGATCCACTCAAGTACATCTTTCAGAAACCGATGCCTACAGGGAAATTAGCAAAGTGGCAAATTTTGCTGAGTGAGTTCGACATTGTGTACGTGACACAGAAGGCCGTCAAAGGACAAGCTTTGGCCGATCACCTCGCAGAAAATCCGGTGGACAAAGATCATGAACCGCTCATGACTTACTTCCCCGATGAAGAAGTATTCTTTGCAGGAGAGGACATCTCAGAGTCATATGATGGATGGAGATTGTTTTTCGATGGAGCATCAAATTTCAAAGGAGTCGGAATTGGAGCAGTCTTGGTTTCAAGAACGGGACAGCACTACCCAATCTCAGCCAAGATTAGATTCCCTTGCACAAACAACATGGCAGAATATGAAGCATGCATTCTCGGACTTAGGATGGCTGTGGACATGAACATCAAAGAGCTTTTGATAATAGGTGATTCTGACCTATTGGTTCATCAGGTACAAGGAGAATGGGCCACCAAGAATGTCAAGATCCTTCCTTATCTGGAATGTGTAAAGGAGCTGAGCAAAAGGTTTACAAAGATTGAGTTTAAACATGTCCCCCGGGCTCAAAACGAGTTCGCTGATGCTTTGGCTACTCTTTCCTCAATGATCCAACACCCGGATAAGAATTACATCGACCCTATTGAAGTGGAGATATGTGACCAGCACGCATACTGTTTTCATGTAGATGAAGAGTTTGATAGAAAGCCATGGTACCATGATATTAGAAGGTTGCTCGAAGCAGGAGAATATCTAGAAAATTTCGACAGCAAGCAGAAGCGGACTTTAAGGAGAATGGCCAATCATTTCTTCCTTAACGGCGAAATCCTGTACAGGAGAACCCTGGATTTGGGATTACTAAGGTGTGTCGATGCAACAGAAGCGACAAGACTGTTAGAGGAGGTTCACGCAGGGACATTTGGACCCCACATGAACGGATTCACTTTGGCAAAGAAGATTTTGAGAGCTGGATACTTTTGGATGACTATGGAGAGGGATAGCATCCGGTATGTACAAAAATGTTATCAGTGTCAAGTTCATGGCGACTTCATACGAGTTCCGCCAAACGAGCTCAATGTGATGGGATCCCCATGGCCATTTGCTGCTTGGGGCATGGACGTAATTGGACCCATAGAGCCTCCCGCATCAAATGGACACCGTTTCATCCTGGTAGCTATCGACTATTTCACAAAATGGGTTGAGGCTTCAACGCACAAGGCAGTAACTAAGAAGGTGGTAGCAGATTTCGTCCGAAATAACATAGTTTGTCGTTTTAGAATTCCGGAATCAATCATAACAGACAACGGAACCAATCTTAATAGTGATCTCATGAGAGAGACTTGTGAAAGGTTTAAGATCTCCCACCGGAACTCCACAGCATATCGACCACAAATGAATGGAGCAGTCGAGGCCGTAAACAAGAATATCAAGAGGATCCTGAGGAAAATAATAGATAGTAACAGAGAATGGCATGAGAAACTACCATATGCTTTGCTCGGTTATCGCACCACAATCAGAACATCCACTGGTGCAACCCCCTACATGTTGGTCTACGGTTCGGAAGCAGTGATACCCGCTGAAGTGGAAATACCTTCTCTAAGAATCATCCAAGAGGTTGGTCTGGAAGACGCGGAATGGGTTCGTAGCAGGATTGAACAGTTGATGCTCATTGATGAGAAGAGACTGGATGCAGTATGTCACGGCCAACTCTATCAAAATAGAATGATCAGAGCGTTCAACAAGAAAGTCAAGCCTCGACGATTCACACCAGGGCAATTAGTATTGAAGAAAATATTCCCTCACCAAATTGAAGCTAAGGGGAAATTTGCGCCAAATTGGCAAGGTCCTTACATGGTTCACCGAGTGCTCTCAGGCGGAGCAGTAATCCTCGCAGAAATAGATGGCATCGTGAGCACAAAGCCGATCAATTCAGACGCTATCAAGAAGTACTACATTTGAAGACAGAGGGACTAGTTGTTTTTTCCTTGTACTTTTCACATTTTTCTCTAATGTAACAGAACTACGTATTAGCCTGACTTCCCACGACGGGATACGTAGGCAACCCATATCGGGTCCGGTTTCCCTTAGAAAAACCAAAAACATCATCTTTCATGTATTCAGAACTACGATTGACCTGACTTCCCTCGGTGGGATACGTAGGCAATCCTCGTCGGATTCGGTCCCTCCATATTTTTCATTTTCCATATTGTACTTGAACTACGTTCTGACCTGATTCCGTTTGGATACGTAGGAAGCCTGAGTCAGGCTCGGTCATTGCACTTCATATTTTCCATTTCCTAATGTATTTAAACTACGTTCTGACCTGATTCCGTTTTGGATACGTAGGCAGCCTGAGTCAGGCTCGGTCATTGCATTACATGTCTTTATTCTTCCCAATGTATTTGAACTACGTTCTGACCTGATTTCATTTGGATACGTAGGCAGCCTGAGTCGGGCTCGGTCAATGCATTACATATTTTTCATTCTTCTTTGATATCTCCGAACTACGTACAGACCTGATTCCCATTCGGGGATACGTAGGCAACCCTAAAGGTTCGGTCACACCCTTAGGATAAACCTTCCCCCCTTTTATTTATACCTTCAGAGTGATCACAACATCTACAGAGAGATAGAAAAGCGTCACCAGAAGCCGGAGCCACGAGAAGAGTACACTTGGACGTCCTCGACAAATGGGAAAACTCGATTGGATTTCGGAACATGTCATAATCTAAGGAACGATGAATAATCACTATATATATGCGCCTAGTATACACAAAATATACTTATTTTCTAAAAATATATATACATATTTTCAAAATATTTCACTGCCTTTCCACCTACCGAGCCTTCGAAATAGGAAGTCGCGAGCAACCAAGGAGGTTTTGAAGGGATCCACCATACCGAGTCTCTGGGATAGGAAATCACGAGCGGCTGATGAGATTTTGTAGAAATCTAGCGGCAAGGCCAGGGTCCGCAAGCTGACACAAATCAACACCCCTCCCAAAACTAAGAATTTTTCTTTGAGCGCAGGGAGACAGGAATCAAGACAGGAGGATGTCAAGACAAGATCATGGACACGATTGGAGAAATCTTTCGGCTATCACGACACCATAAGCCGAATATTCTTCCCCTACTCCACTTTAAAATATTTTGTCCCAATTCTTCCAATTCTTAAAGGATCTCATTTATGTTTTGCAGGTGAGTCCGAGATCCGGATCAAGTATCGAAGATAGAGAGCTCTCATAGGAAAATAGGATAGTTTATCTCTTTCCAAATAACTCCGCCAATCGGAGATTGCCATCTAATTGCGTCAAATAACTCCGCCAATCGGAGAACGCGGACTGACTTCATCAAACTCCACCAATTGGAGTTTGTATATAAGCAAACAAAACGACGCTCTGCCGATTGGAGCTTGTACATAAGCAAACAAAACGACGCTCTGCCGATTGGAGTTTGTACATAAGCAAACAAAACGATGCTCTGCCGATTGGAGTTTGTACATAAGCAAACAAAACGACGCTCTACCGATTGGAGCTTGTACATAAGCAAACAAAACGACGCTCTGCCGATTGGAGTTTGTACATAAGCAAACAAAACGACGCTCTGCCGATTGGAGTTTGTACATAAGCAAACAAAACGACGCTATGCCGATTGGAGTTTGTACATAAGCAAACAAAACGACACTCTGCTGATTGGAGTTTGTACATAAGCAGACAAAACGACGCTCTGATAATTGGAGCCTGTACATAAACAAGCAAGCGACGCTCTGCCAAATCAGAGAAATGTATATTAGCAAGCAAAACATACTCCGCCAATCGGAGGCTGCATCATAGCAAGCATCATCATAACTCCATCAATCATAAGCATGCATGCCATCAACATCCTCATTTTGCATTAAAAATCACGCCCACCTTCTAATGCGGGTATTTACATTCAAGTACATTTTACAGGCGCCCACCTTCTAATGCGGGTATTTACATTCAAGTACATTTTACAGGCGCCCACCTTCTAATGCGGGTATTTACATTCAAGTACATTTTACAGGCGCCCACCTTCTAATGCGGGTATTTACATTCAAGTACATTTTACAGGCGCCCACCTTCTAATGCGGGTATTTACATTCAAGTCCATTTTACAGGCGCCCACCTTCTAATGCGGGTATTTATATTCAAGTACATTTTACAGGCGCCCACCTTCTAATGCGGGTATTTACATTCAAGTCCATTTTACAGGCGCCCACCTTCTAATGCGGGTATTTACATTCAAATACATTTTACAGGCGCCCACTTTCTAATGCGGGTATTTACATTCAAGTACATTTTATAGGCGCCCACCTTCAAATGCGGGTATTCATTCAAAGCTCCGGCACACAAACCGGAGTATGCATCGGGATCTTGGCATACAACCCAAGATTCCATTTTATTAACGCTCCGGCACATAAACCGGAGTATGCATCAGGATCTTGGTACACAACCCAAGATTCCATTTCATTAACGCTTCGGCACACAAACCAGAGCATGCATTGAGATCTTGGTACACAACCCAAGACTCCATTTCATTAACGCTTTGGCACACAAACCGGAGCATGCATCAGGATCTTGGTACACAACCCAAGATTCCATTTCATTAACGCTTCGGCACACAAACCGGAGCAGGCATCATAATCTTTCTTTTCCAGCAAGTACATAATCTTGCATCCCCAGCGTCTCACAGCTCGACATTGGGGCAATTTTGAGAGAGACATTGGGAATATCATTGCCCCGCCAGTCGAGAGGCTTTATTTTACAGCATTGCCCCGCCAGTCGAGAGGCTTTATTTTACAGCATTGCCCCGCCAGCCGGAGGCTTTACTTCCCAAGATTATTTCACCTACAGTACATCCACTCCAAAAAATGGAGACGTCAACAATCGTTTGGATATCTACACACTACTCTTTACATTACAATTTTAATTTACATTTTTGAGCCTCAACAGGTACTTTGTAACCCCTTTTACCTGTTTTGCAGGATGACGCACTACAACGTGGAACTACCTCTAAGCAGCGATTAAGGCAATGCTTGATGAGGAATACCAAACTCACAAGCCAGAGTTTCAAGACTAGCACTCCGACTCCAATTCCTACAATCAGTTGTCCATATTTCTAAATCAGAGTACACCTGCTCTCACAAGCATCGATACCCCTTTCTTTATCTCCTAGAGTTCCCACTAGAGGATATTAAAGGGACTACCTCCATCCAGCAATTCGACGTGATCTTATGGGGATGCGAGATGCGCCTAGTAGAGTCTCGTTTATGGGTGTGTTGTGCACCACATTTATAATCGGGAGGCTGTGAAAGTGCACCCATTTTGAAAAGATTATTGTCATCTAGCAAATGATCTACCGGAAATTCCATAAAACTCTTTCCAAGCTCAACTAAGAGACCAGTGTCAACCATAAATCGTACACTGGGGCAAATTTTGAGGACTGCCTCAAAATTTACCATAATCCTCTATTCAGAAATACGACCGGCCTAATTCCCATTCCTTAGGGATACGTAGGCAGCTCAACTTCGAGCATGGCCGTACCCACTCCATCCGTGCCGAAATCATCTTCCCCTTTTACCGCAAAAAATACCAGCGTCGACATAAAACCAACACTGGGGAAAATTTTGAGGACCTCTCAAAATTTTTGAACTACATTGGCCTGATTCTCGTGAAACCCGAGATATGTAGGCAACTCGGAGACCAGAGTTCGGTCGAATTCATAATGACAATAACCTTGCTCTTTCTAGGTATGACCTTTCCAAAAAATTTGATTTTTTCCAAGTCGAGACAAAATTGGCTTTACGTCAACATCTTCGCCCAAAGACTCTTTCATCATCTCTGTTCGAAGAGGGGCAAGTTGTTGACACCCAATTTTGGCCCTCCTCTTTCCCATAATTAATTTTTCTATGCTTCTTAGTCCCGAGGATTTTTCCAAAATAATTTTCTTATTTTTATATTAATTTTTATAAATTTTGGCACCAATAATCATTTTTTAAAATGATTTCCTTTACTTTTTATAATAATAACTACTAATAATGTTGTATCTTATAAAATTACCCCAAAAATATTTTATAATTCATTCTCTTTAACAAAATATTGGTATAGTAACTTTTATTTCAAACTATAAATGAAATTTTGTCGTATCGCTATAGTATTTCCTAAATACAGTTCTATCGATTGAGGATCGCGATTACGTGTATCAAAATCATTTTTAAGTCAACTATATACGTATTGAAAATTAATTGGGATGAAAGAAGCATCGTTAAATTAGTTAAGTGGAAAAACGACTAGGGAAAATTACATTTTTTCTACAAACTAATTCATTTACCTATACATGTTTGGGCCAATTTTATACCTATCTCATCCCAATTCCTCCTAGCCCACTACCCTGACCCGGCCCAATCACCCACTAAACACACCCATAATTCTCTCTCTCACTCCACTTGCAACAAAAACCAAACGGACCCCTCACCCTTCAATCAACCGACAACCCTACCCCCAAACCCTTTCTCGCTGCCTCACCCACCAAAAAGCCGCCGGATTTCGCTTCATACCGGCGGGCAAACGGCGACAACGCTCTCTCCCGTCACCTCGTTGTCTTTTCCCCCTTTCTGGAGACTTTTTGCAGCCTCGAAAAGGTCACCGCCGCTAGACCACTGGATAATGGCAAAATCCGGTGGTCTTCACCCTTCTCTCCTCTACTCCTCCACCTTTATAGCCATTCCCTCACCTTTTTTGTCAACTCGAAACAGAGCTGAAAAAGCTCCCCCCCACTGCCGGCTGCAGACCTCGAAAAAAGAGGAGACCCAGCAGCTGCCCGACGGTTGCAACCTTAGTCCGACGGGTCCGAGCTCTACACCTCTGACCCGTCACCGTCTCTTTCAAATCAACCTGAAAAAAGGTAGGCATCTTTTTCGTTTTCCTCTGGTCTTCATCATTTCCCCGTGGCAGCTTGGCTTTCCAAGAATTCAAATTTTGAATTCTTGGAAAGAACCGTTGGGCGCCCTAAAATTTCGGCTATAAAAGGAACCCTTGGGTTTCCATTATAGCCACGAATGAAATTGACCAAAAAAGGCAGATTAAAAAATTAGGACAAACAGCTCACAAATTTGTTCTCTGATTGTTCACTGTCAATTGGCTCATACGCACCGCTGATCTTGCCCTTTTTTGTTTCGCTTGCTATTCGGATAACCAAAGTCGTAGTCGGAGTTAGCTAGTTTGAAACTCAACACTTGACGGCCTCAATCGCTGCCCAACACAAGGTAAATTCTATCCCGTCTTAATTACGTTGGTTTTAATTTTTTGTCAATTGTTTGTCATGCGCTTAGTCGGAATGATGGCTGGCTGTTTTTAGGCATGAAAATGTGAATTAAAATAGTTCCTGATTGTTTGGTTGAGATTATGTGTTTGTTAAGTGCTTACAACTTGAGACTTGGCTCAAATGTTTAAATGGTGTTGGCTGTTTGGTATGAATTATCGAATAAGATTTGAAGTGAAGTAGTTGTCGGGATGTTCGGTTGTATTTATAGTTGATGGTGTATTGGAAGAACATTTATAACCTTGAATTAGCTTGAAATGTACCTCAAGAGGCTTCGAGTTTTTCCGGGTATATACCGCTGAATGTTTAAGGAATATTGTTGTGATCACGTGATGACTATAATAATTGTTTAGTTCGTCTTTTATAATTTTTCGTTCCCGCAAGGTGTTGGCAGCCTTCGTTTAGCGCAAAAAGGATTTAAAGTCCTAAAACTTTAGATTAGGATGAGAAGACTACGAGTTTCAAGTCCTCAACATGATTAACCGCTTGTTTGTAGACCTTTTGTGCTATTTGTTTCGAGATGTGGGTGCGGAAGTAGTGACTTTGAACCTTATATATGATTAAACAAGCATGGAGCTTTACTGTTGCAGTAGCCATAATTGGCTTGAATGTTTTTCTTATGTGTTTTTTGCTGACATACATTTGCCCAAGTATCAAGAGTGCCACTTAGTTTGCAAAGTTGAAATTAATGAGTCGTGACTTTCACTTTCTTCATTTAAACTTGTGTCACTTTGAAGTTGGCAGATTAATTCGTTAATTTGTTTGTTATCATTTTGGTTGGTTGGTTGATTTCGTGTAAACCCGAAAAAGTATATGTATGGTATGCTTCCATTTCTTGTAGTTCAATTTCTTAAGATAGAAAAGTTTTCAATAAGTTTAGTCATTTCGTTAGTCCCGGAAATGTTGTTTAGGATAGGAATATACATATCATGATTATATTTCCGGCGTTTGTTAAATATTGTGGTCTCTAACTTTTCTTTAAACACCTTAATCCTAGTAAAAATGGTTAAATTAGTGTGCATTGTTAGAAAAAAGAGGGCTGCCCGTATTTTCGTTATTTTGGTTTTAACTCGGGATCAATTTCGGGAATACTAGCTTAAGGAATTTATCATGAGCTAATGTAGTAGTTTGGTTCCCTTTTGATCCTCCCGTCATTAGTGTTGCCTTACTTTTTGAGGTGATTTGTTCATAGCTACTTATTTAATTAAAGTGAATAAAAAAATAATAAGGTTTTACATTGCTACTTGTGGTGTACTTTGTTTTCTAATAATCAACTAGTATCGAAGTTGTTTGTTTACCTAAGATCGCTTGTTTATAAAACATGAAACAAAATATGGTTACATGTCGTTCTTTCATATATGCTTTGTGCATTCACCGAATAACATGTGTGTTTTCCTTATCACTTTATTATTAGCTTGGGCATATCTCTACATTTTTTGCGAATTTTGTTATTCAAGTTACTAATCCTTATCATTTTTTTTGTGTTACATGAAACAACCGGAGAGCTGGAGTTCTCACTTGAAACTCACTTTCGGCCCAATATATTTGGGTCGAGCAGCTATTAGGAGCTATCGCAGGCGCTCAGAGTCGTTTCTTTAGAAATTTAGTTCCTCCAAAGGAACTTGGCGCATCTGGCCCTTTACTTTTTTTTTTATTGCTTTCCGTTGTGCTTACTTGAAATGATTTAACTAACCTTGTATATTTGGATATGTGTTTTTTTCTTTGTGATTTTGGTTAACGTTTATTCTTCGATTTATAGTTTTCATGGATTACTTTATTTAGCTTAAAATTTTGAAAGTAAGTTTCCTTCACTTTTTTAGTTTAGGCAAATATTTCGGGTTTTCCTTTTTAAATACTTTAAAATTAGTGGTTAAACACTTTCAAATAGTAATAATAAATAGTAAATAGTGCAGATTTTTATTTAATTAATTTAGGCTTTGTTTTCAAGAAAAACGTGTTTCAAATAACTCGCGGTAGATTTTCAAAAGAATCAAAAATATTAATTAGCGATTCAATATATTTCAAACAAATATTTAGTCATTCTTAGGCCTTAGATTATAGAATGCTTTATCTAATTTAGGCAAGCCTTCTTTATATATATTAATAACTTATGTATTCTCTTATTCTAACACCAATATTTTACAAATATTTTTGCTATACTCTATATATATATTTTGAGATTTTCAGATTTTTTGAAGCCTAAAAATGCAAGGTATATATGTCATATGTTATCTACTACAAGGTATATTTATATTTTACTTACTCTTCTTCCTACTTAAATTATACGTATATTATTTTTATCACAATTATATTTATGTACATAATACTTTCTTTCATATTCAATGTATGTTTATTTCTCACTTTTTGAATAAAAGTCCTTTTTATATGAAACAAATAATTTTCATTCTCTACGCAAGTCTTCAAATTCTCTCTTACATGAAATATATTTATGAAATAAATATGATTTTCTTTATATTTTTCTCTACTACCGGTATACTTATTTCCTACATTTTTTACTTGTCCAAATCCTTTTAAATAATAAACTTTTCACATGATTTCTTATATTTTAAATATACATACATCACCTTTATTCTCTTTCAATAAACATGTCATAAACTTTTCCCAAAACTCTAAAACCACATATATTTCTTACTTTACAAAAAAGTATATTTATATAAATAACATTCTCATTTCTTTTACATAGCCTTTTTTAAGTATATATTCTTATAAATCATAAAGTTCTACCTATTTTAACGATAAAAGTATTTGCTATTTAACTTTCATATATTTTGACATGAACGTACATATGTTTCATCTTTTTACCATAAGCATATTTTATATCTTTGCCTATTGTAGTGGCATGTGTCATATACTTTGAGTTTTTTCTTTAAATTATTAAAACACGTTTTTATCACCCCTTTGTTTTAGCAAATAATGAGCAAATAACTTTCCCAAATATTGTTTCTAAACTGAGTTTAAGGATTATCTTCGGATAGGCTCTGAAGGGTGCCTAACACCTTCCCTTCGAGTAACCAAAACTCTTACTCAGAATCTCAAACGTTTTCGCAGACTAAAAACAGAGTTTTACAAAAAAAATGGTTTCCTAAGTTTCCTAAAATTTAGGTGGCGACTCTAAACCCTTTTCCAAAACAAAGGCAGAAAGAGCCGGATGTTGCAAGCATATTTTGGCCAGTCTGAAATAGGGCGCGACAATAATAGATACCAATTTACCCATCGTTCATCCCTGAATGATCAAACTCAAAAATACGGAAAGATAAAGAAGGAAAGAGTAGTACCTATATCCTCAAACAAGTGAGGGTACTTATCCCGCATGTCCCTCTCAGTTTTCCAAGTGGCTTCCTCAATTGGACGATGCTTCTATTGAACCTTTACCATACTAATCACCTTTGTCCTCAATTTTCGAATATTCCGATCAAGAATCAAAACCGGCTCCTCTTCATAGCGAAGATCCTTATCAAGTAACACCTTATCCCACTTGATGATATAGTCCCCATCCCCATGGTATCGCTTTAGCATAGATACATAAAACACCAGATGGACACCCGACAGACTGGGCGGCAATGCCAATCTGTAAGCGACGAGCCCTACAATCTCAAGAACCTCAAATGGTCCGATGAACCGAGGGCTGAGCTCGCCCCTCTTACCGAAATGAATGACTCCCTTTATTGGTGACACTTTCAATAATACTTATTCACCAACCTGAAATTCCATGTCCCGGACCTTGCGATCCGCATGTTTCTTCTACCTGCTTTGGGCAGCTAGTAACTTGGCCTGAATACCTCTTACCTTTTCTTGCGCTTCCCTTACCAAGTCTACGCCCAAAGGCTTCACATCGCCTTTCTCAAACCACCCAATCGGTGACCTACAACTCTTCCCATACAGAGCCTCGAATGGTGCCATGTCGATACTGGAGTGGTAGCTATTGTTGTATGAGAAGTCACACAACGGTAGAAACTGGTCCCAATGACCCCCGAAGTCAATCACACATGCTCTCAGCATGTCCTCCAATACCTGAATCGTCTTCTTTGACTGACCATCAGTCTGAGGATGGAAGGTTGTACTAAAGGTGAGTTGAGTGCCCTACTCCTCATACAACTTACCCCAAAACTTGGAAGTAAACTGCGTACCCCTGTCTGAAATGATGGATAGTGGCACTCCATGCAATCTCACAATCTCTTTCACATAGATCTTAGCCAATTGCTGTGAATTGTAATCCACCCTGACCGGAATGAAGTAACCTGACTTGGTCAGTCTATCAATAATGACCCAAATAGAATCATACTTTCCCAAAGTCTTGGGGAGACCCACCACAAAATCCATGGCTATTCTCTCCCACTTCCACTCTGGAATGGGCATACTCTGAAGTAGTCCTGCAGGTCTCTGGTGCTCATACTTTACCTGCTAGCAATTTTGACACTTGGACACGAAATCAGCTATGTCCCTTTTCATCCCAGTCCACCAATAAAGTTGCCTAAAATTCCTGTACATCTTGGTGACACCCGGATGAATGGAATACCATGAACCATGAGCCTCTGCCAACACCTTCTGAATTATGTCATCAACCCGAGGAACGTATATCGTTTCTCTAAAACTTAACACACCATCAGAGTCTAACGTGGTGCCCATGGACTCTCCAGATATTGCTTTGCTCCGAAGCCTGCTAAACTGCAAATCCTAAAACTCTTTGGCCTTTATTTCCTCTATGAAGGTGGATTTGACCTCAACACTGGCCAAAATCCCACCTTGTTTTGAAATACCCAAGTGCATGAACTTGGACTCCAATGCCTGAATTTCCCTTGCCAGTGGTCGTTTGGACACCCCTAAACAAGCCAAACTGCCCATGCTAGCTGTATTCCGGTTCAATGCGTCTGCCACCACATTAGCCTTACCCGAATGGTACTGAATAGTCACATCGTAATCCTTCAACAATTCCATCCACCTCCTCTGCCTCAGGTTCAAATCCTTCTGAGTGAAGACATGCTGCAGACTGTGATGATCAGTGAACACCTCACACTAGACACCATAGAGATAGTTTCTCCAAATTTTGAGTGCAAAGACCACCGTTGCCAACTCTAAATTGAGAGTCAAATAATTTCTCTCATGCACCTTCAACTGCCTAGAAGCATAGGCTATCACATTCCTATCCTGCATCAACACAACACCCAAACCAGAATGTGAAGCATTACAGTAAATAATAAAGTCTTTACCTTCAACCGGCAAGGACAAAATAGGAGCCATGGTCAGAAGTGTCTTAAGCTTTTGGAAGCTATCCTCGCACTTGTTGGACCACACAAATGGCAAATCTTTCTATGTCAGCCTTGTCAAATGAGTAGCAATTGAGGCAAAATCCTTAACAAACCTCCAGTAATAACCTGCGAGCCCAACAAAACTCCTCACCTCAGTCACAGAGCTAGGCCGAGCCCAACTCTTAACTTCCTCTATCTTCTGGGGATCTACCATCACCCCTCTTCAGACACTACATGCCCCAAGAACGCTACCAAAGTCAACCAGAACTCACACTTGGTGAACTTCTCATAAAGCTTTTGACGCCTCAAAATGTCCAACACTATACGGAGATGTTTAGCATGCTCCTCCTTACTCTTGGAGTAGGTCAAAATATCATCAATGAAAATGATGACGAACGAATCCAAGTAAGATTTAAACACCCTATTCATCAGACCCATGAATGCCACCGGTGCATTGGTCAAACCAAACGACATCACTAAGAACTCATAATGCCCGTACCAAGTCTGAAAAGCAGTCTTAGGAACATCCTCGGGCCTAATTTTCAACTGGTGATACCCTGACCTTAAGTCAATTTTTGAAAACACCAACGCGCCCTGTAACTGGTCAAACAGATCATCAATATAGGGTAGAGGGTACTTATTCCGGATGGTAACCTTGTTCAACTGCCTGTAATCTATGCACATCCGCATACTACCATCCTTCTTCTTTACAAATAATACCGGAGCACCCCAAGGTGAAGCACTAGGATGGATAAATCTCTTATCTTGGAGTTCCTGAATCTGAGTCTTAAGTTCCCTTAACTCTGCTGGAGCCATACGATACGGAGGATTGGAAATGGGATTAGTGCCCGGCTCCAATCAATACAAAAGTCAATATCCCTGTCCGGAGGCATACCAGGCAAATCTGCTGGAAACACCTCTCGAAACTCTGAAATAACTAGAACTGACTTAATAGATGGGGACTCCACTTTATCATCCCGGAGATAAGCCAAAAAGGCTAAACACCTTCTTCCCACTAGCTTCCTAGACCGAATGAACGATATGATCCTGACCGGCTTAGACCTGTATATACATTCCCACTCTAGCCTATCCTTACCCAAAATCTCTAGAGCCACAATCTTGGTGTTACAATTCAACACAGCATGATAAGGGGATAACCAGGTCATGCCTAAAATAATGTCAAAGTCAACCATATCCAGGATTACTAAATCTACCCAAGTATGCAGCCCAACAAAAACAACATAACAGTTACGATAAACAAGAGTCACAATAACTGACTCTCAAACCGGGGTAGAAACATGGATAGGGGAATCAAGGATATCACATACCAAGTCCAGACCCAATGCAAAACTCACAGACACATAAGAATATGTAGAACCTGGGTCAAATAATACCAAAGCCATTTTGTCACAGACGAGAATGGTACCTGTGATTACCGCATCTGATGCCTCAGCCTCGGTCCTCCATGGAAATGTGTAACAGTGAGCCTGGTCATCAATCCGGGAAAACTCCCTGGCTGGCTGCTCCACTCCCCTGCCTGCACCGCTGTTCCCTCTGTCTCCCCGGCCTTCCTGAAAGTTACCTCGCCCACCCTGTGGACGACCTCTAGCATGACCGCCTCTACCTACCGGGACCAAAGCCTTGGGCTGCTGCTGAACCTGATTACCGGTCTGCCTGTAAGGGAACTCCCTCTTAAAGTGGCCTAGATCACCACAATAGAAGCAACCATACTCAAGTGTAGGCCTGCTAGCAGATGAATAAGAAGCTCCCTGGTGTCTAGGAGCTGAAAACTGCTGATTAGCTCCCGTACGACCACCTGTAGCAACTGGCAGAGCTGACTGAATAGGATGGGCTGAGTATACTTGCTGATTCTGACCCCTGGAGTACGAACCACCATAATTTCCCTAATTCTGGGACTTCTTGGCTAACACCTTAGCTTGCCCTGCCTGCCTGACTCCCTCAAGTTTCTTCACATAATCCACCACATCATTAAAGCCTTTCCCTGAAGAAGTAATGTGCACAGACAGTACCTGAAGCTCAGTATTCAAACCCTTGATAAACAACCAAACCCGCTCCTCCTCAGAACCCAGCAACTGCATAGCAAAATGAGACAAGGCATGAAACTTTGCCTCATAAGAAGAGACTGACATGCTACCCTGCTCCAGATTCAAGAACTCATCCTTTTTCCGGTCCCTCAAAGTATGAGGTACGTAGTTCTCTAAGAAAAGAGAATAGAACTGCTCCCAAGTCAGTGGAGGTAAAATGGATGACTGACACTCCACATGAGATCTCCACCATTGCTTAGCATCACCCTGCAGCTGAAATGTGATGAACTCCACCCCATATTGTTGCACAATGCCCAGCTTGTGCAGCCTTTCATAAAAATCCAGTATGAACTCATAAGCATCTTCTCTGTCAGTACCCTAAAACGTAGGAGGTTTCATCTTGAGAAACTTGGTCAGCATCTCATGTTCATTCCCTGCCATCACTGGGCCTATCATTGTACTGAAAAATTCACCTGTGCTTGAAGCTGCATCCATCCTAGGAGGCGTAGGATCTGCTGGCTGAGTGCCCAGAGCCTGATTTGCAACACCCGTGGGTATGGCTCCAGCACCAACCAAACCACTTAAGAAGTTCCAAGCCAGTTGAAATGCTTCTTGTGTCATAAAGAGAAGGCCTGCACCTCTAACCGGTGCTGCCTCTTCCTCAGCCTGTGCCCCATCATCCTCTACAATAACTTCCACATCTTCAACAACCTGTTCTTGAGGCGGGGAAGGGGTTTCCTCTCGCTCTCCTACAACAGCTTGAGCCCCACCCCTGGCGGGTGTGGCTCTTCCTCGTCCTCTACCCCTTTCCCAGCCTCTACCACATACAATCGGGCCTGCTGCTGGGACAGCCGGTCTAGCTCTGTTGTTCCTTGTGTTAACCATCTGAGGACAAAAGAGTGAAAGAGTCAGATACCAATTTGTATCACCAGATACCAAATGGAATCAAGTTATATCATGATGGAAGATAGGAGAGATAGTTTCCTAAAGTCCCATAGCCTCTCGAAGAAAAGTACGGATGTCTCTGCACCATTCTGCAAGACTCTACTAGACCTATTTTGGTACGACAAGATAAACAAACCTAGGGCTCTGATACCATCTTTATCATAACCCAGGACATCGTGAGTGGCACCCACCCAACCCCTGGATGAGCGAACCATTAGAGTCCAACTCTTAGCCTAGCCTAACAACTTAAAACTAGTGCAGAAAAGTAAACTAGCATTCAATCATAAATGAAAAGCAACTCTATAAATAAAATGACCTGTGAAAATCCCTCCCTAGAATCTAAAAGTCATCGTACCAAAAACATCTATCAAAACTAGAGAACGAGGATGCAACCCCAAAATAACAGAAATAGTCTAAGCCCGAACAAATGGGCCACAACTCCAACTAGATGGACACCAAGGCAGCTCAGTCGAATAGCTCACCCTTGATATCTCATAAAGTCTGGCCTACAAGTGAGGTCGTGCGTCAACCGCCAGAAGATCTCCTGTACTCACAAAAAAACAAGAAAGTGCAGTATCAGTACACAATCACCATGTACTAGTAGGATCATCTGCCAGTTCCAAATAACCAATGTATGAATAGTACAAAAATCAAGTAAGAGTACATAAAACACATAGGCAAATCAACAGGTATCCCTAGACTACAAGTCTCTACCTAACTTGTTCCACATGTAAACCACCTCATAGTTATGATTGATAATCCACAATAATAACAGTCATATCCCGTTACATATCCCAGACCCACACTGGATCCCCTCTAGACAACACCTAGTGTCAGACAAACAACCCGGTCTACACCAAGACCAACTCGTAAAGCAATGTAACAACCTGACCTCTCAAGGACCAAAATACACAACCACAATTCAAGTTCACAACCCGGTCCACTCAGGGAACTATTAAATAAAGATGCAGAAATTCAAGAAAGTAAACCCGTACCAGACATGGTACCCGAGCCAACTGTTAGTATTATCCCATACCAGGCGTGGTACCCAAGCCAACCATTAGTATATTTCATACCAGGCATGGTACCCGAGCCAACCTTTAGTATTGTCCTATACCAGGCGTGGTACCCGAGCCAACCAAATGTCAAACAATCCACAGTTACAAAAATGAACAATCAATTTGTAAACCAACAAGCACTATACAATGTTCAATTTACCACTCCTAATAGGACTATTAGAAATTTCTAATTATTCCCTAAGCAATGCATCTTATACAAATACTTAGATAAGAGTACTTAAATACACAAAGCATACAGGAAGCAAACCATCACCTACCTCTAAATTATCCAAAGCTCTACTCAACCAGAACTTTCCCATTTCCTGAAGTTCTTGCCGGTTCTTGGTTTAAAACAACACACAATAACAAAAAATCAATCTTTATGGCCTATTTTTCACCTAGATTACGCAAGATCCTAAACCCCAGGCCACCCATTAATTCACCTAGTTCTACCATTTTTATGGAATAATTAGGGAATTAAGGTCACATGATCATAAAACAGTAAAATTAGCAACACCCAAGAACTTTTACACATAGAATCTCCCTTTTTCCCTGGATTCTACCCTCCTAAGTCATTCCAAACCTTTCCCCAAGTCCACTCCAAGCAATTCTACTGCATAGGAAAAGTATTATGGAGTTCAGAGAGTAGAAACCTTACCTTAGGGAAGAAAAACGATGAAGAATGGAGGAAAAATGCCTGAAATTACCCTAGCCTTTCTCCCAAACGAACTTGTGAAAACTAGATGTTTTTGGGGAAGTTTTTGCATTAAATCCCATCACGCTCGGCTATAGCGGTCCGAGCTGCTATAGTGGTACCGCCGTAGTGGAGTCAACCGCTATGGCGGAGGTTGACCGACTTGACTTCCGCTGTAGCGGTAATTTTTCCGCTATAGCGGATGTCATCGTGGTGGAGTGTCAACCACTGGACAAAAAGTCGTAAAATCTCCAAAACTAGTCCATTTTACAACACACTTATTTTTTTGACGTCCCAAAATAACCCCTTCACATCAACCTCTATTTCAGGAGTTCTACTTACCCGAATTCGATTCTGAAAAGTTTTCTGGACTCCTTTATGTACTACCTACAAGGAAAACCAGCTTAAATTGAGATATCAAACCCAATCCTTACCCAGATTATCCTAGACCATACCTCGCTCCAAAACTGGCCGAGACTAGCCTAGCCTAGAATTTCAAACTCCCAAACCCGGAGTTTTCTAACTCTAAAAATTGGCACGAATGGTTTATTAGTAATGACGGACCTGGTCATTACACGTTCAATGCAAAAGTTCAAGCTAGCACGAGATGACACTCCATGTCTGTTGATCTGCGTGCGTGTCACACCCTGAGGCTACCACATTTACATAATACGAGACCCAGAATCACGAATAGTCCCGAGTTAATCCTTGGCATTAGAAAAACTTAGACATAACATAAAGAAATATAGCGGAAGCATAAATGGCTGAAATAGACAACCAACTCTATAAGATAAAGGTCTAAGAGTATAAAATCCGAAACAAGAAATACAAATATCTAGCTATGTCCAACAAGCCTCTAAATAAGACATAATGAGTTGTTGGGACAAGACCTCAGCTAACTCAAAGTACTGAAGAAAAGCCATAAAGTAACTAGACCTATAACTAGTCCTCGAAAGATGAAGATTCACCAACCAATAATGGATAGACTGCAGTCTCTAACCACGAGCCGAAGAGCGGGAACCTAAATCTGCATCATGATAGGATACAACATGAGAATATGTGTCAGTACTATAGGATGTACTGGGTATGAGAGTGTATGCAATGACATGAATAAACCTACTTAAGATATACTTAAAACCGAGTTCATGCATAATAGAAGAAAACATAGTAAATATCACAATTGGAGCATAAGACATGAAGTAATAAGTAAAGTTTCAAACTAGAATATCATATAATTTAAAAGCTTGAAAACATTCATAGGGATTTTTATCTTAACCGACATTAAACCATGTTGAGCACCATTGATTCCGGTGTCATGCACCCACACTGAAAAAGGTTGTCCTAATCGGCCAAGGTTAGAACGATGTTCATAAGGATCTTGTCATAAAGCTACAAGGGTAACCTATGGTGGCAATGTAGTTTTGGACTTGGATTATCTAGAACTCTCATTGTTCGGTGCTAAATATTACTCCCAAAATATATTCTAATTCTCACATACATATGACATGTCTAAATGTCAAAACTTGTTCATAATCATGTTACAATCTGAATCTTCATAATACTCACAAACTTTGTTTTTAGGAAATAATTCATGAGTATTGATGGCACATCGGAATGTCATGTACTTCATAGTGAATCATATCATAAAAGTTTGCATGACACTAGTTCAATTCTATAATCATATACAATTTAATAAAAAAAATAGGAACTAGACATGCAATTGTTTGAAATTCATGAGATCATTCTATCAAAATATGCTAACTTACTTAAATCAACCCATGCATGCAAAAATTGGATTATGTTTCGCTTTCAATTCGTGAAATAGGAATTCACTTGTAAAAAACCATGCAAAGTCATGCGATTTAGAATTAAATTTCATAGGAAAATTATGAGAAGATAATTTATAGAAAATCCCATGAGAATTGGCTAAAAACCCTAATTTGAAAGTTCATAAAATCAATATAGAGTTTGGGGGTTTTGGGCATAAGGGTGAAAGAATCCCTTAGTTAATACCCACATACCTGAATTGAAGCTTTCTTAATCTAGGACTTGAGGAGTGGAGACTTGAAGATGAAATCCTTAGCTTGGAGCTTGGGAGAATGGGGTTCTTTTCTCTTTTATAGATTGAATGAGGTTTTGGGAGAAGACTTAGGCTAATTGGGGATAAAATTCTTCTAAAATTGCCCAAAATGACCTCACTTAGGAGTTAAAAGGGTGAAAAATTATAAAAATACCCCTGATTAAAAGCTGGGAAA
Organism: Jaltomata sinuosa; assembly: GCA_003996215.1. Taxonomy (NCBI): domain Eukaryota; kingdom Viridiplantae; phylum Streptophyta; class Magnoliopsida; order Solanales; family Solanaceae; genus Jaltomata; species Jaltomata sinuosa. Next base: position 1,036,069 of record QJPP01000396.1, read on the forward strand.
AATTGATTAAAAACCTCGGCTTCAGGTTTCACGGACCGTAGATGGAATCACGGCTCGTGGATTGAGGTCATGATTCCTGAGCCAAAATGCAAGATGCGGGTTTGAGTTCCACGAGCAGGGTCTATGACTCGTGGTTTAGTCCATGGATCGTAGAAACCCCTTGTGGTTTCTAGAGGAAAAGGATGCCCTCAGTCTGAGTTCCATGAGCTGGTTTCATAACACGTGGAACCATCCACAACTCGTGAACTCCGGTCGTGGTCCTCAGACCTGAGGGTGGATCTGCAGAATAGTTTCCATGAGTCCATTCCACGGCTCGTGGTCTGGTCTCGTGATTCCTGGAAGGTTCAATTTTTTTCCAGAGTTTCTAAGTTTAAAAGCTGGATTGAATTCTGGAGTGTTATAATATCTCCCTTTTGGGATCATTTATCCTCGAATGAAGAATAAGTAAGGAAAATTTGGAGAGAAGACAACAAAACCAACCAACAAAACATGAAAACTGAAGAATCGACATGAAGATTGAGCTCCAACTTAAAGATATGACTGAAGTAACTTCGTTAAGCATGAATGATGCTAGGATCATGAGAAAGGATAATGTAATAGAATCGGAGGGACATACTAAGGAGAAAACTGTTACCTCACGCTGAAACTGGATGGGAAGGAAAGAGATGAGGGTACTTGGCTTTCATGGCTGCTTCTACTTCCCAAGTAGCTCCCTCAACTAATTGGTTTCTCCAAAGAACTTTCACCGAAGCGACTTCTTTGTTCCTCAACCTTTGAATCTGACGATCAAGAATCTCAATGGTAACTTCTTCATATGCGAGGCTATCCTTCACACCCACATCCTCTAGAGGTACCATCAAGGTCGAGTCGCCAACACACTTTTTCAATAAGGAAATATGGAAAACCGGATGAACCGCTTCTAGCTCGGCTGGTAACTCTAACTAATAAGTCACATTACCAACTCTCTTCCAAATTAGGTAATGACCTATATAAATGGGACTAAGCTTCCCCTTTTGACCAAACCTCATCGCACCCTTTATGGGTGACACTTTCAGAAATACCCAATCGTCTACCTCAAACTCTAATTCTCTCCTTCTCACATCTGCATATGATTTCTGTCGACTCTGAGCAATCTTCAACCTCTCTCTAATAAGCTGAACCTTCTCCATAGTGTCATGAACCGAATCTGGACCTATCAAGGACACTTCACCTATCTCAAACCAACCAATAGGAGATCTACACCCCCCCATAAAGTGCCTCATAGGGAGCTAACTAGATGCTAGAATGAAAGTTGTTGTTTTAGACAAACTCAATAAGAAGTAAGTGATCATCCTAATTACTTTGAAATCAATCACACAAGCTCTCAACATATCCTCTAAGGTCTGAATAGTATGCTCTGCCTGGCCATCTATTTGCGGGTGAAAAGTTGTGCTAAGATTAACCTGTGAACCAACACCCTTCTGAAATGATCTTTAAAATTGGGATGTAAACTGAGTAACCCTATCTGAAATGATAGACAATGGAACACCATGCAATCTAACAATCTCACAGATGTAGAGTCTGGCATAATCCTCTGCTGAATCGATAGTCTTAACAGCGAAGAAGTGAGCTGATTTAGTCATCCTATTGACAATCACCCATATAGAATCATGTTGTCTGCGAGTACGAGGTAAGCCTGTAATGAATTCCATATTAATCACTTTCCACTTCCAAGTAGGAAGATCAATATCCTAAGTCATACCACCCAGTCACTGATGTTCTACCTTCACTTGTTGACAGTTGGGGCACTTAGCCAAAAAATCTGCTATGTCCCTCTTTATGCCATTCCACCAATAGACTTCTTGTAGGTCATGGTACATCTTGGTGGCACCGGAGTGGATAGAATACCTGGAGCTATGAGCTTCTATCAAAATCCGACATCTTAACCCATCTATATTAGGAATACATATTCAACCCTAATATTGAAGCACATCATCTCCTCCTTAGGAGAAAACCTTTACCCTCTGCTGATGGACTGCACCCTTTAGCTGATGCAAAATAGGATCACTGTCTTGCTTCTCCTTCACCTCAACTACCAAAGATGATTTGGACCCATTTTGAACGATAACACCACCATCCGTTAAATCTGTAAAGCAAACTCCCAATCGAGCAAGTCTATGAACATCCTTGGCCAACTCCTTCTTTCCGGCCTCAACCAAAGACACACTACCCATAGATAACCTACTATGTGCATCAGCCACTACGTTGGGCTTGTCAGGATGGCAAAGTACACTTATATCATAATCTTTAAGAAGCTTAAGCCATCTTATTTGACGAAGATTCAATTTTTTCTCAGTGAACACATACTGAAGACTTGTATGATCGGTGAATACATCCACGTAGACAGCATACAAGTAGTGTCTCCAAATCTTCAAAGCAAAAACAACTGTCGCTAACTCAAAATCATGAGTAGAATAGTTCTTCTCATAAATCTTAAGTTGTCTAGAAGCATAAGCAATCACCAAACCACGCTGCATCAAAACATAACCCAAACCAACTCTAGAAGTATCACAATACACAAAAAAACCATCTAAGCCCTCAGGTAGAGCCAAAATTGGAGCTTTGGTCAACCTAGTCTTCAATTCTTGAAAGTTCTTCTCACACTAATCAGAACACTGAAACTTAACTTTATTCTAAGTCAATTTTGTCAACGAGGCAGCAATGGATGAAAACTCTTCCACAAACCTCCTGTAATAACCAGCCAAACCCAAAAATTTCCTAATATCTTATGGCAAAGTGGGTCTAGGCCAGTTCTTTACTGCCTCTATCGTTGGCGAATTAACTCAAATGCCTTCTTTAGTAACAACATGACCCAAAAAAGCAACAAACTGCATCCAAAAGTCAAACTTGCTAAACTTAGCAAATAACTGTTGATCCTTGAGATTTTACAACACAACTCTCAAATTGTCTGTATGCTCCTTCTCACTCCGAGAGTAGATAAGGATGTCTTCAATGAACACAATCACAAACATATATAAATATTGTTTGAACACCCTGTTCATCAAGTCCATAAAGGGGCCAGGAGCATTTGTTAGTCCAAAAGACATAACCACAAATTCATAATGACCATACCATGTTCTGAAAGTTGTCTTCAAAATGTAACACTCTCTAACTCTGAGCTGATGATAACCGGATCTGAGGTTAATTTTGGAGAAATAGCTGGCACCCTGAAACTGGTCAAACAGGTCATCAATCTAAGGAATGGGATACTTATTTTTTATTGTGACCTTGTTCAAATGATGGTAGTCGATACACATTCTGAGAGAGCCATATTTCTTTTGCATGAATAGAATGGGAGCACCCTATGGAGATATGATGGTTCTGATAACACCCTTATCAAGAAGGTCCTTCAGCTGCTCCTTCAATTCCTTAGCTTCGCTGGAGCCATTCTATAAGGAGGAATAAATATAGGCTGTATATCTGGGAGAAGGTCTATCCCAGTAACACCTCAGAAATTGAACCAGCTATCTAAGTCTGATAACTCAGAAAATTGTCATATTCCAGGAATGATGGGTCCAAACCACGGGCCATGGTTTGAACCACGGGTCGTGGAATGGAACAGTGGTTTCCTTCTGTTGATTCAGTCTCTGGTCTGGAACCATGAAGTTGGTTCTACGGACCGTGGTTCAAATCACGGATCTGGCCTGTCAACTCATGGAACCAGATCAGAGGGTTTACAAGTCCCTCAGCAATGATGACTCGGTTGCACGGGTCGTGGTTAAAATGACGAACCGTAGTCTTGAGTCGTGGTTTGATCCAGAGACATGCTAAGTCCCCCAGGAACCACGAGTCTAAATGATGACTCATCATTCATTTGATGGGTCCGTCCTATTGACCCGTAGAAGTGTTTCTACAGCTTGGATTTGTGTCAAGAACCATGAGTCAGAACCACGGGTCGTGGTTCCAACGACCACCCGTAGAACTGACTCGTGATTCCTGAAGCCGACCCATTTTCTAACTTTTTCTTAATTAAGTCCCAGGGGTATTTTAGGTACTCCCCACCCTTTTAACTTCTAAATGATGTCATTTTGGCTATTTCAAGAAGGGTTTTCACCCTCATTAGCCTAAGTTCCTTCTCATTACTTCATTCTTCTCCCAAAAAGGAAAAGTTTTTCTCCAAGCTCCAAGTCTCAAGCTCCAAGTTCAAGTATCCTAAGTCTTTTCAATTCAAGCGGGTTAGCTTCAATAAATGTATATGGGTTATCAACAATGGGTTCCTTTCACCCTTATGCCCAAAACCCCTAAATCAAATTTTGATTTCATGAATCTTCAAATTAGGGTTTTTACCCAATTTTTATGGGTTTTGTTAAATATTGTCTTCTCATGATTTGATTATGAAATTACTACTAAATTGCATGATTTTGTATGGAGTTTTACATGTGAACTCTTATTTCATGATTTGAAGTCTAATCATGGCAATTTCTACATGCATGAGATTTATTTAAGCAAATTGGATTTAATGGTATGTTTTTCATGGATCTCCAAGCATGTGCATGCCTAGTTCCTATGTCCTATGAAATATATGTATTATGAAATTAAACTAGAGCCATGCAAATTTTACAAGTCATGAAGTATGCAAGTTTTTCCATGTTATGAAGTATTATGCAAGACAAGACACCCGATGTTCCATCAATGCTTATGAATCGATTTTTAAACCAAAATTCATGAGTAGTATGACGATCCAGGGTATGAACAAGTTATGAACAAGTTTGGCATTAGATATGTCACATGTATATGAGCTTATGTTATATGTTTTGGGAGTAGTATTTAGCACTGAGAGATGAGGGTTCAGATAACCAAGTCCAAAACTACGTTACCACCATAGGTTGCCCTCTGTGGCTTATCATGACAGAATCCTGGTACGACATGGTTCTAACTTTGGCCAGTTAGGACAACTCTTTTAGTGGGAGTACATGACACTGGACTCCATGTAGCTCAACATGATTTATTTCGGTTAAGAAAAACTCCCATATGTTATTTTAAGCTACGAAGTTATATGATACTATACTATGAAGCTAAAGTCTTATTTCATGTTTCATGTCTTATACTTGATATTGATTTATGTTCCTTCTTTACGTAACAAGTTCATTCTTAAGCATGTTTTAAACTATTTTTATCATGATTCATGCATCACTCACATACTCAGTATATCCTATAGTACTGATGCATATCTTGTGTTGCATCCTTTGATGATGCAGATTCAGGTGTTCCTTCTCAGACCCATGGCTAGAGCTTCCAGGCCACTTTCTGTCAGCTATTGGTGAGTCCTCTTAGATCGAGGACTGGTTATGTTCTCAGTGAGTGTTAGCTATTTTATTTTTCATACTTTGAGTTAGCTAGGGTCTTGTCCTAGCAAATCTTATGTTATGAGTAGAGGCTTTTCAGACATAGACAGCTTTTGAGTCTCTTTCTAGATTTGTATTCCTATTTGACTTGATTATTCATTTATGTGATTCTGGATTTATCTATTATACTTCCGCTTATATTTTGTTATGCTTGAGAATGTTATAACTAAGGGTTAGCTTGGGGAACTTGTGGTCCCAATCCCGTGTTACGTCTAGGGGGTAACCTCGGAGCGTGACAAACTTGGTATCAGAGCCAGGTTAATGAGTCTTAGGATGTCTGAAAGCCGCATGGAGTAGAGTCTCCTTCATGTGTGTGAAGCGCACCACAAATATGTGAGCGAAGATATGCGATGTCTTAGAAAACTTCACTTCTTTCATGATCATATCGTGCGATAGAGATTAACTCTAGCATTCCTCTAATCCTTACCTTTTACATTTCAGATCATGCCTCAATATGCTATGCCCCACCGAGCTACTCGAAATGCCGCTCCTCTAAGTCTGGCCTCTGAAGTCACGAATGAAGAGTTTAGGAACTCCATCCATTTGCTAGCCCAGACCTTGGCTGCCCAATCCAACCAACCGACTCCTATCCCAGTCCACCCTTAAGGTGGGGTAGCGGCCCAGGTTCATGATTTTGTCCGATGAACCCACCCAAATTTTAGGGTTTGAAAGTGAGTGAGGACCCACTTAACTTTATTGATGAAGTGAAGAAGATATTTGATGTTATGCAAGATGTTGATGCTGATTGTGTGGAGCTCGCATTCTACCAACTCAAGGATGTAGCTCATATCTGTTTTACCTAATGAAAGGAGGCTAGAACTAGGGATGTGGTTCCTATGACTTGGGAGTGTTTCGAAAGGGCTTTCCTCGATCGGTTCTTTCCCCAGGAGTTGAGGCAAGCAAATACTGAGGAGTTTGTGAACTTGAGACAGGGGTCGATGTCAGTCCAAGAGTATAGTTTGAAGTTCACTCAGTTGTCGAGGTATACCCCTTCAATGGTAGCAGACCCGCATGACCAAATGAATAAGTTTATCTATGGGGTTTTAGACATGGTGAAGAAAGAGTGCAGGTCTTCTATGCTGTTGAATGATATAAACATTTTCAGACTCATGACTCATGCTCACCAGATCGAAGAGGACAAGCTTAAGGATAACAAGAGGGCTAGATCTGAGGGATCAGGTTTTGGTCATCAGAGGTCCGGTGGCGAACATCGCTCCTCATTCTAGAAGAAGACATTAGGACCCATTCATTCTTCTGCTAATGCTCCTACCCAGGACCAGTGCCCTCTTCATGATCAGAGTAGTAAAGGATCTGGTTCTTATTCGCAGTATCAGGGGAGTGTCACTAGAGGACCGTCCCATCCCATCCCATTTGCATCAAGTGTAGAAAAAATCACTCGAGAGAGTGTCGCGCGGGCACGAGAGCATGCTTTGGGTATGGACAGGCTGAACACATGGTTAGAGATTGCCCTCCAGCTAAGAAGGGGCAGGGTGGTGATAGGGCTCAGTCTGCTCCAGCAACTCCAGGAGGTTGACCAACCCAGTAGGGCCCAACTTCTAGTTCTGGTGGTCAGTGCTAGAACCGTCTTTATGCTATGTCCTCTCATCAGGACCAAGAGGGTTCCCCAGATATTATCACTGGTATGTTGAAAGTCTTCTCTTTTGATATGTACGCTTTGTTAGACCCCGGTGCCTTTTTATCTTTTGTAACTCCTTATGTAGCATGCAAATTTGAAATTTGTCCTGAATTGCTTTTAGAACTCTTTTGTGTTTCTATTCCTGTTGGTGAGTCAGTCTTAGCCAAAAAAATACTGAAATTTACCTATCTCGGTCCTTCATAGAGTCACTTTAGCGGATTTGGTAGAATTGGAGATGACAGATTTTGATGTTATTCTTGGTATGGATTGGCTACATGCTTGTTATGCCTCTGTTGACTGTCGTACTCGATTGTCAGTTTTAAGTTTCCAAATAAACTCGTTTTAGCATGGAAAGGTAGTCCCCCTTCCTCGAAAGGTCGTTTCATATCTTATCTTAAGGCTAGAAAGATGATTTCAAAGGGGTATGTTTATCACATAGTGCGGGTTGTGTACACAGAGTCTGAAACCCCATCCCTTCAGTCTGTTCCTGTTGTGAATGAGTTTCTAAAAGTGTTTCCCGAGGATTTCCCCAGAGTCTCTCCCGAGCGGGAGATCGACTTTGGGATAGATCTTCTTCTAGATACGAATCACATACCTATTCCTCCCTATAGGATGGCTCCTGCTGAACTTAAGGAGTTTAAGGATCAGTTGAAGGATCTTCTTGATAAGGGTTTCATCAGGCCTATCATTTCTCCATGGGGTGCTCCCGTCTTATTCGTGCGAAATAAATATGATTCCCTCAGAATGTGTATTGATAACTATCAGTTGAACAAGGTCACAATTAAGAATAAGTATCCTATTCCTAGAATTGATGACTTGTTCGATCAGCTTCAGGGTGCTAGTTTCTTCTCTAAAATTGACCTTAGATCCGGTTATCATTAGCTTCGTGTTAGAGAGTGTGATATTCTGAAGACAGCCTTCAGGACTCGGTATGGTCATTATGAATTTGTTGTATGTCTTTTGGTCTAACAAATGCTCCTACAACTTTTATGGATTTGATGAACTGTGTGTTCAAGCAGTATTTGGATATGTTTGTGATTGTTTTCATTGATGATATCCTCATCTACTCTCAGAGTGAGGAAGAGCATGCGTACCATCTCAGAGTTGTGCTGCAAACTCTCACGGACCGACAGTTATTTGCTAAGTTTAGCAAGTGTGAGTTCTGGATGCAGTCTGCTACTTTTCTGGGTCATATTGTGACTAAAGATGGTATTCGAGTTGATTCTCAAAAGATTGAGGCGGTAAAGAACTGACCTAGACCCACTTCTCCATCTGATATTAAAAGCTTTTTGGGTTTGGCTGGTTACTACAGGAGGTTTGTGGAAGGATTTTCTTCCATTGCTGCCCCTTTGACCCGATTGACTTAGAAAAAGGTAAAATTTTAGTGATCTGACTTGTGTGAGAAGAACTTCCAGGAGTTGAAGACTAGATTGACCACAACTCCAATGTTAGCTCTACCTGAGGGCTTAGATAATTTTGTTGTGTATTGTGATGCTTCTAGGATTGGTTTGGGTTGTGTTTTGATGCAGCGTGGTAAGGTGATTTCTTATGCTTCGAGATAGCTTAAGACTCATGAGAAGAACTATCCTACTCATGATCTTGAGTTGGCAGCCATGGTCTTTGCTTTAAAGATTGGAGACATTACTTGTATGGTGTGTATGTGGATGTATTCACCGATCATAAGAGCCTTCAGTATGTGTTCACTAAGAAGGAATTGAATTTGTGACAAATGAGATATCTTGAGCTCCTTAAGGATTATGACATAAGTGTGCTTTACCATCCGGGTAAGGCTAATGTTGTAGAGGATGCACTTAGCAGATTGTCGATGGGTAGTGTGTCTTCAGTCAAAAAAGGGAAGAAAGAACTGGTTAAAGAGGTTCATAGGCTAGCTCGGTTGGGAGTTCCCCTTATGGACTCGACAAAAGGTGGTGTTATTGTTCAGAATGGTTACGAATCATCCTTGGTAGCAGAAGTAAAGGCAAAGCAAGACAGTGATCCATTTTACTCCAGCTTAAGAGTGCAGTCCATCAACAGAGAGTTGAGGTATTATCCCAAGGGGGATATGGTGTGCTTCGCTATCAGGGTCGACTATGTGTGCCAGATGTAGATGGGTTGCGCCAGCAGATTTTGACTGAGGCTCATAGTTCCAGATATTCCATCCACCCTGGTGCCACCAAGATGTACCGTGATCTACGAGAAGTCTTTTGGTAGAAGGGTATGAAGAGGGACATAACTGGTTTTGTGGATAAGTGTCCCAACTGTCAGCAAGTGAAGGTAGAGCACCAGCGACCATGATTCAGGATATTGACCTTCCCACTTGGAAATGGAAAGCGATCAATATGGACTTCATTACAGGTTTGCCTTGTACTCGAAGGCAACATGATTCAATTTGGGTGATTGTCGACCAAATGACTAAATCATCCTATTTCTTGACTGTTAAGACTACGGATTCAGCAGATAATTATGCCAGACTCTACATTCGGGAGATAGTTTAATTGCATGGTGTCCCTTTGTCCATTATTTCAGATAGTGGTACTCAGTTTACTTCTCAGTTTTGGAGATCATTTCAGAGAGGTCTTGGTACTCAAGTGAAGCTTAGCACAACTTTTCACCCTCACACAGATGGCTAGGCAGAGCGTACTATTCAGACTTTGAAAGATATGTTAAGAGCTTGTGTGATTGATTCCAAAGGTAATTGGGATGATCATTTACCTCTTATCGAGTTTGCCTACAACAAAAACTTTCACTCTAGCATTCAGATGTCTCCGTATGAGGAACTTTATGGTCGGAGGTGTAGATATCCTATTGGTTGATTTGAGGTAGGTGAGGCTGCTTTGATTGGCCTAGATTCAGTGCATGAGACCATGAAGAAGGTTCAGCTTATTAGGGAGATGTTGAAGACCACTCAGAGTCGACAGAAATCGTACGCAGATGTGAGGATGAGGGAATTAGAATTTGAAGTTCTCGATTGGGATTTCCTAAAGGTGTCACAAATGAAAGGTGTGATGAGATTTGGCAAGAAATGGAAGCTTAGTCCTCATTTCGTAGGTCCTTATCAGATTCTGAGGAGAGTTGGTAAAGTTGCTTATGAGTTGGATTTGCCATCAGAGTTAGAAGCGGTTCATCCAGTTTTCCATGTTTCCTTATTGAAGAGGTGTGTTGGCGATCCGACCTTGATTGTTCCTTTGAATGATGTAGGTGTGAAGGATAGTCTCACCTATGAGGAGGTTCCTGTAGAGATTCTTGACCGTCAGATCCGGAGGTTGAGAAACAAAGAAGTTGCTTCGGTAAAAGTCCTTTGGAGGAATCAGCTTGTAGAGGGTGCTACTTGGGAAGCGGAAGAGGCCATGAAGGCCAAATATCCTCATCACTTTTCTTCTGATTCTATTCTAGCTTGAGGTAATAGTTTCATCCTTAGTATGTCTCTCCGATCCTATTCCATCAGTTACTCTCATGATCCTAGCATGCATTCATGTTTTCAAAGTTGATTTAGCCATGTTTTAAGTTGAAAAGTTCAGTTTTCATGTTTATTCCTTAAATTCCATGTTTTATTGCTGGTTGGGCTATTTTTTTCTCTTCAGTTTTCCCTTGTTTAATCTTCATTCGAGGATGAATGATCTCAAGGGGGAGATATTGTAACACCTCGAAAATCAAACCAGCTATCTAAGTCTGAAAACTCAGAAAATTTGCATGTTCCAGGAATGACGGGTCCAAACCATGGGCCGTGGTTTGAACCACATGTCATGGAATGGAACTGTGGTTTCCTTCTGTTGATTCAGTCTCTTGTATGGAACCACGAAGCTGGTTCTACGGACCGTGGTTCAAACCACGGATCCGTCTTGTCAACTCGTGGAACCAGATCAGAGGGTTTACAAGTCCCTCAGCAATGACGACTTGGTTCTATGGGTCATGGTTCAAACGACGAACCATAGTCTTGAGTCGTGGTTTGATCCAGAGACATGCTAAGTCCCCTTGGAACCAAGAGTCCAAATGATGACTCGTCATTCATTTGACGGGTCCATCCTGTTGACCCGTAGAAGTGTTTTTGCAACTTGGATTTTCTGTCAGGAACCACGAGTCGGAACCACGGGTCGTGGTTCCAACAATGACCCGTAGAACTGACTCGTGATTCCTGAAGTCGACCCATTTTCCAGCTTTTTCTTAATTAAGTCCCAGGGGTATTTTAGTCACTCCCCACCCTCTTAACTCCTAAATGATGTCATTTTGGCTATTTCAAGAAGGGTTTTCACCCTCATTAGCCTAAGTTCCTTCTCATTACTTCATTCTTCTCCCAAAAAGGAAAAGTTTTTCTCCAAGCTCCAAGTCTCAAGTTCCAAGTTCAAGTCTCCTAAGTCTTTTCAATTCAAGCGGGTTAGCTTCAATCAAGGTATACGGGTTATCTACAATGGATTCCTTTCACCCTTGTGCCCAAAACCCCTAAATCAAATTTTGATTTCATGAATCTTCAAATTAGGGTTCTTACCCAATTTTTATGTGTTTTGTTAAATATTGTCTTCTCATGATTTGATTATGAAATTACTACTAAATTGCATGATTTTGCATGGGGTTTTACATGTGAACTCTTATTTCATGATTTGAAGTTTAATCATGGCAATTTCTACATGCATGAAATTCATTTAAGCAAATTGGATTTGATGGTATGTTTTTCATGGATCTCCAAGCATGTGCATGCCTAGTTCCTATGTCCTATGAAAATATATGTATTATGAAATTGAACTAGAGCCATGCAAATTTTACAAGTCATGAAGTATGCAAGTTTTTCCATGTTATGAAGTATTATGCAAGACAAGACACCCGATGTTCCATCATGCTCATGAATCGATTTCTAAATCAAAATTCATGAGTAGTATGACGATCCGGGGTATGAACAAGTTATGAACAAGTTTGGCATCAGATATGTCACATGTATATGAACTCATGTTATATGTTTTGGGAGTATTATTTAGCACCGAGATACGAGGGTTCAGATAACCCAAGTCCAAAACTACGTTGCCACCGTAGGTTGCCCTCTGTGGCTTATCATGACAGGATCCTAGTACGACATGGTTTTAAGTTTAGCCGATTAGGACAACTCTTTCAGTGGGGGTACATGACACGAGACTCCATGTAGCTCAACTGGTTTATGTCGGTTAAGAGAAACTCCCATATGTTATTTTAAGCTACGAAGTTATATGATACTATACTGTGAAGCTAAAGTCTTATTTCATGTTTCATGTCATATACTAGATATTGATTTATGTTCCTTCTTTATGTAACAAGTTCATTCTTAAGCATGTTTTAAACTATTTTTATCATGATTCATGCATCGCTCACATACTCAGTACATCCTATAGTACTGACGCATATCTTGCGCTGCATCCTTTGATGATGCAGATTCAGGTGTTCCTTCTCAGACCCGTGGCTAGAGCTTCCAGGCCAGTTTCTGTCAGCTGTTGGTGTGTCCTCTTAGATCGAGGACTGGTTATGTTCTCAGTCAGTGTTAGCTATTTTACGTTTCGTACTTTGAGTTAGCTAGGGTCTTGTCCTAGAAACTCTTATTTCATGAGTAGAGGCTTTTCAGACATAGACATCTTTTGAGTCTCTTTCTAGATTTGTATTCCTATTTGACTTGATTATTCATGTATGTGATTCCAGATTTATCTATTATGCTTCCGCTTATCTTTTGTTATGCTTGAGAATGCTATGACCAAGGGTTAGCTTGGGGAACTTGTGGTAACAGGTCTCGTGTTACGTCTAGGGGGTAACCTCAGGGCGTGACAATCCCAAATTCAATCTCCCGCTCAGGAGGGACTTTGGGTGGATCCTCGGGAAATACTTCAGGAAATTCATTAACAACAAGAACTGACTGGAGAGATGGGATCTTGGACTCTGAATCCATAACCCAAACTACATGATAGACATAACCCTTAGAAATCATCTTCCTGGACTTGAGATAAGATATGAAATGACCTTTTGAGGATGGAGGACTACCCTACCACTCTAAGACAGGTTCATTTGGAAACTTGAAACTGACCACATGGGTTTGACAATCAACCGAGGCATAACATACATGTAACCAATCCATACCAAGAATAACATCAAAATCAGTCATCTCTAACTCTACTAGTTTGTCTAAGGTAACTCTATGAATGACTGAGATAGGACAATTTTAGTAGATCCTTTTGGCTAGGACCGACTCACCAATAGGGGTGGAGACATGAAAGGGTTCTAAGTGTAGTTCCGGACTGACTTCAAACTTGCAAGCAACATAAGGGGTCACAAAAGAGAAGAAAGCTCTGGGGTCTAGCAAAGCATAAATATCAAAAGAGAAGACTTGAAACATACCAGTGACTACATCAGGGGAACTCTCCTGCTCCTGGCGAGATGACATAACATAGAGGCAGTTTTGGCACTGACCGCCACCTGAACAAGAAGTGATACCCTGTTGAACCTGACGACCTGCTGGGGCTGCTATAGTAGACTGTGTCTTGCCACCTCGATGCCCCTTCTTAGATGAAGGGAAATACTTGATCTTATGTCCAACCTGTACACACCCAAAGCATCCACTTGTGCCATAGAGGCACTTTCCCAGGTGACTCTTTCCATATTTGTTGCAAACAGGGTAGGAAACCCCTTTTGCAACACTCCCCTAAGACTGAGAACCTGATCATCTACCTTCCTGATCATGCCTAGGCCTGGGGGCCTGAGTGGGAGAACTAGTTGATGATGGTATAGGCTCTAATGACCTCTTCTTAAATGAAAAACGATGTCTGCCCCCGGACTTCTGATGACTGAAACCCAAATTCTCTATTTTGTCCCTCTTGTTCTCCCTTGCCATTTCCTTCAACTTATCTTCTTCAATATGTTGAGCATGAGTCATAAGCCTATAAATATCCATATCTCCCAACAACATAGAATTTTTGCACTCCTTTATCACCAAGTTGGATACCCCATACATGAACTTGCCCATTAGTGCCCTTGGATCGGCCACCATAGATGAGACATACCTAGAAAGCTGAGTGAACTTCAACCCATACTCCTGGACTGACATCAATCCTTGCCTCAAATTCATAAACTCTGCGTCCTTATCCTCCCTCAACTCCCTAGGAAAGAATTGATCAAGAAACGATCCCTCAAAGCACTCCCAAATCACAGGGACTACATCCCTGCCCCTAGCATTCTTCCACTTAGTATACCAAATGTGAGCCACATCCTTGAGCTGATAGAAAGCTAGCTCAACACTGTTCGAACCGGTAACCTGCATCACCTCTAAAATCTTCTTTACCTCATCCATGAAATTCTATGGGTCCTCACCAACCTTAGACCCCAAAAACTTCTAACGGGTTCATACGGATAAAATCTCAGATTCTTGCAGCAACTGTCCCATGAGGGTTAGCTGGAACAGGTGCTTGCTGATTGGCCATAGCATGTGCTAACATCTTAATGGCGTTCCTGAACTCTACATTTGTAATCTCATGGTCTGAAATCAGAGGATTAACATTTCAGGCATTGGCTCGGTGAGGCATGACACAACGGGGAGGCATAATCTGAAATGCATAAAGATTGAATTAGAGGAGTAATAGAGTTAAGCTCTATCACATGATATTGATCATGAAAGAAATGAAGTTTTTTCCTAAAACATCTCGTAGCTTCCCTCTCATAAGTGTGGAATGCTTCACACCCATAAAAAAGACTCTACTTAATGTGGCTTTAGACACCCTAGGACTCTTGAACCTGATACTCTAATACCAAGTTTGTCACGCACCGAGGTTACCTCTTGATGTAATACGAGACCCAGAACCACGAATAGTTCGGAGTTAACCTTTGGCATTAGCATAACTTAGACATAATATAAAGAATCATAGCAAAAGCAGAAATAGCAGAAGTAGACAACCAATTCTATAAGATAAAGGTCTAAGAGTATCAAATTCGAAACAAGAAATATAAATATCTAGCTATGTCTAAAAAGCCTCTACATAAGATATAATAAGTTGCTGGGATAAGACTCAAGCTAACTCAAAGTACTGAAGAAAAGCCATAAAGTAACTAGACCCATAACTAGTCCTCAAAAGATGAGGACTCACCAACCAATATTGGATAGCCTGCGGTCTCTATCCAAGAGCCTGAGAGCGGGAACTTGAATCTGTATCATGATAGGATACAGTACGAGAATATGCGTTAGTACTATAAGATGTACTGAGTATGCGAGTGTATATAATGACATGAATAAACGTACCTAAAACATGCTTAAAACTGAGTTTATGCATAATATAAGAAAACATAGTAAATATCACAATTGGAGCATAAGACATGAAGTAATAAGTAAAGTTTCAAAGTAGAATATCATATAATTTAAAAACTTGAAAACATTCATAGGGGAGTTTTCCTTAACCGACATTAAACCATGTTGAGCACCATAGAGTCCGGTGTCATGCATCCACACTGAAAAAAGTTGTCTTAACCGGCCAAGGTTAGAACTATGTTCATAATATTCTGTCATAAATCCACAAGGGCAATCTACGATAGCAACATAGTTTTAGACTTGGGTTATCTAGAACTCTCATCGCTCGGTGCTAAATACTACTCCCAAAATATATTCCAATTCTCACATACATATGACATGTCTAGATGTCAAAACTTATTTATAATCATGTTACAACCCGGATCTTCATAATACTCACGAACTTTGTTTTTAAGAAATAATTCATGAGTATTGATGACACACCGGGATGTCATGTACTTCATACTGAATCATATCATAAAAGTTTGCATGACACTAGTTCAATTCCATAATCATATACAATTTAATAAAAACATAGAAACTAGACATGTAATTGCTTTAAATTCATGAGATCATGCTATCAAAATATACTAATTTGCTTAAATCAACCCATGCATGTAAAAATTGGATTAGGTTTAGCCTTCAATTCATGAAATAGAAATTCACTTGTAAAAACCCATGCAAAATCATGAGATTTAGAATTAGATTTCATAGGAAAATCATGCAAAGACAATTTATAGAAAAGCCCATGAGAATTGTATAAGAACCCTAATTTGAAAGTTCATGAAATCAATATAGAGTTTGGAGGTTTTGTGCATAAGGGTGAAATAATCCCTTATTGAGTATCCACATACCTGAATTGAAGCTTTCATAATCTAGGACTTGAGGGGTGGAGACTTGAAGATGGAATCCTTAGCTAGGAGCTTGAGAGAAAGGGGTTCTTTCCTCTTTTAGAGCTTGAATGAGGTTTTGGGAGAAGACTTAGGCTAATTGGGGATAAAACTCTTCTAGAATTATCCAAAATGACCTCACTTAGGAGTTAAAATGGTGGAAAATTATAAAAATACCCTTGGTAAAAAAGCTGAGAAAAACTGATTAAAAACCTCGGCTTCAGGTTCTACGAACCCTTTTCACGGATCGTAGATGGAACCACGACTCATGGATTGAGGTCGTGGTTCCTGAGCCAAAATGTCAGTTACGAGTCTGAGTTCCACGAGCAGGGTCTACGGCTCGTGGATTGGTCTACGGACCGTAGAAACTCCTCGTGGTTTCTGGAGGAAAAGGTTGCCCTTAGTCTGAGTTCCACGAGCTGGTTTCATGACCCGTGGAACCATCCACGACTCGTGAACTCCGATCGTGGTCCTCAAACATGAGTATGGATCTACAGAACAGTTTCTACGAGTCCACTCCACGGCTCGTGATTCAGTCCACGGCTCGTAGTCTGGGCTCGTGATTCCTGGCAGGTTCAAAATTTTCAGAGTTTCTAAGTTTAAAAGCAGAATTGAATTCCGAGGTGTTACACTGCGATTGCGCCTATACTTAGTGCTCACTTAGCGCCGATAGCGCTGACCACAACATCTATTCAGCGCGATCGCGCACTAAGTGCGCCGATGGTGCTCACACTAGACACCAGAAAAATCAACCAAGTTCAAAACTTAATTTCAACACCCAAAACTCATTCAAGATCCACCGAACATAAACCATAATGCAAATCGATCGTAAAACGTATCTTGGATCTGATGAAATCATCAAATCTTCATTCGTGAGTCGTTTGGATCAAATATTGAACGTGGTCGACTCCGAATTTAAGAAACTCAAGTTTTTCAACCAAGGGTTTAAATCAAAATAATTTTTTAATTTTAATTTTTAAATAGATAAATCAAAATGTTTTAATTTCTTAAATAGATAAATTAAAATAATTAATAAAACTTATTTAAGAAGAAGGAAACACTTGTGAATTATTTTTTTTGGTACTGAGGTGGCATGTCACGTGTCATCCACATCACCCAAATGTCAGGCCATGTGGACTCTCACTTTGCCATGGTAAAGAAGTGTTAAAAAGAGCTTTTTGTTAATTTTGATAACGATAGAGGTATTTTTGGCTTAATAATATAACTAAGGACAAGCTTAACTAATAAATAAAAGTAAAAGAGTATTTTTGACCCATTATTCAAATAAAAAATGTAAGAACACCATTTTATTTTGAAATCAAGGATAATGTAGAGCCTAATAGTTTGCGACATTACATTGCTTAATTAGTGGACTTTAAAAGTTGGAAGATCGAGAAAGTTTACATAGTGAATTTGTACTTGCTGATGTCAATTTCTCGTTAGCATTGTATAGAAAAGTTGTTAGGAAAAGAATATAGTTGAATGAGTACACAATAGCGTATTCTATAGTTCTGACTCACGTTGATCTAACACATCTTTTTAAAAAAAAATTATTTAGAAATCTATTTTACTAAATTAACTTTATTATTAATATTTTAAAATTTTAAATTTAATTATTATTATTTTATATAATTATTTAATACTAAGATATATGAAAAAATTAAAACTCTTTTAATTTGTTAAAATAGACAAGTAAAATAAAACAATTCATTTTTATTTTTAACATTAGAACCAACCAAAATGAAACGAGGGAGTAAAAAAGGAAAAGAGAATAATAGAGAGAAGGAATGAAATATTTATTTTTAACATAAGAACCAACCAATCGAAAAATTTCAATACAAGACTCGACTATGACACCAAAAAGACGAACAAAAAAGAAACAGACAATTACTGATACAACATAGTAATATGTGGATCCATAAGCAGGATTACACTCCATCAATCTTATTCTTAATTCTCCTCATGCTACCAAATTATGATCATCAGCCTTACTGAACCCTGGATCATGAAATCAACGTTAACAAAAAAAACATGTACCGACTAAGTATAATAATCTTCTCACATAATATTTTCTAGATTATATATAAATATTTTTAAAATAATATTTTTTAATTTACTCACCAAACACTAAAAAATAAGTTTCAAGAATACATTTTCTAAAAAAACATTTCACTTACCTACCAAACACACCCATAGAGTTTCTAATTTAGTATTCCTACCTCCATCATATTGTGACAAACTGCTAGTTCACATCATTTTGTAAATTACTCCATGTTATATACATTCATAACTTTCATATTACCATATTATACTTAAATATGAAGAGTTACTTGTTGCAGGTCAATTATATAAAAAAAAAAATCGATTGTTATATTATTCGTGGAGGATGTCACAGATGATGACATACTTGGAGCAGTCAGTAGAGAGGCTGATCTTGTAAGGAATGAAAATGCCACAAGCAGCAGGGAGACCAACAGCTTTGCCCCAATCAATGCCTTTAATAACATTAGCAGCTGATTTAAGGCAAGTGCATGTTGTCTTCCGGTCCGCTGGAGTCCTGGAAACGCCCAACAGACCCTTAACGCCACCGCAGCAGCTTCCCATAGGGCCATGACCCAGCAAATAAGGGAGGCAAGGATCTATGCCAGCTGTAACCTGACCGCAATTTAGTGCCTCTGCATGGGGTGCAACCAACACCATGCACAAAAACACTAAGCATGCAATCTTGCCAACCATTTCCATTCTTAATAACAAAGAAAATTATTAGAGAAAATAAATCAATAGTAAAGAGTAGTACTATGAGGAATAATGTATTTTGCTTGAGTGTTGGGTGCAAAAGCTAGTGAGAACTTTGGGTTTTTTATAGAGGGAAGTTTTGAACTAAAATGGCCAATGGAGGAGAGACAGAATTAGCTTAGCGTTTGATTATAGGATTTTAAATTTTTTTGAAAAATAAGATTGGGTGAAGTAATTTGTATTGAAGTTTTCGAATGTGTTTGATCATAGTTTTTGAAAATATATTTCACTTTTTTTAAGAAAAAAAATATGAAAAATGACTTATGTCCATAAGTTTTAAAAACTATCAAAAATATCCGTAAGTTTGGCACAAAATTATGATTCTTATAATGAATTAGATAATATATTAATATTATTATCCTAAAATCATAATATGATATTTTAATAAAAATTATTATTAATAACACAATTACTAGCTATTTCAATTCATCAAGTTACAATTAGTTACAAAGATCCATTAATGCAAAAATAAATAATAACAATTGTAGTAACTAGCTATTCTTTTTAATATAATCTTTCTACAATTTACGAACAACCTCTTTACGGCTAGCATGCATTTCTAAATCAGATGGTATAAAAGGGTAGATAAAAATTAGTTGGAGTCATAAGAAAATCCTATAAAGATTTGGGATAATTTTTGAAAATTTAAAAAGAATTCAACAATTATTTTTTGGCTCAAAAGCATACTTTTAGCAAATTGGATTTCATTTTCAAAATCTCCCAAAAACTAGATACTCTTGCCGGACCACTTTACTTGTCACATTTTTTATTTACACGTCCCTTAAAAAAATATTAGCTAGAGTGTGATTTGACTAAATTATCCTTATTTATTACTACTCTTTAATATTTAATACTTCTTTCTTTTGCACTATATTATTATCTCTCCATATTTATGATTAAGAGAAAGGTGAAGACAAACAACTAATTATACTTTGATTTTTTAAAATGACAATTATTTTAGTCCATCTATTTTTAATAAGAATGACAAGTAGTCAGAATGGAGTAAATTTTATGACCAAAACACATACTCATTTGCCAAAAGAAATTCTCAAAAAGTACTTCCAAAAGTTGGTAGTTAGGGTTAAGTTTAATGCATTTTGATGGTACATAATTACGAAGGTATCGCTGGCTATAAAGTCAGGTCTTAGTCCTTACACCTTACGATTAGGAGTTTACATGTTAGTATTGTCCCAGTATCATTATTCCTTTTCTTTTTAGGTAACAACCTATTTTCCAAGGGTTCGTTTTGTCACGAAATCTTTTCACTTTTCTTTTTAAAATTGAATTTAAAAAAATACGTTTGTTCATAAATTTTTAAAATAATATAGTTTTTACTTTTTTCAAGAATTTTAAAATTTTCAAAACAACAAAAGTTATTTTCACTTTTTTCACTCCAAATTACCCTCAAAATTTCAAAAATAACTCTAATTTATTTTATGGTCAAACATAACTTCAATTTTCAAATATCATTTTCGCTTTGACAACAAAAATTAATTTTTTTATTTTCACAATGAAACATGCCAAACGCATACTAAGAGTAGAAGAAGATAATTTTTCTTCTACTTAGTTCATTTTAATTTGCTCGTCTTATTTTTTGTTTTAGTCTGTTTAAAAAGAATGTCTCTTTAATTCTAGTTTTTCACTTGACATGTTTCAAATCACAAAATTAAAATGTACCTCCTCCGTTCACTTTTGTTTGTCACATTTCACTTCACGAGAGTTAATTTGAATAATCTTTGGAGCTAAATTAAATTAGACTAATTCAACATTTTAAATGTAGATGATAAAAAACTATATAAAAATACTATAAGTTACAATCCTTCTCATATTAATATGATGAAAAATATATTTTGAAATATTGATCGAAGTCCATACAGTTTGACTCTCAAGAAGCGAAACGTGACAAGTAAAAGTGAACGGAGGGAGTATTTTGGTGAATTCTACATATTTTTAGCTTAAAATCATAAGACCAATATATTTTGGTATATATATATTTTTAGTTTAAAATCACAAGATTCAAAAAGAAAAATTAAAACTTCGTGTCAAGTCAAAACTAATCAAATAAATTAAAACGAAAGAAAGTATATATTTTTTTTAGAGATAGATTATAGGGATATAATAAGTATATCCATATGGTGGCATGGTGAGAACTGTAGCAAAGTTAACTGAGAAAGAAGAGCATTTTGGGGAGAACAAAGTTCTCTTCTGTTGTATTGAATATGAGCTGAAAACAGAATTGATGATGTACATAATCTGCCGGGGCGGCTCAAGCATATCGAGGGCCTAAGGTCAAAATTAAATCGAAGGTCTTAAATTTTTAAAAAATTATATATATTTTTATTTAAAATTTATTTCTAGCTTTTGTATCAACATTATTTCATTGACTAGGATCATATATGTTTTTGGGAGTATAATTATTTGATTCATTTATAAATTCTTGATTTTCTTGAGAATCTATGTCCAATGTTTCACTAATTTCTTTTCTTTCTTCTTCTATTTGGATGATATCATTATCTAACTCAACTAAGTTAGCGAGTTGTTCATCTAAAGAACATTCTCCTATATTTTTTGATTTAATTTTGATATTATTTGTCAACAATTTATCAAGAGCTCCTTCTTGAGATTTTATCAAATTATCGATTTTTCTGTTTCTTATAAGTTTTGAATTACCAGATTCATATTTTCTAGTTGACATATTAAAATTCTAACAAATATTTTAAACACTATCTACTATATCAAATTAAAAAAAATAAATATAAAACACAAAAATAATATTAGAACGTTAGAATAATATTACCCGATTCAAGAAATATGAAGACTTGATTCCAAAATATTTTTTGGATGCTTCAAAAAAAAATTCAAAACATGAACTATGCTCTCTTTAAGTTAAAATTATCAAAATCCTTGAACTTTGATTTTGAATTGTTCAATCAAGAACTCTTGAACTTAGAGAGAGAGAGAGAGAGAGAGAGAGAGAGAGAGAGAGAGAGAGAGAGAGAGAGAGAGAGAGAGAGAGAGAGAGAGAGAGAGAGAGAGAGCAGAAGAGAAGAGAGTAGAACGAGGAGAGAGAGATGAGAGAAGAGAGAGAGAGGAAGAGAGAGAGGAGAGAGCCGCAAGATCAGAGAGAGAGAGCAGAGAGAGAGAGAGTGACGAGGACCACTGGACGAGAGAGAAGAGAGTAGTAGCAGAGAGGGGGAGAGAGAGGAGAGAGAGAGAGAGAGAGAAGCGAGAGAGAGAGAGAGAGAGAGAGAGGGGAAATGAGGGAGAGAGAGAGAGAGAGAGGAGGACTAACTATCGGGTCCTCATTAACACACGACAAGCACAGCATTGAAGACTGTCGTCAGAAAACGTAGTGCCGTAGAAGACGAGAGGACGAGGAGAGAGAGAGGAGAGAGGAGAGGAGAGAGAGAGAGAGAGAGAGAGAGAGAGAGAGAGAGAGAGAGAGAGAGAGAGAGAGATTTGAGAATAAAAATATGAAAATACTCTTTAGGAGGTATCCGCCCCAGTAGAACGAGGATCCTAAACAAAAAAGGAGTCCATGACCCCCTTTTAGAGCGTATAAGGGGAGGTCGAATTCCAAACCTTTTCTCTTACCCACCCAGTGTTGTTCTGATTGAATTTCAATTTCACAATAGACATGAAAAAGGGTGTTGAAGGGGACAATCATCTCTTCAAGCAACCTGTGTAACCATACCAACTTCCCAATAACTTTTCCGAGGGACTTGTAAAGCTGAGAAAAGGGAGATAGTCTCCTGCTTCTTGGATTTCCAGCTAATAGGGTTGTTCCATAATAGTACAATGTAGCCAATAATTGATTTCCTAGAGTCTAGACAACTTGCCCAATCAAAGACACAATAAGCATGCACTGTATTATCCGGAGAGGATAACATGAAGATACCCAGGATAGGATCTTGCTTAAGGTATCTTAGCGTGTGGTAGGTAGCATGTAAGTATCTTTCTCTGGGGTCTTGTATATATTGACTCAAGGGTTGAACTCCATAGGCCATGTCTAATCTAGTGTTAGTGAGAAAATTGAGTTTGCCCACCAATTTTCTATAGTAGGTGGGATCAGACAAGGCCTTCCCTCTCATGAGCTCTGAGTTTAACATTGGGATCAATAGGAGAGGTCAAACAAGTGTGGTGAGTACAGTCAAATTCTTTGAGAAGGTTCAAGACAAATTTCCTTTGGGATATGAGAATCCCATCAGACTTATAGAGGATTTCTAGACCTAAGAAATAGTGTAACCTCCCAAGGTCTTTGATTATAAATTGTTTGTCCAAACATGATTTAAGGTGAGTGATTTCGGCAGTGTCAGGTTCAGTCAATAGTATGCCATCAACATATACTGCTAAAAATACAGTAGAATGACCATTCTTCCTGTAGAACATAACAAGGAATAGTCATAGTGGGAATGAGTATAATTCCTTGAGATTAGAGTCGCAGTAAGTTTTTCATACCATTGTCTATTAGCTTGTTTCAACCTATAGAGGGACTGGTTCAACTTACAAACCAAACATGTACCCTGAGTAGATAGTCTAGGTGAAAGCTCCATGTATACTTCCTTATGAAGATCTTCATGGAGAAATACATTATTCACATCAAGTTGGTGATGTCTCACTGTTTCTTGGTTACAGCTGCTATAAGAGCTCTCAGAGTTTTTTTAAAAAAAAATTAAAGGTGGGCTTGGAGCCCTTTATTGAAAACAAAAAGCAATATGATATTCATACAGACCAGGCCCAAAAGTGTCCTGGACCAAATAAAATAAAACATCTGAAGTAAACATGAAAGGCCACAGTCAATTAGGAAAGTGAAAAGAGCTAAGCCCTTCGTCTTCTCCATTACTTCATCACCATGGGCGATTTGTGCTTCATTGAGTTTGTTTTCCAGAAGTCCAGGTGCTGATGTTGTCTTGTGTATAGCTCATGAGCTTCAACTCAAACATTCCTCCATCCTGGTCCCCTCTATTTGTCAAATCAGTGAGTTTACAACACCACCAAGTATGAAATAGTTGGGTGCACGCATTGTGTCCAGCTCGTGATTGTCAATTCGCTGCTACTCACATCGACAATCTTAACTAAGTGATTTCCTCCCTTCTGTCTCTTGTTCTTCTTTCCCATTTTTCTCAAATCGGTAGTTTGAACTTACAAAAAGTTTATACCACCACCGGATCTGCTAAAACGAGGTCAGGAGAACAAAGAATCTAGGTATTAATCCTTTGCTTCTTGGAACAGGTTTGCGGCCATCAACAACGGTGCTATGATTTATCAAGTTTGGGTATACCATTGATTGGATAGTCGTACTAGTGTACACCCCAAGCTCTCACCGGGTGAAGGTGTTTCTATCTAACGAAATTACTTCAATCAAAGGTATTCCCATTTTTTATAGATCAATATACCATTTAGATGTTAATGAACCGACCTGTTCAAAGCATGTTGGTAGTTGTTCTTGCGTTCAATATTCATGATTAGTCCTCCTTAAGTGAGGAGTACCTAATTAATCCAAGCTGATAATGTTTCTTCCTTTTGCTGGTACTTTTCCTATGCTATGAAATTGAAAATCACCTGCAAAATAAAAGCTAGGTTAGTGAAAAAGTCAGCAAGAGTATTACCTTCCCGGAGGGAATGTATTTGTCTTACTAAGAGTCCACTCAGCAAAAGCTCTCAGAGTTGTCATCTTGACAACTGGAGAAAAAATTTCTATATAATCAACACCATAGTATTAAGTATAACTTTTGACGACCAATCTAGCCTTATATCTTTTCACACTTTCATTAGATTTATGTTTAATTTTGTACACCCACCTACAATCAATAGCCTTCTTTCCATTTGGTAATGGCATAAGGCTCCAAGTATTGTTTTCTTGAAGGGCAATAAACTCTTGTCTCATAGCGTACTTCTAGATAGGGATCATAGCAACTTCTTCATAAGAAGATATTTCACAGTCATGAGAATCATTTATCATAAGAGATTGACTATCAGAATATAAGTTCTAAGGAGATATGTGATGGTGAAGGCAAAACAATGTATAAGAGATAGGAGAACAAGAGTAGAATGTTCAGGTGTGGAGAATGCAGGTTTGGGAAAGGGATGGAAATAGTCAGTTAAGTAGGTAAGGAGTTTAGAAATCCTATATGACCTCCTGGTCTCCACTCTAGAAGGACCAAAAGAAGTAGGGGGAGTGTGAGATGGCATGGATGATGTAGAGGTTGGTGAGGAAGTGGTGACACATATATGGAGAAAAGGTGGCAATATTGAACTACTACTACTTGGGGACCTTTGATCACACTACATAGGAGCAGGAGGTTGAGAAGAATCAGAAGGAAAAGCACCTATGGGAGGTGCACCTACTGGATATGAGACAGTAAAAGAATAAGAATAATCAGAAAAGTTAACAAAACTAAAAGAAGGAGAAGGGACGTAGGTGGTATCCTTGACCAATGCAAAAGGAAAACCTGTCTCATGAAAAGTGACATTCCTGGAAATATGTATCTTCTTAGTAGCTAGACTTAGCAATGTGTACCCCTTTGTACTAAAAGAATATACTATAGATACACGTGGAGTGGTTGTAGGTTCAAATTTGATTTGGTGAGGTGATGGTGAGGTAGGATAACATAAGCATCCAAAGCTTTTTAGGTGCGAATAAGAAGGTTTTTATTGGTACAGCATCTCATAGGGCATTTATTATTGAGAGAGGCAGAAGGAAACCTATTCATAATGTAGGTTGAGATTAGTATGCTCTCACCCCAATATTTTATTGGGAGTTATAATTGGAATAGGAGTGCCCTGGAAGTTTCAAGGATGTACTTATGTGTCATCTCCACTACACTATTTTGTTGTGGTGTATATGGATAGGATTTTTGGTGAATGTTCCCTTTGGATTGGAAACATAGAGTGGATTCAGTGCTGGTGAATTTCAAACCATTATTTGATCTTATGATCTGAATAGTGGTTTTGAATTGATTTTCAACTAGATTCACAAAGGCTTTGATAATGTGTAGAACATTGCTTTTTCAACTTAGTAGATATGTCCAAGTGGAGCTGCTATGATCATTTACCAAGGTATGAAATATTAAAATTATCATGTATTGCTACATGATAAGGTCCTCACAAATCAACATGAAGTAGCTTAAAAATCTTGCTGCTACCGTGGGATTTAGTTGAGAAAGGAAGTCTAGGCTATCTAGCCATGGGACAATTAGGACAGAAAAAGGTTGTTTAGGTGAGAATGCCACAGGTATAAAGGGTATGCCTTTCATTTTGACAAAAGAGACATGACAAGTCTATAATGCCTCAATAGGTCTGCATCAACATCATGAGACAAGCTAGAAACATTGCCTTTATTATTATGAACACTAGGCAATACTAAGGGAAAATAAGGAAAACAAGAATGTGAAACACAGTGACAATGTACTTTATTAATAAGAAAAGAAGAACAAGAAGTAGAACACTTTGTTGATGTAATGCTCTTTTAAAGACAATCTAAGCAGAGAAAATATAGCCCATCATGCACCTTACCAATTTCCAGGGGCCTATTCAATGAAGCGCCCTACAGTAGATAGGAAGTACCAGAAAAACAAGCTATACACATGAGATGCACAACTAAGGAACTAATGAAAACAAGCTTACATTTGAAGGAAGGAACAAAAGGACTTTGTACAGTGTGATTTCAGATGCTAGTTGCACAATTCTGTTTCTATTACCTTGATTCTATATCCATTAGGTAGTCTAACTAGAATGGGATAGTATAAGGTGATGATATTGGTGAGGTGTTGCTTATTGAAAGTCATGTGATGAGATGCTGTTTTATCCCTTTTTGAATTTTTTTAGGAAATAAAAATAAAGACATTAAAAAATGGTTTTGACACTTAGAAATTATTTCAAAACTTTAAAGAAAATTTCAAAATAATTTTAAACAGAACAGAGTCGCCACTTAATTTTTATAAAGAAATTAAGAAAACTTAAAAGAATTTCAAAGACTTAAAAATAGAAATAAATCTTTAAAATTAGAGAAAATGGGTAAGGGTTCAAGTAACGTCTTAAGAAGGGTTTTAAGACACTTAAGAACGTCCGTTTAAAAATGATTAACCAAAAAACGGTTTTGACTAACTTGAAAATGACTAATTTTGAAAGAATTGAAATTACGAAAATATTTGAAATTTAATACGAAGAAAATGATTCAAACAGAAATGCTATCACTCAATCCAAGGCAAAGCAAAATTATTTTAATTAAAGAAAATTCATTCTTTATGAAAATATTAAAATTTGGAAAAATTTCAAAGAAAACTAAAATTTCAAGCAAATAAGTTGTTCAAAAAGAACTTATTTCAAGCCTTTAAAAGAAAACTTTATTTAAAAGACAATTTTTTGGAAATTTGAATGAATCCTATGTGATTACAAATAATCCAAATTTGCAAGAAAGTAAGTAATAATATTTTAACTAACCGAGGAAAAGGTTAAGAAGCTAATTTGACTAATTTTTGACCGGTTACAAGTTTGAGAGGAAATATTTTTTCATATCAAAGAAAATCCATTCTAACCGAAGAAAACTTTGTTAAGCCATGAATGAGTAAATAGCCATTTTTGTTTGAAAAATCTATTTTTTAAGCAAGTTAAGACAAAATCTAGCTTTCTCATTTTTAACCAAACTAAATTAAATGATGAAATTTGAAAGAAGCAAGCTTACAAGAAAATGAAACCAAGATAAAATTAAAATGACACATCTTTAAGGGATCTATTTAGGTTAGTTAAAAGGGTTAATTACAATTAATTACAAATAGTCCAAACTAAATTAAATACAAAATAAAATAAAGAGAGGGTAGAGAAATTGGATTTTCAGGCCCATTATCCAATCTGTCCAATCATGGACTTAACATTTAATGGACTTGGTCCATTTTTCAACTTGTATATCATATGTATACATTTGTATATCAGCTGTATACCTCATGCTTTCAGCTTCCAATTTTGTATATCAGCTTCCATTTATCCATTTTTTCTTCTTGATTCCTGCATACTGGCTACAAGACTCGTATGCTGCTACATATCACTGATGTATATCAGTGTATACTAGTGACTCTAGAAGAGAAGATGCAAGTCGAGAGTCCAAAGACTCGAGTGGAAGGTTCATGCATAAGAAAAAAAGTAAAGGATTAATTATC
This sequence comes from Jaltomata sinuosa, assembly GCA_003996215.1. Lineage (NCBI taxonomy): Eukaryota > Viridiplantae > Streptophyta > Magnoliopsida > Solanales > Solanaceae > Jaltomata > Jaltomata sinuosa. The sequence continues at coordinate 1,064,211 of QJPP01000396.1, forward strand.
AATTCAAAATGAACTTCAAATCATGAACTTTAAACTATAAGAGAATCTGTGCAAGTGCATAGTGATCATACAACTAAAGATAGCCAATTTTTATGAATTCATGGACATGTAATCACATATATATATATATAAAAATCATCCCGACTATGTAGGCAATTTATGTCAAAGAGACACCCAATGTTACTCTTACTTTCTCAGGCAGCAAAGAGAGCAAAGTAACAGGAAGACTGAGGCGAAACAAAAGGAGCAATGACATACTGATGGATTAACAAGTTATTTCAGAGAAGAAAAAATATTTTCAAGCAAACTTAGCATATATATGTACCACACCTATGCTTAAGCTTTGAACAGAACCCATATTCAAGAAGAAAAAGAAGAAGTTTGTTATTTAACCAAACACAAGGAAAACTCCAACTAAAGGGATGATATTATTGATCCTTACCCAAAATATGAATGTCTCAGTTTCACAACAAATGACAAATAAAAGAAGAAAAGAGGGGATGGCCTGTTTGTCAAAAAGATTGATCTTTTAGTTCCTCTTAACAACACCACCAAATAATCAAGAAGACGAACTCAAGATAAGGGAAACATGAACCTGTATACTTATTTTAACTAGATGATTACTCAACTGATCACTGCTTCCTTAAAGTAGCAAAAGATAAACATGAGAAGAAATCATAGAGGATTTAGAGAAGCAGAAGAACATGATCTCTATTTAGACATCTAAATCATTCTACTGGCTGGGTTTTAGCAGAGCAATCTAACCTTAGTCTCTCCCAAGAGAATCTTGATCCTTGAGACTTGGTTCAAGAAGGTTTGTAACCTTCACACTTTGTTTTAGAGCTAAACATCACATTAACTAGCTTAAGTGAAAGATCATTATAGCCAAACAGAAGTGAACTTGAATCCGAATTAGGAATTGGAAGCCATTTTTAATACCTCTTCCTTTAACAATAAGACTTCAATACTCCTACTGCTAATCAAACAGATTTTACATAGATTCATTAATCAAGAAAATTAATCGAGATAACACCTACTAATCTCTAATTTGAGCAGACACGGGGACAATGAATTGAGCTTAAATAGCAGACCCTAAATTGTAAACGAAAAAAGCTTATTAACAATATCACATATACCAAAAATCATAACCCTAGCTGTTTCCTGAAGGTTGTTTTCGAGAATAACTAACAAGTTATCTCGAAGAAACTGGAACCTCAAAGCTTCACATGGTATGATGAACCATAGAAGTCTTTGAACATGGTCTAAAACAGTGTTGTCCATCCTTGGGAATGACTGTTTAGATCATCCATTTTACAGAAAAGATAAAACTATCAAACGAACCATAACACAACAACAGACCATCCAAAAGCTTCATAGTTATGAGTTGATCATCGAACTAACACTTGACTACCAAAAAAGTGCCTAAAGAATGCACTAAATATTTTGTTATACTATGCAAGCAATGAATACACTAACTACTCAAACAAGCAGAGAGAAAATAGAGGAGCTTTAGGTCTTTAGGAGCTCTTGGGAGAAGCCAAACCAGTGGGTTCGAAGCTTCTCCCGAGCTCGACTATTCCCTAAAAGACTCAACCCATCTTCCTTGATCAAACAAACCAACAACAACACTCAATCAACCATTAGAAAATTTTTAACGCAACAAAATTAGAACAGTCAACCAGCTATGACATTAGTTCATATTATCCACATATCAGTCGACTAGCTCACAGACTAAGAAGAGAAAATAAGAGTGAAGGGAGAAAAGTTTACCTTTTTATGGGCAGCAACTGAGACGAGACGAGTTGAGTTTTTTTGACGACTTTCTGACGGATTAAGAGTCCCTCTGGTTCCTCGACAGTGATGAGAAAAGACCATAAAAACTTCAAAAACATTTCAATGAAACAATGCTTTTTCTTTTCTTTTGATTCGACTTGAATTTTCAAATTTCTCCAAAAATTAGAGAAAATGACTCTCTAAGATTTTTGCTATCCGAAAACTCACCCCTAATCAATGAGGAAGGGAGTTTATATAGGAGATTTCTAGGGTTAAATGGGTGGAAATTTGGGGGGGGGGGGAACGAGTGGGAATCAAATAAGGAATTTAGGGATTTTGAAATAAAAAACATCCAAAAAACCTCTTGATGCAGCCACGTTTGTCCCTTTCTGTACGAAATCGATCATCGGCCAATGGTTTTGAGGATCATCCACCGCATTTCTAGTGGAGGGGAACATTGGGGACGCCACCTGGAACTTTTGGGTTCTTCTAGAACCATCCAGCTCACCACTTCGTACATTCAAACCAAGTTGAGGAGGAAATAGACGGAGGGATAACGATTACCCAACGATTTTGGGTGTCGTTTGGTGGAGTTTGGTTGTCGTTTTAGCTGGATTTGATGGAGGTGAGTACTGGGTGTTGTTGTTGTTTGTCTATTTGAGATGAAGAAGAGAGAGAGGGGGTTATAAGGGTTTGTTTGGTTTTGAGCGTCAAGAGGTGAGAAGAGAAAAGTATAGCGGTGAGTTTGGAATTTGGGCCGGGTATGGGGTGATTGGAGTGGGCTGGAGGAAATAGATGTGGGTCGGTGGGAAATGTTGATTTGAGCCCAAAAGAGGCTGACAGATATAAGGGTGTGAGGGCTATTTAGAATCTGGCCACATTTTGCGAAATGTGGCCACTTTCTATTTAAGGGATAGCCAAACTGAGAGTGATTTGATGAAATTCGGCCATATTTTAAATGATTTAAAGAAATAGGCTAGAATGGAAATAAAGACGAATTAATTAAGATTAATGTCGAGCTTTAATAAATTAAAACAATTCAAAAATAATTATTGTATTTAATGTAGAACTACCTCTTTTAACAATTATAAAATTAATTTATTCAATTAATCTCTTGCTTGAATTAATTTAGAGGTAAAATCCAACGTTTAATCTTTAAAAGGATTTTCTTATGAAATTAACTTTACAATAGCTCTTTAAGTAAACTTTATATAAATTCCACATAATTAAATGTGAAAGATATAAATTATTACTCGGAACCATCATAAAGCTGACTTGGAAAGTATTTCATCCTTTTTTACATAAACAATTATTTAAAAAATTGTTTAAAAATTTTAAAGGCTCAAGATTAATTCGTAATGTGGAGGGTAAAAATTGGGTGTCAACAACTTCCCCTCCCTTTGGGTAGGGTGAGTGTAATGAACCCTGGACAAAGGGAATTGACGTTCCTAATTTTATCCGACCACAGATTCTTCTTCAGAAAGCAATTGGTTTTAGCACGAATTTCAAGGAATTATAGCCGAACTCCGATATCGAGTTTTCTACATATCTTAGATTACATGAGAACTCAGGCCATTTTGTAGTTCAAGACGCTTGATTTTACGCACGATTTTTTTAAGAAATTCCAAACTTTCTCGATTTCAGAGTACGGAGAGACTGGAAAGCTGGAGAGTAAGGAGACTGGGGAGTTTGGAATGCAGCCGATTTTTCAATATAGAGCTCGCCTACATATCCTAGGACTTAGGAATCAGGCTGCTTGTAGTTCGACTCAATCGATTGAAAAGGTAATCTTTATGTTGAGACAATCTTTAGCTCTTGATGAGTGACGAGTGAATTGAGCTATAAAAAAAAGGCTTGTAACCTCTTAACTATGAATGTGGTGCACTTCACACCCATAAATAAGTTTTTACCTGGATATAATTTCCATAGCTCAAGGCGTATCGTCACCCAGATTTGAAAAGAAGGAATATAGCTTCCAGCGTGAGGTCAAGAAATACCGTGGATGCAAAACTAAGACCCCAACGATAGGAGATACTTACATGTCTTCTGATAGGGGTGTGATTTGATTAAAGCGGAAGTCGATTCTCAACTTGCGTCCAAAGAGTTTGATATTCCTCTTCGAACTATGTCCCAGTTTGCTCCTAAGAAAAAGTTTCACGTTGTGATGCGTCCTTTTTGGTGTAGTCCGCACCTGTGGTTTTGTTTTGAGAATTTCATTCTTCTTGAATGCTCTTGACAACATCTCAAAACAAAATGGTTAGTGGTAAGGTAATTCCATTTGGAGAGATAGTTTTTTTTATCATACCTCATCCTTGAATTACGTTCGAATCCTGTGTGATGACGTCTTTTTGACGTATTTCATACCTGTTGTTCTGCTTCAAGATTTTTATCCTCTTGGATGTTCTCGGTAATATTTTGAAAAGATTGTTAGTAGTAAAATAGCTCAATAAGGAGAGATAGCCTTGTACCTCATTTATTTTGCGTTTGTTGTTTCTGAATCGGACATTGTCCCTGTTTGTCTCTGTTTTAAGAAATAGCAATTTTCATGATGATTAAGCATGATAGACTTCTTGGCTACCAGATAGGATTGCCTAGTGCACATTCCCATTGTTGCAACTTAAACACTTTGCGCATTCCCATTGCTGCGGCTTAGAAGTGTTAGATTTGCGCATTCCCGTTGTTGTGACTTAAACACTTTGCGCATTCCCGTTGTTGCGACTTAGAAGTGTTAGATTTGTGCATTTTTGTTGGTGTGACTTAAACACTTTGCGCATTCCCGTTGTTGCGGCTTAGAAGTGTTATATTTGCGCATTCCCGTTATTGCGACTTAAACACTTTACACATTCCTGTTGCTGCGGCTTAGAAGTTTTAGATTTGCGCATTCCCGTTGTTGTGACTTAAACACTTTGCGCATTCCCGTTGTTGCGGCTTAGAAGTGTTAGATTATTCAACTCTATGGCAGTTGAATGTGGTGATCTTTGAATATGATGACTTTTATAGTCGTTGCGATGGTGACGGTCCTCTTGACCGTTTGCGGCATTCTTTTGAATATGATGGCCATCTTGGCTATTGGTAGCGGTCTTTGCATATATCTTTAGGGTAAGTCTCGCACATTATCTGTATTTACCCGACCAACAGTTGTTCCCTGAATTTTTAGGCTTTGGGTAGTCTAGCACATCATCCGACTTTGGATAGAGGTGGCTTACAGATGCCCTTGATTTGTCTATTTTGAGTAATCTTGCACATCATCTGACTTTGGATAGAGGCAGCTTACAGTTGTCCTTCGAATTGCCAGTTTTTTTTGGGTAATCCTGCACTTTTATCCTATCTTGGATGTAAAGTGACTTACAGATTTCCCTTGGATTGCTAGCCTTTGGGTAGTCCTGCACAATATAAACGTGGATATGTCGTGGCTTATAGATAACTCTTGGACTATCAATTTTTGGTAATCTTGCACTTTATCCAATTTCGTATATTATTGCGACTTACGCATTACCCTTGAAATGACAATCTTCAGGTGATCTTGCACACTATTCAGTTTCAGATATCGTTGCGTCTTACAGATAACTCTTAGTCTTTCAATTTTTGGGTAATCTTGCACACTATCCGGTCTCAGATATCATTGTGACTTATAGACGACCTTTGCCTTCCAACTTTGGGAACTCCAGTTCATCGTTTGCTTTGGCTGGCGTCTTACAAACATCCTTCAGACTATATGCTTTCGACCTTAATCAACTATAACTGTATCCTCTGGCGACTGATGCTTTCGAAAGCGTAAACATTCTTCGATGTAAGATTTCATTGTCTTAATGTGACAACAAAATAAGAGTGCATAAATATCCTCAACGTCAGACTCCATCGTCTTACACGATATCGGACATCAATATTTTGGATGCCAGACATGACATAATAGAGGAGAAAATATACCCTCAATGTCAGACTCCTCCGTCTCACGCGATATCGGATATAAATATGTTGAATGCCAGATTTGGCATAATAAAGGAGCAATATGCCCTCAACATCAGACTCCTCTGTCTTACGTGATATCGGATATAAATATGCTGAATGTCAGACTTGGCATAATAAATAATGATAATATCCTCAATGTTAGGCTCCTCCATCTTACGCGATATCGGATATAAGCATGCTGAGTGCCAGACTTGGCATAATAAAGGAGAAAATATACCCTCAACGTCAGACTCCTCTGTCTTACGCGATATCGGATATAAACATGCTGAGTGCTAGACTTGGCATAATGAATGATGATAATGATAATGATGATAATGATATCCTCAACGTTAGACTCCATCGTCTCATGCGATATTAGATATAAGCATGCTGAGGGTCGATCCTGCGCAGTAAGTGTGACTTAGGGATGCCTATGAATGTCATCCTCTTTGCAACTGGCCGGTAGAGGGAAATAGTCTTCGCAAGGGATGTGTATCTGCGGTATTGAATGATAATGTGGATGATCATGCAATGGTCCTCGTGACATGGTCCTCGCAACATGCAAATGCAATGACCCTCATGGTATGGTCCTCGCGACATGCAAATATCATGGCCCTCGTGGCATAGTCCTCGCGACATGCAAATATGATGGCCCTCGTGGCATGGTCCTCGCGACAAGCAGATATGATGGCCCTTGTGGCATGGTCCTCGTGACATGCAAATATGATGGCCTCTTGGCATGGTTCTCTCGACAAGGTTCCTGCGATATGATGCCATATAATACAATGCAACATAATATAATATGATGCAATGCGATATGACATAATATGATGCGACATAATGCTTATGCCATGTAATGCAATATGATGTAATGTGATGCAATGCAGCATGATGCAATGTGACATGGTGCAATATGAATGCAAAATGTGATGTAATGTAGTGTCGTATGATGCAATGGCCCATGACAAAGTCGTAGAAAACATCACCTCTGGTCTTTATTTTGTCATGTCGACTCCTTTATGGGTACCTATGCTCAAGGCAAATGGTTTGTAGACACGGTATCTCTCTTACTAGCGATCACAGTCAAATTTGAAAAACTTTAAAGATGACGTTTATGAAGCTAATCAAAATAAACTTTCATTTAAAATGTGAATGAAATGGTCGTGTCTATTTCTGGGGACAGCCATAAATACCGTCTTTGAACATCGTCTGTTCGTGGTAATTTCTGACTTGTCGGGGATTGGCAGAGAATATCATCGATCTCTTGTTTGGTGTCCCAATTCGAAACTGACCAAAATATCTTGATCCATTTGGAGACTTGAGGACGTTGTCAGTCTCTCTTTATCTGGTAGTTTCTGTGAACTACAAGAAGATTCGCCCGTTCTAGGGACTTTTGCCATCTTTAGCTTCTTTCCGCTGCTTTGGCTTTTCTCGCCAAATTTTAAGGCGTCTGGTCTCGTTACATTTCTTTGAATGCGTTGGATAACGAGGGACTGCTTTCTTACATACTTTTGGGGACAACCTGCATCCACAGAAAAATTGTTAGTTTTTTGCCAAAACTGGTCTATGTTAACCTCCTTTGATCTTCTGCTCCTCATTTTGTCTTCTTCGGATGCTTTTCAATCTCGGGTACTCGTTGCCCTCGACTCTCCTCAGGCCACGGTAGACATAAGGAGTAAAACTAGTTTTTTTAATGATCTTCAAACAAATTCTCTGGAAAACAAGGATTTGAAAAAAAAATAGTTTGGAAAGGTCTCTGCCCGTCATGTCATGTGCTAGCCCAACGAATGTGCTTTACTCCAGGCTTTGACATTTTCTAACATATTGCTGGCGAACTTTGTAAATCCTTTTTCGTCCTGGCTGGGGAGTTTGGAAATGATCTTTCAGGAAATCTATCATAGTTGGGGATTAATCCACCTCAGACTTACTACAACTGGTGATCTCTCGGTGCTGGGGGACTTTCAGATTTTAATGCTGAACTTCTTAGATGCAGCTTGGTGGAAATTTTGAGGTCTTCCTCAAAATTTCTGCCCCTGTTAAAGGTTTCATGATGAATCTCATTCTATTGGCAAAAGACTTGAGACTCTGTGGGGATCACGAAACTCTATCTTGATATTCATTTGAGTTGATCTTCAGCACATTCTGTATTTTAACTTGCTGGAGAATGTTCTTTGCCTTCTGAATTTTTGAGATTCTTTTTTCGAAAATTCTGCCCCAGTTTTCATTTCCTGGGTGATATGACCGAGCCGTCGTGGCATTTATGTATCCACAAGCCTTCTCTTATTTTGCTGGAAATGACCTTCATCTTCTGAATTTTTGAGAAAGCCTTTCTCAAAAATTCTGCTCCAATTTCCATTTCCTGGGGTGATATGATCGAGCCGTTGTGGCGCCTACGTATCCCATTGAGGCAGGAATCAGGTCAAATGTAGTTCCCACACTCAAAGTGGGAGAATATTGGAAATAAACAAAGGGGTGACCGAAGCCGACAAAGGCCGTCTACGTATCTCATTCTTGAGAATTCAGGTCAAACGTAGTTCAGGATAGGAAGGGGAAAGATAGATTTTTCCAAGAGGTTGACCAAAGCCGACATAGGCCGCCTACGTATCTCATTCTTGAGAATTCAGGTCAAACGCAGTTCGTACATAGAGGATAGGGAAATTTTTAAGCTTTTACCAAGTGCAACACGATTACAATTAGAAAATGCGATCACAAGGAAAGAAATCAAAGAAAAATCATCTCTACGCGTAGTATCTCTTCACAACATCGGAATTGATTGGTTTAGTCCACACTTGACCATCTATCTCAAATAGAATTGAAGCTCCTCCGAATAACACCTTTGGACAACATAAGGGCCCTGCCAACTAGGCGCAAATTCTTCTTCGTCTTGTGGGAAGGAAGGATTAACTGTCCATTCCTTGAATTGAATTCTTGATTGACCAGTAAATTTTGGAAGATGATGTTTGTGCTCATTCTCATCCTATTATTGTAGGACCAGTCAAAGATGTTGATGTACGGCTTGAGCAGGCAGATAAGCTCTTTCTTTTGTACTTTTGACAAATGAATACCGATGTTGATTTCTTTCACTTGACCGTTGCCTTCCAGATTGACCATCTCAAACTCTTTTAGGTGGGGATTTTTGTGATCTTCCAAATTCTTATACTTCTTGGTTGTTCATTCAAGGACCATGATGTCTTCAACATACTCCTCAAAATCATCATCGTCTAGCTCGATTTGTACGTTAAGCTTTTGACATGACATGACAGTGGCAGGTTTTAACTTATTATTACTGAGACCAAAATAAAATGGGTTAGATAATAAATAATTTTTGAACAATAAATGTTTCTTTTTAAAATAAGGAGGCTTTCATTGAAATTCTAAAAAAAAGTATTTTCAAATTATGGCTATAACCCGCGTGAGTGCAGGGTCATGCCTTTTGGAAAGCAGTAAATAGAACGAGAAATATTAAAGCATAAAGAGTGGGTTGCGGAGCCTCATCCGGACCATCACCGATTTTGCAAAATAGAGTCTTTGTCTATCCAGCCAGGCAGAGAGTCACGAAGGGCGTGGCAACCCAATTCTGCAACTTTTTGCCAGGCTTGGCATCCTTAATCATGGCTGCTTCAGGGACTTCTTCTAATATGGCATCATATTCTTTGAATAAATCTCCTATTACATCCCCTGGATCGTCACTTGTATGGAAAGACTGGGATAGATGAGTCAATGGTCTTGGCAATTCTCGATCATCCTCTCTATTAAGAATAGTTCTTGCATACCATTCGTTATCAGTTTCGTCTATACTGATGGTCACCCTTCTATGTTTTGGTGAAGGATTGCTACCAGGAGAGGTTGTTTAGAGAATGATGACTCTTTGATCGATTAGGTTCAGAATTTCGTGTTTAAGATTGATGCAATCTTCAGTGGTATGTCCAACACATCCTGAATGATATGCGCAATATCGATTGGGTTTGAAAAATTTATATGCTAGGTTCGCAGGCTTTGGTTCGATAGGCTGAATTAGTCCAGCTGCATTCAGTCTCTCAAAGAGTAGAGTTCGGCTTTCAGCTAATGGAGTAAAGACCCGGGGAGGCTTCTTCTTATGACTTAGATGAAATATTTTATTTTGGTATGTTGGGGTAGCTACTTCGTCGTACGTTTGGGGATTTGAGTAGAAAGTAATTGGTGCTTGAAAATTTGACTGAAAGTTTTGGTGTGTTTGTGGAGGTGGTTGGTAATTTGAAGGTGGAGCTTGGTACTTTGGGGACGAAGTTTGATATTTAACTCAGGCATAAAAGATGGGATAGGGGCTTTGCGAGGTTGAAAGGTAGAGTTTTTGTAACTACCGGGTCCGTCGTTACGGGTAGTCCAATCGTGCCATGTTTTAGAGTTAGAAAACTCCGGGTTTGGGAGTTTGAAATTCTGGGCTAGGCTAGCCTCGGTTGGTTTTTGAGCGAGGTAGAGTCTAAAGAAATCCGGGTAAGGATTCGGTTAGGTGTCTTGTTTTGAGCTAGTTTTCCACGTAGCCAAGACATAAAGCAGTCCGGAGGACTTTTTTGGAATTGAATTCGGGTAAGAAGAACTCCCGTTTGTTTCGGATCGTCGGGGGAAGCAAGTGTGTTGTAAAATGGGCAAAATTTGGAGATTTTTGGACATTCTATCCATGAAGAGCGCAATGGCTCTGCCATAGCGACCTCCGCTATATCGGTGGAATAGACCGCTGTAGCGGAAGTCAAGGCGGTCAACGTCGGTCGAAACCGCTATAGCGGAATGCTTCCGCTATAACGGGCTCGACGGGAATTAATGCAGAAACATTCCCCAAAACATTCAGTTTTCACAATTTCATTTTGGGAGAATGGCAAGGCGATTCCAGGCGATTTTCTTCCGTTTTCCATTATTTTTCTTCCCTAAGGTAAGGTTTCTACTCCCCAAACTTCGTACTACTTTTCCTACGCGGTAGAATTGCTAGAAGGAAACTTGGGGAAAGGGTGGAATAACCTAAGGATGGTAGAATCTGGGGAATAAGGGGGATTCTAGACATGAAAGTTCTTGGGTATTGTTAAAAACAAGGTTTATTGATCGCATATTGTTAAATTCTCTATTTTTATCCGTGAAAATTATAAAACTAGGGGAATTAATGGCGGGAAACTAGGAAAAAGGGTAGAATGATCATGGTTGGTCTGGGATTTTAGATTTGGTGTAATTCAGGTAATACGCAGGCCTTTTTTGTTGATTCAAGTACTTGCATGTTGTTTTAGACCAAGAACGAGAAAGAAATCTGGAACACGGGAAAAATCGGGTTGAGTAGAGCTTGGATCATTTCTAGGTAGGTGATGGCTTACGATTCCTGTGAATGTTGTATATGTTTGTACTCTTATCTAAGTGTTTGTATGAATTACATTGCTTAGAGGAATTGTTTAGAATGTCTAAGGGTCCTGTTTTACAGTCTGTGGATTGAACGGTGTGTTGCTTGTTGGTTTTACTAGTTGTTTGTTCATTATTTGACTATGGATTAATTGACATTCGGTTGGCTTGGGTACCACACCTGGTACGAGAATACTAATGGTTGGCTCGGGTACCACACCTGGTACGGGTATAACAAATGGTTGGCTCGGGTACCATGCCTGGTACGGGATACTAATTTGGCTCGGGTACCACGCCTGGTACGGGTTTATTTTACTACATCATTGCATTGATATTGTTGTATTGCATTTACTGTTATTGGTTCCGTGAGTGGACCGAACTATTTTACTGAAATGTGATATTTGTTGGTGGCCCTTGAGTGACCGGGAATCCTGTTATATCTATTGAGTTGGCCTTGGATTAGGCCAGGTTATCTATTTAACACTTAGGTGTTGTTTATAGGGGATCCCAGGGTGGGTCCGGGTTAGACAAAAGGGATGGTTTATTGGTTATATGATTGTTGCTTACAGTTAGAAAGGGTGGATTTCATGCGGGAACAAGCTAGGTAGAGACTTGTAGTCTAGAGGTGCCTGTTGACTTGTTGTATGTCTTTCGTACTTATACTTGATTTGTTGTACTGATTATACACTGTTTTTATTTGGAACTGGCTGATGATCCTACCAGTACACAGTGGTGGTGAACTGATACCACTTGCTTTTCTTTTAGAGCACAGGCAATCTTCCAGAGGTTGAGATGCGACCTCATCTATAGTACCGACGTTTCCAGACTTCAAGGGTTAGCTGCTTCGATCGAAATGCCTTGAATCTATCATTAGAGTTGTAGACCACTTGTTTTGGTCTTAAACTATTTCCTTGTTTTTGGGTTGCAACCCCGTATTCTATACATTGGTAGATTATTTGGTACTGCAACTTTCAGATTCTAGGGTGTAATTTCTGCAGGTTTATATTAATGAAGTGGTTTTGTTATTATTGTTTTTCTAGTTTACTTTCCGCACTTTGAGTTTTGAGCTGTTAGAACGGTTAAGTTCGGGAAAGTGATGGTTCCCTTACTCGGGGAGGTTGGGTAAGTGCCACTCATGGCGGTCTGGGTCGTGACAAAGATAGTATCAGAGCCCTAGGTTCGTTGATCTCGTCGTACCAAACAAGTCTAGTAGAGTCTTGTGGAACAGTGCAGAGACCTTCGTACTTTTCTTCGAGAGGCTATGGGGCTTTAGGAAAAACTATATCTTCCTTCTTTCCTTCGTGTTATAGCTCGATTCTAATTGGTATCAGGTGATACAAATTGGTATCTAACCTCAACCACTCTTCTGTTTGCAGATGGTTAATACAAGTAATAACGGAGCTAGAGCAGCAGTCCTAGCAGCGGGCCTGGTTGTCCGTGGTAGAGGTAGGGGAAGGGGCAGAGGACAAGGTAAAGACGCACCCGTCAGGGGTGGAGCTCAAGCGGCTGCTGGAGAGCGTGAAGCAACCCCTCCCCCACCTCAGGAACATGTTGCTGAAGATGTAGAAGTTATGGCTAAAGATGGCGAGTCACAGGCGGAGGCAGCACCGGTTGGGGGTGCAGGCCTTACTGATATGACACCAGAAGCTTTTCAACAGTCTTGGAAAATTTTAAGTGGGTTGGTGGGTGCTGGAGCCATACCCGCGACATTTGCAAATCAAGCTTTGAATACTCAGCCAGCGGTTACTACAACATCTAGGATGGATGCCACTTCAGGCATGAATGACTTCTTCAGGCCAATGCTAGGCCCAGTGATGACAGGAAATGAGCATGAGATACTGACCAAGTTTCTCAAGCTGAAACCTCCGACATTTTAGGGTACCGACAAGGAGGATGCCTATGAGTTCATCTTGGATTGCTATGAGAGGTTGTACAAGTTGGGTATTGTACGTCAACATGGGGTTGAGTTTGTCACATTTCAGCTGCAGGGTGATGCTAAGCAGTGGTGAAGGTCTCATGTGGAGTGTCGGTCTTCTGTTCTACCCCTACTGACTTGGGAACAGTTCCAAGATTTGTTTTTAGAGTAGTACGTACCCCGTACTTTGAGGGACCGGAAGAAGGATGAGTTCTTGAACTTGGAGTAGGGTAGCATGTCATTCTCTGCTTACGAGGCTAAGTTCCACGCCTTGTCTCATTTTGCCACATAGATGTTGGGTTCCGAGGAGGAACGGGTCCTATTGTTTGTGAAAGGTTTGAATACTGAGCTACAGGTATGGTCAGTGCATATGACTTCATCAGGGAGGGGCTTCAATGAAGTGGTAGATTATGTGAAGAAATTGGAAGGGGTCAAACAAGCGGGGTAGGCTAAGGCCTTAGCCAAGAAACCCCGACATGAGGGAAATTTCGGTAGTTCATACTCCAGGGGCCAGAATCAGCAGGCATACCCAGCCCGTCCTATTCAGTCAGCTCTGCCAGCTGCTACAGGTGGTCGGCAGGGAGTTCATAATCAGTCTTCAGCTCCTAGAGGCCAGGGAGCGTCTTATACATCAGCTAGCAGGCCTACACTTGACTTTGGTTGCTTCCATTGTGGTGATCTGGGCCACTTTAATAGGGAGTGCCCACTCAGGAAAATAGGTAATCAGGGTCAGCGGTAGTCTAGAGCGGTGGTCCCGGCAGGTAGAGGCGGTAATACGAGAGGTCATCCATAGGGTGGGCGAGGTAACTTTCAGGGGGGGCGGGGTGACAGAGGGAATGGTGGCGCAGGCAGAGGTGCAGTGCAGCCAGCCTGGGAAGTTTCCCAGATTGATGATCGGGCTCATTGCTATGCATTTCTAGGGAGAAATGAGGCAGAAGCATCAGATGCGGTGATCACAGGTACCATTTTTGTCTGTGATAAAATGGCTTCGATATTATTTGACCCAGGTTCTACATATTCTTATGTATCAGTGAGTTTTGCGTTGGGTCTGGAATTGATTTATGATATCCTTGATTCCCCTATTCATGTTTCTACCTCGGTTGGAGAGTCTGTGATTGTGACTCATATTTATCGTGACTGTTCTGTTGTGTTTGTGGGGTTGCATACTTGGGTAGACTTGGTAATCCTTGATATGGTTGATTTTTATATTATCTTGGGCATGACCTAGTTGTCCCCTTATCATGTTGTGTTGAACTGTAACACCAAGACTGTGGCTCTAGAGATTCCGGGTAAGGATAGACTAGAGTGAGAAAGTGTGTACAGGCCTAAGCCAGTTAAGGTCATATCATTCATTCGGGCTAAGGAAGCTAGTGGGGAGAGGGTGTCTAGCCTTCTTGGCTCATCTCCGGGATAATAGTGTGGAGTCCCCATCTATTGAATCAGTTCCAGTGGTTTCTGAGTTTCTAGAGGTATTTCCAGCGGATTTGCCTAGTATGCCTCCGGACAGGGATATAGAATTCTGTATTGATCTGGAGCCAAGCACTCATCCCATTTCCATTCCTCCGTATCGTATGGCTCCGACAGAGTTAAGGGAACTTAAGACTCAGCTGCAGGAACTCCTAGATAAGGGATTTATCCATCCCAGTGCGTCGCCTTGGGGTGCTCCTATTTTGTTTATAAAGAAAAAGGATGGTAGTATGCGAATGTGCATAGATTATAGGCAGTTGAACAAGGTGACCATCCGAAATAAGTACCCTCTACCCCGCATTGATGATTTGTTTGACTAGCTTCAAGGTGCATCGCTATTTTTGAAAATCGACTTGAGGTCGGGGTACCATCAGTTAAAGATTAGGCCTGACGACATTCCTAAGACTGCTTTTCAGACTCGGTATGGGCATTACGAGTTCCTAGTAATGTCGTTCGATTTGACCAATGCACCAGCAGCATTCATGAGTTTGATGAATGGGGTATTTAAGTCGTATTTGGATTCTTTCGTGATTGTGTTTATCGATGATATTTTGATCTACTCCAATAGTAGTGAGGAGCATGCTAATCATCTTCGTATTGTGTTGGACATCTTGAGACGCCAGAAGCTTTATGCGAAGTTCACTAAGTGTGAGTTTTGGTTGAGTTCAGTTGCATTCTTGGGGCATGTAGTGTCAGAACAAGGGGTGATGGTGGATCCCCAGAAGATTGAGGCAGTCAAGAGTTGGGCCCGGCCTAGCTCTGTGACAGAGGTGAGGAGTTTTGTTGGGCTCGCAAGGTACTACCGGAGGTTTGTTAAGGATTTTGCGTCTATTGCTACTCACCTAACCAGGCTGACACATAAATATATACCATTCGTGTGGTTTGATAAGTGCGAGGAGAGCTTTCAAAAGCTCAAGACACTTCTGACCACGGCTCCTATATTGTCCTTGTCGGTTGAAGGTAAAGAGTTTATTTTTAACTATGATGCTTCACATTCTGGTTTGGGTGCTGTGTTGATGTAGGATAGGAATGTGATAGCCTATGCATCTAGGCAGTTAAAGGTGCATGAGAGGAACTACCCAACACATGACTTAGAGTTTGCAGCAGTGGTCTTTGCACTCAAGATTTGGAGACACTATCTCTATGGTGTCAAGTGTGAGGTGTTCACCGATCATCGTAATCTGCAGCATGTGTTCACTCAGAAGGATTTGAATTTGAGGCAAAGAAGGTGGATGGAGTTATTGAAGGACTATGATATGATTATTCAATATCATCCGGGTAAGTATAATGTGGTGGCAGACGCATTGAGCCGGAAGACAATTAGCAAGGGTAGTTTGGCTTGTTTGGGGGAGTCCAAACGACCACTAGCAAGGAAATTTGGGCTTTGGAGGCCAAGTTCATGCACTTGGGTGTTTCAGAATAGGGTGGGTTGTTGGCCAGCATTGAGGTCAAAGCCACTTTCGTAGATGAAATAAAGGCCGAATAGTTTTAGGATCCTAAACTTAGTAAGCTTCGAGATAAGGTAATATCTGGGGAATCTAGGGACGTCACGTTAGACTTCGGTGGAGTGCTACATTTCAAAGTAAGGATTTGTGTTCCTCGGGTTGATGATATAATTCAGAAAATCTTGGCAAAAGCTCATGGTTCGCAGTACTCAATTCATCTGGGTGTGACTAAAATGTACAGGAACTTGACGCAGCATTACTGGTGGCCCGGGATGAAAAGGGACATAGTTGACTTTGTGTCCAAATGTCAGAACTGCCAGCAGATAAAGTATGAACATCAGAGACCTGCAGGACTACTTCAGAGAATGACCATTCAAGAGTGGAAGTAAGAAATGATAGCCATAGACTTTGTGGTGGGTCTTCCCAGGACATTGGGGAAGTATGACTCAATTTGGGTCATTGTTGACAGGCTGACCAAGTCCGCTCACTTCATTCTGGTCAGGATAGATTACAATTCGCAGCAATTGTCTAAGATCTACGTGAAGGAGATTGTGAGATTGCATGAGGTGCCACTGTCCATTATTTCAGACAGGGGTACGCAGTTCACCTCTAAATTTTGGGGTAAGCTACCTGAAGATTTGGGTACACAACTCACTTTTAGCACAACCTTCCATCCTCAGACTGATGGTCAGTCAAAGAGGATGATCTAGGTATTGGAGGATATGTTGAGAGCATGTGTGATGGACTTCGGGGGCCATTGAGACCAGTTTCTACCGTTGTGCGAATTCTCATACAACAATAGCTATCACTCCAGTATTGACATGGCACCATTCGAGGCGTTATATGGGAGGAGCTGCAGATCACCAGTTGGGTGGTTTGAGAAAGGCGATGTAAAGCCTTTGGGAGTGGAATTGGTAAAGGAAGCGCAAGAAAAGGTAAGGGTCATTCAGGCCAAATTATTGGCTGCCTAAAGCAGGCAGAAGGAGTATGCAGATCGCAAGGTCTGGGAAATGGAATTTCAGGTTGGTGAATAGGTATTGTTGAAAGTGTCACCAATGAAGGGAGTTATGCGGTTTGGTAAGAAGGAAAAGCTTAGACTTTGGTTCATCAGTCCGTTTGAGGTTCTTGAGATTGTGGGGCCAGTGGCTTACAAGTTAGCACTACCACCCAGTTTGTCGGGCGTCAATCCGGTATTCCATGTATTCATGCTTAAGCAATACTATGGGGATGGAGACTACATCATCAAGTGGGATGAGGTGCTTTTCGATAAGGATCTTTGTTATGAAGAGGAACCAGTCTTGATTCTTGCTCGGGATGTCCGGAGGTTGAAGACAAAGGTGATTGATATGGTAAAGGTTCAGTGGAAGCATCGTCCGGTTGAGAAAGCCACTTGGGAAACCAGGAAGGAGAAGCGGGACAAGTACCCTCATTTGTTTGAGTCCGGGAGACTTTTCAGAATCGAATTCGGGTAAGTAGAACTCCCAGAATTGCGATTAACATGAAGGGGTTGTTTTGGATCATCGGGGGAAGCAAGTGTGTTGTAAAATGGGTAAATTTTGGAGATTTCTGGACATTCTGTCCGTGACGAGCGCAATATCTCTGCCGTAGCGATCTCTGCAATAACGGTGGAAAAGACCGCTATAGCGAAAGTTAAGGCGGTCAACGCCGGTCAGAACCGCTATAGCGGAATACTTTCACTATAGCGAGACTGCTATAGAGGAGCGGGGACCGCTATAGCAGGATCGACGAGAATTAATACAGAAATATTCCCCAAAACATTCAGTTTTCACAATTTTGTTTTGGGAAAAGGGCAAGACGATTCCAGGCGATTTTCCTCTGTTTTTCATTGTTTTTCTTCCCTAAGGTAAGGTTTCTACTCCCCAAACTTCGTACTACTTTTTCTACGTGGTAGAATTGCTAGGAGGGAACTTGGGGAGAGGTTGGAATAACCTAGGAATGGTAGAATCCCGGGAAGAAGGGGGATTCTAGGCATGAAAGTTCTTAGGTATTGTTAAAAATAAGGTTTATTAATCACATGTTGTTAAATTCTCTATTTTATCCATGAAAATGATAGAACTAAGGGAATTAATGGTGCGAAACTCGAGAAAAGGGTAGAATGATCATGGTTGGTCTGGGATTTGGGATTTGGTTTAATTCGGGTAATACGCAGGCCTTGTTTGTTAATTTAAGTACTTGCATGTTGTTTTAGACCAAGAACGAGAAAGGAATCTGGAACACGGGAAAGCTCAGATTGAGTAGAGCTTGGATCATTTCGAGGTAGGTGATGTCTTATGATTCTTGTGAATGTTGTATATTTTTGTACTCTTATCTAAGTGTTTGTATGAATTACATTGCTTAGAGGAATTGTTTAGAATGTATAAGGGTCCTGTTTTACAGTTTGTGGATTGAACAGTGTGTTGCTTGTTGGTTTTACAAGTTATTTGTTCATTATTTGACTGTGGATTAATTGACATTCGATTGGCTCGGGTACCACGCCTGGTACGGGAATACTAATGGTTGGCTTGGGTACCACACTTGATACGGGTACAACAAATGGTTAGCTCGGGTACCACGCCTGGTACATGATACTAACAGTTGGCTCGGGTACCACGCTTGGTACGGGTTTATTTTACTACATCATTACATTAATATTGTTGTATTACATTAACTGTTATTGGTTATGTGAGTGGACCGGGCTGTTTTATTGAAATGTGATATTTGTTGGTGGTCCTTGAGTGACCGGGAATCCTGTTATATCTATTGAGTTGGCCTTGGATTAGGCCAGGTTGTCTGTTTAACACTTAGGTGTTGCTTAGAGGGGATCCCAGGGTGGGTCCAGGTTAGACGAAAGGGATGGTTTATTGGTTATATGATTGTTGCTTACAGTTAGAAAGGGTGGATTTAATGCGGGAACAATCTAGGTAGAGACTTGTAGTCTAGGGGTGCCTGTTGACTTGTTGTATGTCTTCCGTACTTATACTTGATTTGTTGTACTAATTATACACTATTTTTATTTGGAACTGGTTGATGATCCTACCAGTACACAGTGGTGGTGTACTGATACTGCACTCGCTTTTCTTTTTGTGAGTACATGCAATCTTCCAGCGGTTGAGACATGACCTCATCTGTAGTACTGGCATTTTCAGACTTTAAGGGTGAGCTGCTTCGATTGAGCTGCCTTGAATCTATCATTAGAGTTGTGGCCCACTTGTTTCGGGCTTAAACTATTTCCTTGTTTTGGGGTTGCATCCCCGTATTCTAGACATTGGTAGATTGTTTGGTACTGCGACTTTCAAATTCTAGAGGGTTGGGTGAGTGCCACTCATGGCGGTTTGGGTCATGACACTTTTTATGGTGAAAGCTTTATCGAGTCGTATTTGAGAGACTTTTCCGTGCTCCAGTTATTAGAAAATGCAAGGGTATTGTTGGAAGAGTGTTCAGGTGCTGCCGTATTCAAGGAAGGGAAATGAAGTAGAGACCTTCCTTCACCTGGGGTGGGTAATTTTGCATGGATGATCAAATTAATCAAACTTCTTGTCCCTCTCATCTCATTTCTCATCTTATCAACTTATTGCGTCAGTAGCGCAATCAACTCACTTTGCTCAGATACGAGAGTAGTTATCCTAGTTAAAGCGATGTTCTCAGTATCCTCAGTCATTATTGTTTTCCCTAAGTTACGATATTGGTTTCTCTTGATTTTGTGAGCTAAGAGGATTCTGCCATCTTTTCTAAACACAGATCAGTTTCTTTACCTGTTACAAGAATAATAACTCAAAAAGAAGAATATGTTAGATTTCATAAGTGGTAAACAACGCAAGACATTTGACTGAAAATAAACACATAAAGTTGCTTTTGTAAAGGGAATTGATCCACGAGTAATCATTGACTCTAGGGTTTGACAGATAGGAATTTGCCCATCGATTTTGAATAAGTAGGTTTTATCAGGAAAGTTGACTCGTCGATCTTGTAGCATCTTGGACTGTTATACTTCTGAACTCTTCGTTACCCTTGTCAAAGTGGAAAATAAAAATTTCTTAAAGATAGGGGCGGTCTTTGAAGGTTGCCTACGTATCTTACGAAGGAGAATTCAGGCCCTACGTAGTTCGAATAGGTAAAAGGAATACATTTTTATTTCATTTTTCCACTATCTCTTGATTACAATGGAAAATAAAAACAATGACATAAAGAAAATAACTAAAACTATGCTACTTTTAAAGCTTCATTTGGATAGTGGTAGGTCTTCTGGATCTTCTCAATCTTCTTCTTCAAGGGTTAATATGGTGGGAACTCAATCTGGATCCTTCCTGCGTTTATGAGATCTTCGAGGTAAATCTTGAAAGTGCAACAATTCTCTATGTCATGCCCTCCAGTTCCCGCATGGTAGAGGCAGATTTCTTTTCAACCACCCAAGCTCGGGACATCTTCCCTGCCTTTCTTCTAATTGGCTTGATGATACCAGCGTTGACCAACTTGAAGTATATATCGAGGTACGTGTCATAAAAGACGGTGAAGTCATATTGGCGAATCAGGGTATTCTGAGTGAGTGGCATTCCTGGCCTTATTCTGTCATAAATCAGTAGGGAGTGAGGTCCCCACATGTGGCTAATTTGTCCATTGTTAATCATTTCGTGGATCCTAACCCTTAGCATGGTGCATTCGTTGGTGGTATGCCCCTTTGGAGCGGGTGGTAAGTGCACATCTTTTTGTTCATCCTTGGGGTTACACCAAAAACTCGGGGTTTGATCAGGCTGCATGATTCCCTTCATTTCTAGAGCTAGAAAGATAACAGAGCATGTAACAATTCTAGGTCTCCGGCTGTTTGCCCGTACGTGAGCTTTGAGAATGGTCTTTCCTTTCCCTATCCTGAACCTAATTGGCCAAGCGGGGTCATTCCCTAATTTTAGCCCAGTAATCTGAGATTCAATTGAAAGGTTGGGCTTGTTCATAATTTTCCCACAAACTCTTCATCGCTCCTTGTGGGTAGTGTTGACCTCTTGAGCGCCAGTTGGTATTTTTGACCCGTGTGGTTGACCATTTCTTCTGTCTGAACTATTCTTGTGTTGACGTTGTCTATATTTTCTCCCATAAGGGCTATCTCTTTGTCCACTTCCGCGGACCTGGCTATTAATTTTCCTTTCTCTTTCTTAGCCTCCTTGATTTGTTCTTTCATTCCATTGATTTCTTGGTCGATCTCTTCCATTCTCTTGTGCATTGTCTCTTCAGTGTCCATGGCAAGTCAACCTTCTTGGGAGATAGGAGAGAAGTTCTTTAGGTTTGTTTTAAGGGAATTTGGATTTTTCTGGGAAACTTGAGAAACTCGAGGAGTAATTTTTGGTCGGACTTTATGTAGTGGGTTTATTTTTACTTACGGTATTCTAAAAATTTGGGCATGAAGTGGACTAATTTTCCTCGATTCAAGCAACACACATAGCACATAAGACAGTTATATCATATAATAGTTCATAGCGCGTCCTATACATATATGTGACCTTTTTATGCCAAAGGTAGGCCTAACGAATTGAAGGATATGCGTGTCGTTTGTAAATGTTCCGTTGCCCCAAAATATTATATACAAACAGATTAAATAAAATGGGGGTACACAATAAGATAAGGGATGTAAATTCGATATCAATCCCACGCA
Organism: Jaltomata sinuosa; assembly: GCA_003996215.1. NCBI lineage: Eukaryota > Viridiplantae > Streptophyta > Magnoliopsida > Solanales > Solanaceae > Jaltomata > Jaltomata sinuosa. The sequence continues at coordinate 1,085,758 of QJPP01000396.1, forward strand.
GGGGTACAATCCTAAACTAGGCCTCCATGGATTCTTCATTCTCGAACTTCTTGAACTTCTTGCAAATTCCGGACGCCTTTCGGATGGCAATCTTCAAAATAAAAGACTATCTAAATATATCCCAACCCCAAGGAACAATGGTTCGTACAAACCAACATTGCATCTTTTAATTAAACACATAAGAGATGATCATCTGTAATTGACTCGTGGCCAATAGACACAAGGTGGTCTTTCTAATGGGCCCAATACCCCTAAGGTATCGGGTCGTCCTAGGCCAATGCCTAAAAATTGGGTTTTGGTTTAGCTCTACGCTAGGTGTCTAGAGTGGGTTTGTTTTGAGATAGACCGGGTCCCAAGTGGACAACTTGGGTTGAAAATACGATAGTCATTGGACGCATGACGTACCCATAAACTATCATATTTTTGAGAAAGTGTTATTTATAGCGAGAGGCTACGGGATCGTGAACCTCCCTAAAATATAAATAAAATCGCAAACCATGTGGCAGAATATGCTATGAGATGCAATGACAGTATATTTGCGATAAATAAGCAAATAATAATTAAAAGTTACTAACTATTACAATATTTCGTATAGTTAATCACATAAAGTTAGTCAAGAATAGTTCAAATGTTTGGTTAGAACCTAAATTAATCTCCAGCAGAGTCGTCATTTCTGTTTTATCCCTTTTTGGATTTTTTTAGGAAATAAAAATAAGGACATTGAAAAATGGTTTAAAAATAAGGACATTAAAAAATGGTTTTGACACTTAAAAATTATTTCAAAACTTTAAAGAAAATTTTAAAATAATTCTAAACAGAACAGAGTCTCCACTTAATTTTTGTAAAGAAATTAAGAAAATTTCAAAGAATTTCAAAGACTTAAAAACAGAAATAAATCTTTAAAATTAGAGAAAATGGGTAAGGGTTCAAGTAACGTCTTAAGAAGGGTTTTAAGACACTTAAGAACGTCCGTTTAAAAATGGTTGATCAAAGAACGGTTTTGACTAACTTGAAAATGACTAATTTTGAAAGAATTGAAATTACGAAAAATATTTGAAATTTAATACGAAGAAAATGATTCAAACAGAAATGCTATCGCTCAATCCAAGGCAAAACAAAATTATTTTAATTAAAGAAAATTCATTCTTTATGAAAATATTAAAATTTGGAGAAATTTCAAAGCAAACTAAAATTTCAAGCAAATAGGTTGTTCAAAAAGAACTAATTTCGAGCATTTAAAAGAAAACATTATTTAAAAGGCAATTTTTTGGAAATTTGAATAAATCCTATGTGATTACAAATAATTCAAATTTGCAAGAAAGTAAGTAATAATATTTTAACTAACCGAGGAAAAGGTTAAGAAGCTAATTTGACTAATTTTTGACCGCTTACAAGTTTGAGAGGAAATATTTTTTTATATCAAAGAAAATTCATTCTAGCCGAAGAAAACTTTGTTAAGCCAGGGATGCGTTAATAGCCATTTTTGTTTAAAAAATCTATTTTTTAAGCAAGTTAAGACAAAATCTAGCTTTCTCATTTTTAACCAAACTAAATTAAATGACGAAATTTGAAAGAAGCAAACTTACAAGAAAATGAAACTAAGATAAAATTAAAATGACACATCTTTAAGGGATCTATTTAGGTTAGTTAAAATGGTTAATTACAATTAATTACAAATAGTCCAAACTAAATTAAATACAAAATAAAATAAAGAGAGGGTAGAAAAATTGGGTTTTCAGGCCCATTATCCAATCTGTCCAATCTTGGACTTAACATTTAATGGACTTGGTCCATTTTTCAACTTGTATATCAGTTGTATACATTTGTATATCAGCTGTATACCTCATGCTTTCAGCTCCCAATCCTGTATATCAGCTTCCATTTATCCATTTTTTCTTCTTGATTCCTGTATACCGGCTACAAGACTCGTATGCTTCTACATATCACTGATGTATATCAGTGTATACTAGTGACTCTAGAAGAGAAGATGCAAGTCGAGAGTCCAAAGACTCGAGTGGAAGGTTCATGCATAAGAAAAAAAAGTAAAGGATTAATTATCAATTCAAAATGAACTTCAAATCATGAACTTTAAACTATAAGAGAATCTGTGCAAGTGCATAGTGATCATACAACTAACGATGGCCAATTTTTATGAATTCATGGACATGTAATCACATATATATATAAAAAATCGTCCCGACTATGCAGACAGTTTATATCAAAGAGACACCCAATGTTACTCTTACTTTCTCAGGCAACAAAGATAGCAAAGTAACAGGAAGACTGAGGTGAAACAAAAGGAGCAATGACATACTTATGGATTAACAAGTTATTTCAGAGAAGAGAAAAGATTTTCAAGCAAACATAACATATATATATGTCACACCTATGCTTAAGCTTTGAACAGAACCCATATTTAAGAAGAAAAAGAAGAAGTTTGTTATTTAACCAAACACAAGGAAAACTCCAGCTAAAGGGATGATATTATTTATCCTTAACCAAAATATGAATGTCTCAGTTTCACAACAAATGACAAATAAAAGAAGAAAAGAGGGGATGACCTGTTTGTCAAAAGGATTGAGCTTTTAGTTCCTCTTAACAACACCACCAAATAATTAAGACGACGAACTCAAGATAAGGGAAACATGAACATGTATACTTGTTTTAACTAGATGATTACTCAACTGATCACTGCTTCCTTAAAGTAGCAAAAGATAAACATGAGAAGAAATCATAGAGGATTTAGAGAAGCAGAAGAACATGATCTCTGTTTAGACATCTAAATCATTCTACTGGCTGGGTTTTCGCAGAGCAATCTAACCTTAGTCTCTCCCAAGAGATTCTTGATCCTTGAGACTTGGTTCAAGAAGGTTTGTAACCTTCACACTTTGTTTTAGAGCTAAACATCACATTAACTAGCTTAAGTGAAAGATCTTTATAGCCAAACAGAAGTGAACTTTAATTCGAATTAGGAATTGGAAGCCATTTTTAATACCTCTGCCTTTAACAGCAAGACTTCAATACTTATACTGCTCATCAAACAAATTTTACATAGATTCATTAATCAAGCAAATTAATTGAGATAACACCTACTAATCTCTAATTTGAGCCGACACGGGGATAATGAATTGAGCTTAAATAACAGACCCTAAATAGTAAACGGAAAAAGCTTATTAGAAATATCACATATACCAAAAATCATAACCCTAGCTGTATCCTGAAGGTTGTTTTCGAGAATAACTAACAAGTTATCTCGAAGAACTTGGTCCTTAGAGCTTCACAGGGTATGATGAACCATAGAAGTCTTCGAACATGGTCTAAAACAATGTTGTCCATCCTTGGGGATGACTGTTTCGATCATCCATTTTATAGAAAAGAGAAAACTATCAAACGAACCATAACACAACAACAGACCATCCAAAAGCTTCATAGTTACAAATTGATCATCGAACTAACACTTGACTACCAAAAACGTGCCTAAAGAATGCACTAAATATTCTATTATACTATGCAAGCAATGAATACAGTAACTACTCAAACAAGCAGAGAGGAAATATAGGAGCTTTAGGTCTTTAGGAGCTCGGGTTCGAAGCTTCTCCCAAGCTTGACTATTCCCTAAATGACTCAACCCATCTTCCTTGATCAAACAAACCAACAACAACACTCAATCAACCATTAGATAATTTTTAACGCAACAGAATCAGAACAGTCAACCAGCTACGACATTAATTCATATTATCCACACATCAGTCGACTAGCTCACAGACTAAGAAGAGAAAATGAGAGTGAAGGGAGAAGAGTTTACCTTTTTATGGGCAACAACTGAGACGAGACGAGTTGAGTTTTTTTGATGACTTTCCGACGGATTAAGATTCCCTCTGCTTCCTCGACAGTGATGAGAAAAGACCACAAAAACTTCAAAAAAATTCAATGAAACAGTGCTTTTGCTTTTCTTTTGATTCGACTTGAATTTTCAGATTTTCCCAAAAATCAGAGAAAATGACTCTCCAAGATTTTTGCTATCCGAAAACTCACCACTAATCAATGAGGAAGGGGGGTTTATATAGGAGATTTCTAGGGTTAAACGGGTGGAAATTTGGGGGGGGGAGGGGGGAAATGAGTGGGAATCGGATAAGGAATTTAGGAATTTTGAAATCAAAAACATCCAAAAAACCTCTTGATGCAACCACGTTTGTACCTTTTAGTATGAAATCGATCATCGGCCAATGGTTTTGAGGATCATTCGCCGCATTTCTAGGGGAGGGGAACGTTGGGGACGCCACCTAGAGCTTTTGGGTTCTTATAGAACCAGCCAGCTTACCACTTTGTACATTCAAACGAAGTTGAGGGGGAAATAGACTGAGGGATAATGATTACCCAACGATTTTAGGTGTCGTTTGGTGGATTTTGGTTGTCGTTTGAGCTGGATTTGATGGAGGTGAGTACTGGGTGTTGTTGTTGTTCGTCTGCTTGAGACGGTGAGAAAATTGAATGGAAGGTGACTCTCAAGTCTCAAAATTAATTTTGGTGACATTGACCAAGAGTAATGGTCAAAGACACTTAAAAAATTAGTTAAGTTAATTGGGGACTCAATTGATATTTTTAAAACTTCTTAATCTTTTTAAAAATACAAAAAGACCCAACTCACCCACCCACCCAACTCAACTCCCCCCAATTCTTTTCCTCTCCCTTAACCGATCAAATTAGTTTCAAATTTTAAAACATTTCATCTCCCAAAAGCTCTCAACTGGTTAAGGACGATTTTGCTCTCTTCTTCTTCTTAGTCTCTGTTATTTTTCTTTCTATCTCTTTTCAGGTAAAGTCTCTTTTATTTGGTTCAAAAAGTTGAAAAGTTAGGGTTTTTAAAAAGTTGGGATTTTGATTAAAGAAGAAAAAGAAGAAGAACTGAAACTGTGGGTTGATGATTTTGTTGTTTTATGCTTAAAAATGAAAGAAACCCTAATTTGTGGTATTTGTTAACACTTGATATGATTGTATATTTGTAAAATAGTATGTGTATCTTCAGTGAAATATAAACTTTTGTTGTTGTTGTTATTCTTGTTCTTCAACATTGTTGTGAAAGTAGTAAAATTTTAATTTTTGCAAGTAATATATTGCAACATATTAGTTGATCTGTTTGAGCAAACAACTGTTGAGATTTGAATTTTTATTGTGTCTTGTGTTATTTTTGTTGTGTCTGGTTGTTGTTCTTTACTTGTGTTATTATTTTTTATAGAAGTAAATTTTTTGTTATTGTTGTTGTTGGAATCTGTTGTTACAGTTATAGAAGGGTCTACAATCTCAAAAAGTTAGGCTTTTTGAAAATAATGCTTTGGTTAATGAATAAGAAGTGGACTGGACTTGAACTGAGTTAAGAAGAAGAAGATTTGAACTGAGTATTCTCCTCAAAGTTAGGGTTAATGTTGTTGTTGTTCTTGTTCTTGAACATTATGTTGGTGTTATTGGTAAATGTTGGTGTTTATGTTGTTTTGTTGATTTTATTGAATTTTGTTGGTGTTATTGATGTTGTTTTATTGGTAAATGTTGGTGTTGTTGTTCTTGTATGGTGTTGCTCTTCAAAATTGTTATTCAAGTGATAAATGTTAATTTATGTTGATGTTCTTGGTGTATTATGTGGTAAATTTTTTGTTAATACCATAACATATGTATAATATGTTGCAACATATTAAGCATATGTTGGAAATAAATATACCATCTGTTGGTTTACTCTTATTATGTTTCCAACAGATGACCCATTTGTTGCAACATATGAGTGATATGTTGCAACATATGACTCATCTGTTGGAACAGATGAGTCATATGTTGGATGAAATCAGAGCAGTAGCTACTGCTTTAATTTCATCCAATATATGACTCATCTGTTCCAACAGATGAGTCATATGTTGCAACATATCACTCATATGTTCCAACAGATGACCCATCTGTTGGAAACATAATAAGAGTAAACCAACAGATGGTAAATGTTGGTGTTTATGTTGTTTTGTTGATTTTATTGAATTTTGTTGGTGTTATTGATGTTGTTTTATTGGTAAATGTTGGTGTTGTTGTTCTTGTATGGTGTTGCTCTTCAAAATTGTTATTCAAATGATAAATGTTGATTTGTGTTGATGTTCTTGGTGTATTATGCGGTAAATTTTTTGTTAATACCATAACATATGTATAATATGTTGCAACATATTAAGCATATGTTGGAAATAACTATACCATCTGTTGGTTTACTCTTATTATGTTTCCAACAGATGGGTCATCTGTTGGAACATATGAGTCATATGTTGCAACAGATGACTCATCTGTTGGAACAGATGAGTCATATGTTGGATGAAATCAGAGCAGTAGCTACTGCTTTAATTTCATCCAACATATGAGTCATATGTTGCAACATATGACTCATCTGTTAGAACAGATGAGTCATATGTTGGATGAAATCAGAGCAGTAGCTACTGCTTTAATTTCATCCAACATATGACTCATCTGTTCCAACAGATGAGTCATATGTTGCAACATATGGTAAATGTTGGTGTTGTTGTTGTTTTGTTGATTTTATTGAATTTTGTTGGTGTTATTGATGTTGTTTTATTGGTAAATGTTGGTGTTGTTGTTCTTGTATGGTGTTGCTCTTCAAAATTGTTATTCAAGTTATAAATGTTGATTTATGTTGATGTTCTTGGTGTATTATGTGGTAAATTTTTTGTTAATACAATAACATATGTATAATATGTTGCAACATATTAAGCATATGTTGGAAATAACTATACCATCTGTTGGTTTACTCTTATTATGTTTCCAACATATGAGTCATATGTTGCAACATATGAGTGATATGTTGCAACATATGACTCATCTGTTGGAACAGATGAGTCATATGTTGGATGAAATCAGAGCAGTAGCTACTGCTTTAATTTCATCCAACAGATGAATTTGTTGGTGTTATTGATATTGTTTTATTGGTAAATATTGGTGTTGTTGTTCTTGTATGGTGTTGCTCTTCAAAATTGTTATTCAAGTGATAAATGTTGATTTATGTGGATGTTCTTGGTTTATTATGTGGTAAATTTTTTGTTAATACCATAACATATGTATAATATGTTGCAACATATTAAGCATATGTTGGAAATAACTATACCATCTGTTGGTTTACTCTTATTATGTTGCCAACATATGAGTCATATGTTGCAACATATGAGTGATATGTTGCAACATCTGAGTGATATGTTGCAACATATGACTCATCTGTTGGAACAGATGAGTCATATGTTGGATGAAATCAGAGCAGTAGCTACTGCTTTAATTTCATCCAACATATGACTCATCTGTTCCAACATATGACTCATATGTTCCAATAGATGACTCATATGTTGGTGTTTATGTTGTTTTGTTGATTTTATTGAATTTTGTTGGTATTATTGATATTGTTTTATTGGTAAATGTTGGTGTTGTTGTTCTTGTATGGTGTTGCTCTTCAAAATTGTTATTCAAGTGATAAATGTTGATTTATGTTGATGTTCTTGGTGTATTATGTGGTAAATTTTTTGTTAATACTATAACATATGTATAATATGTTGCAACATATTAAGCATATGTTGGAAATAACTATACCATCTGTTGGTTTACTCTTATTATGTTTCCAACATATGACTCATATGTTGGATGAAATCAGAGCAGTAGCTACTGCTTTAATTTCATCCAACATATGAGTCATATGTTGCAACATATATGTTGCAACATATGACTCATATGTTCCAACATATGGTAAATGTTGGTGTTGTTGTTCTTGTATGGTGTTGCTCTTCAAAATTGTTATTCAAGTGATAAATGTTGATTTATGTTGATGTTCTTGGTGTATTATGTGGTAAATTTTTTGTTAATACCATAACATATGTATAATATGTTGCAACATATTAAGCATATGTTGGAAATAACTATACCATCTGTTGGTTTACTCTTATTATGTTTCCAACATATGAGTCATATGTTGGAACAGATGAGTCATATGTTGGATGAAATCAGAGCAGTAGCTACTGCTTTAATTTCATCCAACATATGAGTCATATGTTGCAACATATCACTCATATGTTGCAACATATGGTAAATGTTGGTGTTGTTGTTGTTTGTTGTTTTGTTGATTTTATTGAATTTTGTTGAATTTATTGATGTTGTTTTATTGGTAAATGTTGGTGTTGTTGTTCTTGTATGGTGTTGCTCTTCAAAATTGTTATTCAAGTGATAAATGTTGATTTATGTTGATGTTCTTGGTGTATTATGTGATAAATTTTTTGTTAATACCATAACATATGTATAATATGTTGCAACATATTAAGCATATGTTGGAAATAACTATACCATCTGTTGGTTTACTCTTATTATGTTTCCAACAGATGACCCATCTGTTGGAACATATGACTCATATGTTGGAACAGATGAGTCATCTGTTGGAACAGATGAGTCATATGTTGGATGAAATCAGAGCAGTAGCTACTGCTTTAATTTCATCCAACATATGACTCATCTGTTCCAACAGATGAGTCATATGTTACAACATATCACTCATATATTCCAACAGATGACCCATCTGTTGGAAACATAATAAGAGTAAACCAACAGATGGTAAATGTTGGTGTTGTTGTTGTTTTGTTGATTTTATTGAATTTTATTGGTGTTATTGATATTGTTTTATTGGTAAATGTTGGTGTTGTTGTTCTTGTATGGTGTTGCTCTTCAAAATTGTTATTCAAGTGATAAATGTTGATTTATGTTGATATTCTTGGTGTATTATGTGGTAAATTTTTTGTTAATACTATAACATATGTATAATATGTTGCAACATATTAAGCATATGTTGGAAATAACTATACCATCTGTTGGTTTACTCTTATTATGTTTCCAACATATGAGTCATATGTTGCAACATATGAGTGATATGTTACAACATATGACTCATATGTTGGATGAAATCAGAGCAGTAGCTACTGCTTTAATTTCATCCAACATATGAGTCATATGTTGCAACATATGACTCATATGTTCCAACAGATGGTAAATGTTGGTGTTGTTGTTCTTGTATGGTGTTGCTCTTCAAAATTGTTATTCAAGTGATAAATGTTGATTTATGTTGATGTTCTTGGTGTATTATGTGGAAAATTTTTTGTTAATACCATAACATATGTATAATATGTTGCAACATATTAAGCATATGTTGGAAATAACTATACCATCTGTTGGTTTACTCTTATTATGTTTGCAACATATGAGTCATATGTTGCAACATATGACTCATATGTTGGAACAGATGAGTCATATGTTGGATGAAATCAGAGCAGTAGCTACTGCTTTAATTTCATCCAACATATGAGTCATCTGTTGCAACATATGACTCATATGTTCCAACAGATGGTAAATGTTGGTGTTGTTGTTGTTTTGTTGATTTTATTGAATTTTGTTGGTGTTATTGATGTTGTTTTATTGGTAAATGTTGGTGTTGTTGTTCTTGTATGGTGTTGCTCTTCAAAATTGTTATTCAAGTGATAAATGTTGATTTATGTTGATGTTCTTGGTGTATTATGTGGTAAATTTTTTGTTAATACCATAACATATGTATAATATGTTGCAACATATTAAGCATATGTTGGAAATAACTATACCATCTGTTGGTTTACTCTTATTATGTTTTCAACATATGACTCATCTGTTCCAACAGATGGGTCATCTGTTGGAACAGATGACCCATCTGTTGGAACAATTATTTGTACATTTTAAATTCATTGTTATCTTTTTTTTTTAATGATGCACAAATCAATCATTGACCTTTATTTTACTCTTGTTTGTAGATAAATGGATCCCACTAAAAGGAAAGGAAGTGAATCAACTCCAAAAACAGGAAGAAGAAAAATAGCTAGGATACATTCACCACTAAAAGAGCTTGCTATACAAGCAGTATCTCAATTAGAAGAAGAAGTCTCTTCTCAATCAGCTTTAAATATAGAAAAAGAGAAGGAAAAAGAGAAGGAAATAGAAAAAAGTCAAGAATCTGGAGATTCAAGTAAAGATGAACAAGGAGATGAGGAAAGTGAGGAATATGAAGGAAGTGAGGAAGATGAAGGAGAAAGTGATGAAGATAAAAACTCAATAGAGGAAGAAGGTGTAGATAAAGAGGGGGATGGAGAAGATAATGAAGTAGAATCAGAGGAAGGAGGAGATAATGAAAGTGAAGATGAGGAAGAGGAACACCTTGATCCTAACAGTCCTTCCACTGAAGAGTGTGTCAAAACATTCTGTATTGATAATTTTTCTGTGACAATGCAGTGTGATGTCACAAATATAACTGGTGATTGTGTGATAAAGTCAACCATGGGAAAATCTTTTGACACCTTCAGACAAATACTTCAAGAACAACAATTGGATGATTATTTCAGAAACAGCTGCTTTGGGCAATATCTTGATTTGCCAGAGGATAATAATGCTCGTTTTCAAATGACCATGGTGTATGGTCTTCTCAAACGTAGATTTATGTATGAGAACAATAATAAGATGGATGAAGTCTGGATCAACTACTGTGGCATGCCACTTTGTTTTGGGTTGAAGGAGTTTGCCATAGTTACTGGACTAAAATGTCATCCTCCTTCTCAACCTATTCCTGTTGTTACGCAAAAGAAAGCACCCCGCACACCAAAGACAACAACAAAAAAAGGATCTAAGTCAGCAGCCAAGACTGTCAAGAAAATTCAAAAGGGCAAGTCAACTGATGGTGATGACTTGGTGTCCCTTGTTGGTTCAAGCTTCAAAAATGTAAATTTACTTCAAGAGTTGGAAGGTAAAAGGCTTTCAAAGAAGCACAAGCAATCATTGTGCTTGGTTTGGTTTGTACATAATATTCTTTGGGCGAGAGACGTTAACAACAACATACCACTTGGTTTAATAAAGCTCTCGGAAGATCTGGAGGCATTCAATAACTACCCTTGGGGTCGTGAAAGCTTCATAATGACTATCAAATATTTGTTGACTCCGTTAACGCCAAAGACAGTCAACTTATATGGCTTTCCATGGGCTTTCATGGTAAATATTTTATTTTTGTGTTTTAATTTTTTTTATTGAATAATATTTTTAATTTTTAGCATAATTTTTACAGGCTTGAGCATTTGAAGTCATTCCTTATCTCCGACAACAAGTGAAGGATTATCAAGAAGAGGTTTCTAGTCCTAGAATTCTGAGATGGTTGTCGGCCAAGAACGATAAAAAAGCAAAAGTTCTTGATCTTTTCAAACCACCCGAGGAAGCAGTAAGTCTACTTTTATAGAGATTAATTCAATTATGAGTTAAATATTATTTTAATACATTTAATTGTTGATTTTAGATTGTGCATCCATGGCTTATCCCAACTAATCGAGAGTTAAAGATGCCATTCCTTGTTACTTTAGGGTATGTGGAAACTCTACCAGACCCTAAGGTAATTGATAGGATAAAAAAAGAATTGGCCGGAGCAACAGCCATCAGAAGAAAAGCACTTGGGAAGGATGATTTGGTTCTTGATGAGGTTATTGTTGATACTGCTGGTGTTGGTGTTGGTGTTGATAGTGGTGGTGATGGTGTTGTTGTTACTGTTGGTGGTGGTGATGGTGTTGGTGGTGGTGGTGGTGATGGTGGTGATCCTCTTATGATTTTTCAACCAAGAAATGACCATGACTATGGTCATACTGAAGATGCTGATTTTGGTGGTGGAAACCTCCCTGACTTTGGTGATGGACACACCCCTGACTTTACTGGTAGACATACCCCTGACTTTGGTGGTAGACATACCCCTTTTAGTAGGCATGCTACAGATCTACCACACAACATAGGTAGACAGTTTGGTGGTGTTGCCTCTTCAAGCTCTTGTTCTGCATGCAAATGCCAAGAGTGCAAGGAAAAACACAATGGAGTGATTGATGCTCTTAAGGGATTAACTAATGCTGTAAAGGAATTGACATCTAAAAGGGGTGTCATCCCATCAAGAAAGATTACAGAGCCATTCACTCCATTGCAGGTTAAGATTAAGAGGACAAAAAAAATAATTTCCAAGGCAATTTCAGATATTAAATCAAGGAAAATTACAACTCCTCTTTCTTGCACTGTTGGGGAAGTTCCAAGAGCCATAGGAGAGCAAGGAGAGCTGAAGAAGGTAAATGTCTACAAGTTGGTGTCTGCCACAAGAAAGGCAAAGCTGAAAACTCTGATGAATTCAAAAAAGCCCCAGAAATTTACTCTATGCATAAATTTGGTCCACAAGACTTCAAGAACATGACTGATATGAAGTTTTGGTATGTGGACTGGGTAAGTTACTTTTACTAACCTTCTATTTATTTAATGATTTTGTACTGCTTATTTAGATGATCCATCTGTTGGAACAGATGTCTTATATGTTGCAACAGATGGGTAATCTGCTGCAACATATGATCCATCTGTTGGATGAAATCAAAGCAGTGACCTACTGTTTTGATTTCATCCAACAGATGGATCATATGTTGCAGCAGATTACTCATCTGTTGCAACATATAAGACATCTGTTCCAACAGATGATCCATCTGTTGGATGAAATCAAAGCAGTAGACCTACTGTTTTGATTTCATGCAACAGATGAGTCATCTGTTCCAACAGATGGGAATAGATGACTCATCTGCTGCAACTTATCAAGTATTATAAGTTGCTAACTTATATAAATTGTATATTATTTCAGTATGTTGATGAAATTCTTCTTCTCATGCGGGAGAGACATCTAAAATTCATTCAATTCTATGATCTTGGAGATAGAATAATGGACCTCAATTTTTATGGTAATTTCCTCTGTCGGTACAACAAACTCAGTGAAGAAGCAACAACTCCTGGTAGAAAAAAATTAGAGGAGTTACTTGCTGAGTTTGAATGGGATGATGACATGATTGACTATGTCAGAGGAAAGAGACCATATCCAGGTGCCATGGATTGGAGAGAGGCCAAGATAATCATAGCAGTAATGAATTTGGAGAAGAAGCATTTTGTGACTGTTGAGATCAAAATAAGTGAGGGAGTCATGAATGTCTATGACTGCAACATACCAGTGTTTGAAGAGTTTCAATTTCTGATATTCATGGAGGGTTTGTTGGAGTTGTTCCCTAAGTTGTTGAAGCAAAGTGGCCTAATGAATCACTTGCCGGAAAAATTGCTCAACGAACGATGTGCTTTTGAAGGTCGAAAACAGAACCTTCCAAAGAATGAGACATTTGCCGCGTGCGGGTCATACTCGCTTGCTTTCATTGAGCATTTGATAACCGACACTTCTATGATAACTCCTAAGACTCTAATGAATGATAATTCAGTTGCAAGAATGCAAGAAGTTTGGGCCGCTGGGGTGATTTTTAAGAGTTTGGAGCCCAGATATGGGTTGTATTTTGCAGACAATATTTTTTATTTTTTGTATTTTATTTAATTATATTATGGGCTGTAATTTGCAGACAATCTTTTTTATTTTTAGTATTTTATTTAGTTATAATATATATTTGGTGATGACAATATTTCATGTAATTATTATGTAATTCATTGAGATTGTAATTGAAGTTGTTAATTGAAAGCTAATTATGATTAAATAACTTAGTTTATTACTAATCATGAGTTAATTAAGCAATTCACATCAAATAAGTCGCTTGATCCCTCTATTTAGGATCACTACACTTAGTTGATCATGTAATTATTATGTAATTCATTGAGATTGCAATTGAAGTTGTTAATTTGAAAGCTAATTATGATTAAATAACTTAGTTTATTACTAATCATGAGTTAATTAAGCAATTCTTCTGTTGCAACATATATCTGTTGAAATAATCAAGCATACTCTACATATTTTGCAACAGATGATTCATCTGTTGCAACATATGAGTGATATGTTGCAACATATGACTCATCTGTTGGAACATATGAGTCATATGTTGGATGAAATCAGAGCAGTAGCTATTGCTTTAATTTCATCCAACATATGAGTCATATGTTGCAACAGATGACTCATATGTTGCAACATATCACTCATATGTTGCAACATATGACTCATCTGTTGGTTTACTCTTATTATGTTGGAACATATGAGTGATATGTTGCAACATATCACTCATCTGTTGGAACAGATGAGTCATATGTTGGATGAAATCAGAGCAGTAGCTACTGCTTTAATTTCATCCAACATATGAGTCATATGTTGACTTATTTGGTGTGAATTGCTTAATTAACTCATGATTAGTAATAAATTAAGTCATTTAACCATAATTAGCTTTCAATTAACAACTTCAAATTACAATCTCAATGAATACATAATAATTACATGATCAACTAAGTGTAGTGACCCTAAATAGAGGGATCAATTGACTTATTTGATGTAAATTGCTTAATTAACTCATTATTAGTAATAAACTAAGTTAATTAATCATAATTAGCTTTCAATTAACAACTTCAATTACAATCTCAATGAATACACATTAATTGCATGATCAACTAAGTGTAGTGACCCTAAATAGAGGGATCAATTGACTTATTTGATGTGAATTGCTTAATTAACTCATGATTAGTAATAAACTAAGTTATTTAATCATAATTAGCTTTTAATTAACAACGTCAATTACAATGAGTGATATGTTGCAACATATGACTCATATGTTGCAACATATGAGTGATTTCATCCAACATATGAGTCATCTGTTGGAACAGATGAGTCATATGTTGGATGAAATTAGAGCAGTAGCTACTGCTTTAATTTCATCCAACATATGAGTCATATGTTGCAACAGATGACTCATATGTTGCAACATATCACTCATATGTTGCAACATATGACTCATCTGTTGGTTTACTCTTATTATGTTGGAACATATGAGTGATATGTTGCAACATATGACTCATCTGTTGGAACAGATGAGTCATATGTTGGATGAAATCAGAGCAGTAGCTACTGCTTTAATTTCATCCAACATATGAGTCATATGTTGCAACAGATGACTCATATGTTGCAACATATCACTCATATGTTGCAACATATGACTCATCTGTTGACTTATTTGGTGTGAATTGCTTAATTAACTCATGATTAGTAATAAATTAAGTCATTTAACCATAATTAGCTTTCAATTAACAACTTCAAATTACAATCTCAATGAATACATAATAATTACATGATCAACTAAGTGTAGTGACCCTAAATAGAGGGATCAATTGACTTATTTGATGTGAATTGCTTAATTAACTCATGATTAGTAATAAACTAAGTTATTTAATCATAATTAGCTTTCAATTAACAACTTCAATTGCAATCTCAATGAATTACATAATAATTAAATGATCAACTAAGTGTAGTGATCCTAAATAGAGGGATCAATTGACTTATTTGATGTGAATTGCTTAATTAACTCATGATTAGTAATAAACTAAGTTATTTAATCATAATTAGCTTTCAATTAACAACTTCAATTACAATGAGTGATATGTTGCAACATATGAGTGATATGTTGCAACATATGACTCATATGTTGCAACATATGACTCATCTGTTGCAACATATGACTCATCTGTTGGAACAGATGAGTCATATGTTGGATGAAATCAGAGCAGTAGCTACTGCTTTAATTTCATCCAACATATGAGTCATATGTTGCAATATATGACTCATATGTTGCAACATATCACTCATATGTTGCAACACATCACTCATATGTTGCAACATATGACTCATCTGTTGGTTTACTCTTATTATGTTGCAACATATGAGTCATATGT
>QJPP01000397.1:0-121858 GCA_003996215.1 Jaltomata sinuosa
TTCTCTACTAATGAGGTCCTTCTTCGCTTGGTACTAGAATAATACTTCCTAGAACGTGCATATAATCCATATAATATCCGATGCATAACCAGTGTCAAGACAATTGGAAAGCATAAAGACATGTCTAATGTCAAATAGGGTCAACCATAAATTCTTTTAGACTTAGCATAATCATAGTTCAACTACACTTCTCTTTCTAAATTCGTACTTGAAAAATTAGGCATGCAATTTCATAAGCATACGTGCCATGATAGCTAATCATGCTAATTTCCTCTTGAAAATATGTGAATTCATAGTTTTATGCTAGAAATCAACTTCCATACTTGGGCTTTTAAAATCAACAAGAGAATCATAATTAAATCATGGGTAATCAATAGAAAACCATAAATTCTTACATAGGAACTGATTTCATAACTTTTCCCCAAACTTAGATCAAAACCCTAATTTCATAACTTCATAATTCAAAACAAGAATTAGGGAAATTGGGCACAAGGGTGGAAGGAAACCATTGTTAAAGACCCACATACCTTGGGTGAAGATTACCCATTTGATTGGAAAAGAATTTGGAGACTTGACTTGGAGCTTGAACTTGAGCTTGAACTTGAGCTTGAGAGGAAGAACTTTCTTCCTTGAGTGAGGAATGAGGAGTTTAGGATAGACTTAGCATAATATGGGTGAAAACCCTTCTAAAAGTAGTCAAAACGACTTCACTTAATACATAATAGGGTGAAAAATAACCAAAATGTCCCTGGGATTTAATTTAGAAAATTGTCTAAAAAATTCGGCCCCAGGTTCTACGGGTCCTTCCCACGAATCGTGGAAAGAATCACGACTTGTGGGATGGAGTCGTGGTTCCTGAGCCCAAGTCTTCAGGGTGCTGAAGACATCCTACGACTCTACAGGATGACTCATGGAAGCCTCCACGAGTCGTGGAGGTCAGTCGTGAATGTCAGGGAAATGGTTGGCCTCTGATTGAATTCCACGATTCAACATGACGACTCGTAGGAATTTCCACGAGTCGTAGAACCTAGTCGTGGAAGTCAGGAAAGGAAGGCTGCCTCTGATGAGTTTCCACGAGTCAACAGCACAACTCGTGGAAGTTTCTACGAGTCGTGAACTTGACTCGTGGTTGACAGAACTGAGGCTGACCTGCAGGGCTGGGATCACGAGTCCTTTCCACGACTCGTGGAACCACCCACGACTCGTGGACTTGGCTCGTGGTCTCTGAGACCTCAAATTTTCAGCAAGTTTCAACTTTGATAGCTGGATACGTGTACGGGGTGTTACAAAATATGAATAATCAACAGGTGCTTGAAGGATGCAGAAATGACAAGCAACTCGATAAGCTAGCCAAAGGATTTAAGCAATTTTTGGATAAAGTTGAAAAAGTGTGTTTGCATGGTCATAAGTCGCCAAATTCAGTAAAGCAAAATTCGAGGAGATTCTCAGCAGATTTTCGAGTTAGAATCAAGAAGAAGCTAATATCAAGTTCGCACCAAATTAGCAAATATTGATGGCTTGAAGAGCATTGATGCTATTAGATATGGATAGTGAAGCACGACCGCGATGCAGGCTAAGAATAGATTTATTTCTCTTTATGTATTCTTTTCTATGTAATTTGAACTACGTTTTGACCTGATTCGCTTGGTGGGATATGTAGGCGGCTTACATCGGCTTCGGTCATATTAGCAAAAAAATTTCAATTCCTCTTTGCATGTAATTTGAACTACATTTTGACCTGATTCCCTTGGTGGGATACGTAGGCGGCCTATATCGGCTTCGGTCACATTATAAGAAATCTCTTTTTTTCCTTTGCTTTGTACCCTGAACTACGTACGACATGATTCCTGTATTTATAGGATACGTAGGCGCCTTATAGGTTTGGTCATATTTTTTATTTTCTTTCCATCATCTTTAAGCTAGAAACTGGAACAAATTTGAGAAGGTCTCAAAATTTTACAGCACATATTCCTCTGCAAATGGACGCAAGAGCTGGTCAAAGCAAGAAACTGGGGCAAAAATTCTTGAAGAAATGCTGACAGAGGATGCAGGCTAGTACGAGCATGTCATTTGACTAGGATATCGAGGCAAAGGATGTTCAAAGCATGTCATAATCTGAGATCCGGCATAAATTTTTAGCAATAAATTATATTCAAATTATATACAAAGCTATATTTTTTTTATTTTTTTTTTATTTTATTTTATTTTAAAAAAAAATGATTTTATTCATCTACCAAGTCTTGTACCTCGAACGGAGACATAGAGGCCAAAGGAGAAGATGGACAAGCGAGGAGCGGAGTTGGAAATCTCAAATCAGCATGAATCAGCCTCCCCTCCCCAAACTCAAATTTTTCTTTGAATGCAGGATAGTCCAAACAGGTGGAACTGTGAAGCTTTTTGGTTATTATTCATTCAACAAGTACTATATCTTGAATGAGGTCACAACTTTCACACGGACAAGCAAACAAAAGGAGAAGTAAAATTCAAAAATGCATAGCAATCAAGTTGTTTGATTGTTATCCCTCCAAGAAAAAATTGCTCCTTGGATGGGATCATAATGATCAAACAAGCAGACGAACTAAGAAAAGCACAGAATAGTTCAAACAAGTAAAGCATGGAGTTGCAGCACTCGCAAGACGGCTTGAAATTCTTTTATCTGTAAAATAACAAATGCACTAATTTTATTTTTTGTACTTGCACTAACTTTGCACTCGAACTTGCACTTGCACTAACTGGCACTGGCACTAACTAGCATCGGCATTAACTAGCATTGGCACTAACTTGCACTCGCATTCGCACTAATTTTGCACTGGCATTGTCACTAACCTTGCACCTACACTAACTGAGATATCATTATCTTATCGTGAAAAATTTAGCACAGATCTTCCGTTACCATTATGATTTACTCTAATCCTGCTTATACTCGCATTTCTACTACTTTTAACAAATGCACTCTAGATTTTGCAGAAGTTTAGCAGGAATCATGTCGGATCCACGAAGCGTAGCACAAACGTGAAACTTTTTCTTAGCAGCGAACTGGGGCAATTGCCGAAGAGGATTGTCAAACTCTTCATGCGAGAGTTGAGGATCACCTTTCACCACATTAAAACTACACCCCTGTAATAAGGCACGTAGGATATTCATTTCAAAGTTCTTATCTCTAGGTTCTTGACCCTGTATAATTTTCAAATCGACACTGGGACATCATCGATGATGATATACATGAGATACATGGAAATTATGTACATGTAAATTTCTAATTATGAGTGTGAAGCACGCCACATTCATAATTAGGAGGTTGCAAGCCTCTTTTCCGTATTCAAACAATCATGTCGTCTATTTCAATCCAAAAGGTTTTCTCCGCATAAGGAGCCCTTTTCAACTAATCGTATCCTGAACTACATGTGGCCTGATTCTCGTGAAACCCGAGGTATGTAGGCGCTCCGAAAGTGGGGTTCGGCCACAATCTTCAATAATTTTCATATCGATCTCTTGATATTTCTAAATTCCTCTCACCGAAACATGTTCAACACCTATATCTTCCTTAAACTCTTTCAAGGTCTTATTTATTGGTCGGGAAAAAATTGGCTACTATGTCAACTTTTTTGCCCAAACACTCTTACATCATCTCCAGTCAAAGAGGGACAAACTGTTGACACCCAATTTTGACCCTCCACACTTTATATAATTGGTTAAGCTTCTTGAATTACAAACAAAGTGAAATAATTATTTTTACGTAGCTAAAAATATTTTCTAAATTATTTTGGTGCTATTTCTCCATTTCATTTGGCAAAATATACTCTAGCATATATTATTTATAAATGTTTACATATTATTTTCATAAAGTTGTATTTATTACTTTCATCGTCTCCAGGTTGTGCTCGCCCTTTTTCAACAAGTTTTTAATGGTGTTTGTCTCTTTCTCTATAGGAAACGGTAACTCCCTCCTCTCTCGCCTTTCAAATTTTCTTCTCTATTATTCTCATCTGATTTAGCGAGGACAAGTTTTTAATGGCCTTTGTAAGTTCTTGGATTTCAAATCCGCAATTTCGAATCCAAATTTTGAATTTCAAGCAGATCTTTTATTCCCGCTCTTGCAAACCCTAGCATTTGGAATTCTATAAATAGACCTCTCATTCCTTCATTTTGGGGGACACGTTTTGGTACCTCCAAGAACCCCCTGCAATCTTAATTTATGAACAAATTTTCTCCCTTGAAAACACTTGAGTTTTATAGAGTTGGCTGCCCTAAAAGTCTCGAGTTTCTTGCACGAATCTTTACCCTTTAAGGTCCGAATCTTTGCATACGATTTTCTACACCCTAAAGCTTCAAATTTTGATTACGCCGAGGTGGTTCTCAACTCGCTTCACACTAGTTCTCTGCACCGCAAAAGGTCCGTGATTTCCCTTCACTTTAACTCTTAAATCTGAAAATTTTACCCTTGTTTCAGTACACAATATAAAGATCATGTTAGTTCTCCTGCTACTCGTATTCTAAATGCGGTGAAAAAAAATTAAAAATGAAACAATTAATTTGCCCACTGTTTAAATGTGTTTTTGCTGACTGTTGCTAGTTTCATGACAATGTTTATTGCTTTGGTTTGGTTTGAAAGTTAAATTACACAATATATTCAACTATAGCATGCTAAAAATGTATTAGTTAAAGATATTTCTCATTTTTTTATCAACATATAGTTATAGAGTAATGTATGTGTGTGTTAGTTGTTAAAACAACCTTGGGTAAAAACATGCATTAATATTTTGCCACGAACTCTAAGAGTATGGTTTTAGGAAGTAATTTCTACATTAGTGTTTTCCTATGTTTTTTTTTAGAAGCTACGTTCTTTCTTCATTATTTAAGTTTATATTGTGTAAGAACAAGCTATTTAAGTTCTGTACGATTTTTCTTTGGCTGATGGGTAAAGTATTTTAGTTCGGCTACTTATTTTCAAGTCTTTGTGTGTTCTTGTTAATGTACACATACTTTATTTGGTTCATCGTCAATTATTGAATTTGCTAATCTTTTTCTTTATTTTGGTGCATGTGAAACTCCCAATCGAGTCTAACGGACTCATTTCCCGCATTCTGTGTTGGGTTGTAGCCCAACATAATATTCGAGCATCGAGTCATTCTCTCTCCGTCTGGAAAGCCGAAACGAGAGCTTTGAACTAAAGCTCAGGCAACCAATGTAGCAGCAACTTGAAAGAGCATGAAAATTGGGTTGGATAGTCCCAATTTCTAACTTCTCTTATCTATGTTGTATCTTACCTTGTATTTATTTTTCCCTGCAAACATGTTGATGCTAACATTTAATCTTGTTTCTTTGGCCTGTTGAATCCCTAAAGCAGAGGAATAAAATAATCGTAGTCGCTAAAACGTTTAAATATTTCTTACGATGTTCGTTTGCTAGCAATGTTTTAAATTAAAAGAGTTTAATTGTCCAAAAACTTCAAATCTGTTTACCAAGCATAAAGTTTGTGTTTTCAATATAAGAAAATGAGTTCCTCTTTGCAGAACTTATCTTAAAAGATTTTCAATTTTTATAACTGCTTGGGTCTTTTTTTTCTTCTCATAACGTGGCTAAGGCATAATTATTGTCTCTCAATGCTCAAAGCTTGCTTAAATAGTTTTGAGAATAATTCATATCTTATCAAGTTAACATGGAAAGTTCATATGTCCACAAATTAGAAGTTGAATTAGAATATTTAATCCAAAGTCTAATTTTAAGGATATCACAAGTAATTTTTAGAAGTCAGTCACTTCTTTGCGAAAATAGTCGAATTATAAAATTGACTCGCGAGTTGAGTTAATGGAATGATTCAAGTGCTATAAAATGATTTCAACAAATAACTTTTAAACTCCCGCTTTTTAGAAACAAGCTATATTTCTTTTTAGCCACAAAATGTTTTAAAGATCCGCCGGTCAACCGCATTTGCGGATTTCCCGAGATGCCTAACACCTTCCTCGGGAGATAACCAGAACCCTTACCCTTTTCTTTAATTTTTGCAAAAATAAAGGTTTTAAAACACATTTTCTTAAAACAGTTTCCTAATTCCATTAAAAATTAGGTGGCGACTCTATTTTACTTTATATCTTTTCTAAAATAAATAATAGCCGAGTTATGGAACATTTTTAAGTTTAAAACGGGTTGTAACAACGTGAACTTCTAATAAGAGGTCATGTGAAAAAATAATACATGAATGAACCTTTTCTGTAACGGCGGTGGCATAGATAGGCCAAACTTTTAATGATAGTGGCACTAATGATCCAAACTTTTAACGAATGACATAGATGAGTCATTTCTGATAGTTCGATGTCATATTTGAGCCTTTTTCCTTTTATTAAACTCCCTGTTAAGTTAAATCAGGTCAATCAATTTGAAACAGAGGGAGTAAAATAACACTAAAAATGCCTTTATCCATGTGAGTGAATATTCTCTTTATTTAAGCTCTTTAACTCCTCATTTAAGCTTTTTAATTACCCTTCTTCATCTTTTCCATTTCCTTTTTCTTCCTTTTATCTTCATAGAGGTGGGAAGAGAGAGACAAAAATTTCTTCATATTATAAGGAGTAAATCAATTTATTATTGGAGATAATAAAGAATATACATTAGAAATTCTAAAAGAAAGAATAGGATCTCGTTACAAAAAATGCTCATAAAGTCATAATTGATTGAAAGATGATTTGGCTTTTTTAAATTTTGGACACATGAAATGGTGATGTGTCAAGCTCTCTACCGCATATATACATCCTGTAGATCCATGATACTTACGCCCGTGTTTTAGGGCTTATGCCTCGTCTCACGCCCCCGCCTT
This sequence comes from Jaltomata sinuosa, assembly GCA_003996215.1. Taxonomy (NCBI): domain Eukaryota; kingdom Viridiplantae; phylum Streptophyta; class Magnoliopsida; order Solanales; family Solanaceae; genus Jaltomata; species Jaltomata sinuosa. The sequence continues at coordinate 6,815 of QJPP01000397.1, forward strand.
TTAAAACACTGATTTATCTACATAATGCGTTTAAATTTTGACTCGAAAGTGTTTAATAGAAATACTTTATCAGAAGTTCAGATGCTCAATTGAAACATATTGTAGTTCGATGAAATTCACTGACTAATTTAAGGGGCTATCGATGTATTCTGCCATTAAAGTATATACAACATGTGAATTGTATATCCCCGAAGTTATATAACGTACATACATATTTCTTATTTTGTAAATACTCATTCCCAATTTATGTGACACAGTTGAAAAGTATGTGTAATTGAAATACTGCAGTGGCGGGAAATTGGATACCAAAATGCTTTTAACGTGTTAATGTTCCCGGTCACTATAAATATACCTGATGTGCTCAAAATTTCAAAATTCACACTACACAAAACACACGCGAAATCACTCGGAGAAACAGAGAGATGGAAAGTAGATTCAGAGTGAGGGGAAAATCAGAGGGGAAACTCGATCTCACTATCGCTAATCTCAATGAGGTATTTCTGCTTCTCTCTGAATTTGTGCGAATTTGTAGAGATTTCATAGAGTTTCAGTTGCTTGACTAATCGTAAATCGTTGATAATATCCATGGAGATCTACTTGTTTTTAACGTATTTCCGGTGTTTATCCATATTTCTAACTCGGAGTTGTTTTTTCAGTATGAAATCGGAGATTACAATATTGTGAATTATTTGCAATCACTTTGATGTTTGAATTGTCAATTTCATGATATATGCATTGCTCGATTTTTTACTAAAATCAATTTCAAAAGATGAGTTCAGAACAGAAGAGGAATAGAATCTCTGTTTTATACGTCGTGAGAATAATCATTTCGATTTCACTGTAGTGTTTTGTTCAGTGAATTATACAGTGTGGTTTCAATTGCTTACCAGTATTCCTTTGTCGTTCCCTAATTGATGAATTTCAGTAATACTTTGGTGTTGATTCATATTTCTTCCTCGAAGGTGTTCTTTCCGATACGAATCGGAGATTAATGATGTGACTGTGTGGAATTAGAGATTCTTATTATTTGTAATCATTTTGATGTTTGAATTGTCCATTTCATGATACGCATCACTCGATTTGTACCAAATTAAGTTGAAGAGATGAGTTCGGAACAGAATTGGAATTCAATCTCTGTTTCAGAGTAGCTATATCATTTGAAGTTCTAACTTTAATCTCAATTTCACTATTGCTAATCTCAATGAGGTCCCTTTTTCATTCTCTCTGAATCTTCGAATGTGTAGAGATTGCTCGTCAGTCTTCAGTATTGTGTCGGTGTTCATCCGTATTGCTTACTCGGAGGCGTTTCTCCTAGTTGTTTTTCCAGTATGAAATCGGAGATTAATGATGTGACTATGTGAAATCAGAGATTCTTTATTAATTGTGTACGTTTTGACGTTTGAAGTGTCAATTTCATGATAGGCGTTGCTCGATTTTTTACCAAATCAAGTTCGACAGATGAATTCTGAACAGAATTGGGAATTCAATCTCCATTCTAATGTGTCAATGACTTTTGCAGATCATCAGCATTCACGGATTCAAGAAAACCAAGGGTCAAAAGGTCAAGTTCATAGTTCACAATGTTCTAATCTCGAATTGAACTACTGCTTACCTTGTCAAATTTCTGTAGTTACTGTTAATTCAAATTCTGATTTTTTTCGATGTGCTAAAATATACAGAAGGTTGTGGCTGACGCGGTGAATACGATTGAGTTAATGGACCTGCGACGCTCCACATTGCAAGAGGAGATATCATCAGAAGCATCCGTTTCTCTTGATGAAACAATCAACGACCTCACTCATCTCAATTGGCAAGAGTGTTGTGTCACCTCTCTACAAAACATTTGTTTCTCTAATGGAGTCGGAGACTCGGATCGCCACCAGGCCAAGACTAATGCTTCAGCTTCTTCAATGCAAAATATGCCTCCACCAACGAAGAAGCCAAAGGTTAGATCAGTGAAGTCTTGTTACTTGGAATGAAAAAATAATTAAGAAAAAGATGTATTTCTCTCTTTGTGGCATAGGATTACCAGTATTGAAAATGAAATAACTGACCTTGACTAGCTTATTTTAATGCATAGTAATGTTTAGATTTTGAGTCTATGATAACTCGATACACAAGTATTCTCTCTGATTGAAAGTGAAGAATGCATATGCAATAAAATCATAATTTAGGGTGTGTTCGGTATGAAGGAAAATGTTTTTGGTGCCTCATTTGGCGACGACAGCATCACAGCGTTGGCACAGCCTCCCCTTTTTGTTATTGATCTTCTACATACAGATCAAGGAGGCTCAACCACAGCGATATGTTACTCCAGAAGCTGACTCATCACAACAACTCCACTCTTTCTAATACAAACTCTCTAGATAGGCCTAATGCTTCAAAATCCTTCTCTTCTTATATGCTCTTTCTATTTTTAGCTACAAGCACTTTTTACCTATCTCCCCACTACTTGACAACGTTTAGATCAACTTGATGAACAACCCCCTCCCAGCTCTCTTTTGTTTATTTTCATTTTTGTCAATTTTGATTTCCTCATTGTTTCGATCTCCTGAATTTGATGCTATATGGATGTTTCAATACCTATGGTGTAAGGTGTTAGCTTAGTGTGAGAGCACTAGGTCTTGCTTGTTTGATGAAGTTCAGCTTTCTTGAAGCAAAAGTAGGTTTTTGCGGAACGCAAAGAGATAAATTGCCTATTGCAGAAAGCTTCCTAAAGTGGTAATTAAGAACCAGAAAACTCAGTCAAAGAAGGACATGAGAACTTACCTTAATGTCTAAAGGGAAAAATGATAGCAAAAAGATATGGCCCTATTCTATGACCTATCTTTGTCATTTTTCTTTATTCTGATTTCCTCTTTGCTTCAATCTCCTGAATTTGATGGTATATGGATGTTGTGGGAGGTAAATTTCTTCTCACACCTTTCAATGGGGCAGCGGTTATGCTTGTGCAGTTGCAGCTCTACCTTTGTTTGGAAACTCATCCGGCAGCCTTCCAAAGTTACACCTATGAGTTCCCTTCCTTTGTTATTTCTTATCCTTGGGAGCGATGGAACTATGTAAAGACCTCTTCACCTTGTTTTCCATGGGTTTCTTCTCAAGAAGTTCCTTAGTATCGACTCTGCTCCCAGGTACATTTTTCCTAGCCCGTGGCCTTAAACCTTCACATGGATTTTTAACAAAGCCACCAACACTACATCCATCATCAGTTAGGAGGTCTAGGTCACGCCTCCTTTTTCCACGAACAAGAAGGAGAACTGGGCAGTGACTTAAGCTCAGCCAACCAAAATAATTCTTGTGACAACTGGTTTTAACAAGAAGGAGGGGGAACTGGGCAGAGACCATTTATTTAATCAAAATCCAACTTGGAGAGTTAACAAGATAGTAATATCAAACGAAGTCAGAATGTCAACTACTTTGAGCCAAATCTCAATTTAGCTGAGTCGACATCCTAAGCTAATGCTAGTTATCGACATAGACAGGAGAGATCAAGTTATCTCGTTCTTGATTTATTTAAGACTGCTTTTAAAAAATAGACTCAACACAAACGGGAGGAGGGCAAATTACTCTATTGCTCACAACACATTGAAACAAATTTATGTTATTCAAGACAAACTAAGTACTACAAACAGAGAAAGAACAGTAGGAAACTAACGGCTTAATGTACACAAACTTACAATTAAATGAATCCTCGTTTCCGTATTGGCATCCACAAAGAAAAAAGATCAACACTCTAATATTGGATGATTACCCCATTACAGAAATAATAATACATACTAATCACTACTCTAATAATGTGTTGTTGGCAAAACAGTATCTCTGCAACAGGGACATTCTTTTTTCCTCTGCAACCACTTGTTGAGGCATTCAACATGAAAATCATGGCCACATTCAAGTGTGGCAATGGTATCTTCATCTTGATAGTTAAGTAAGCATATATAACATGCTTCTTGTTCTTCATCAACAACAACAACTGGATCACCTTCATTAACATCTATATCCATAACAGTAGAAGGAGCATAATATGTATGCGTTTCGAAATACTCAGACATGTCTTGATCCACCAACTCAATAGTATCGTCTTCTTCTTCCTCCTCTTCTTCTATTTCTTCTTCTTCTTCAATTTCTTCGCTATAGAAGTCATCAAGAATCGATTGTGGCACTTGTTGTTGGCAGTCATGTGTTGTGGGCAAAACAGTAGGCTCTGCAAAAGGGACATGTTTCTTTCCTCTGCAACCACTTGTTGATGCACTTAACATGAAATTCATGGCCACATTCAAGTGTGGCAATGGTATCCTCATCTTGATATTCATGTAAGCATATAGCACATGCTTCTTCTTCTTCATCATCAACAACAACTACTGGATCACCTTCATTAACGTCTATGTCCATAACAGTTGAAGGAGCATAATATGTCCGCGTTTGGAAATACTCAGACATGTCTTGATCCACAAACTCAATAGTATCGTCTTCTTCCTCCTCTTCTTCGATTTCTTCTTCTTCTTCTTCAATTTCGTCGCTGTAGGCGTGTTCAAGAATCCATTCAGATGCATCATTCACAAACTCCTCCTCTTCTATAATTTCTTCGGATATGTCATTCTCAGCCTCCTCTTCTTCTTCTTCTATAATTTCATCAACAAGATCATCAGGATTCAATGGTGAATCCTCAAACTTAAAACGAGCCATGAAACTATCAATAGTCATAAGAGGCTGCTGCTGAGACATGTTTATTATTGCAAAATAGAAACAGAGGTTTTCTCTCTATTGTCGTTAGGTTAACAGTACAAAGAAAACACAGGATGTTAAGTTATTTATAAGGAAAAATTCACAACCCAATCCTATTCGGAAACGGGTTTCCTAAAATTTTTTTTTTTTTTTTTTTCATAACTTAGCCGCCAAGTTTGTTTCCTTTTTTGCTTTTTGTAATTTAACCAAACTTTTAAGCTAAATTGAATTAAATTAATTTAATATTTTAAGATTAAAATTTAGATATTCAAAAACTACCCGAAAAGATTTTTATATCAATATGGTGAAAAAATACATCTTAAAATGTTTATGTCCTAAATTTTTTTATATCAATATGGTGAAAAAATACATCTTTAAATATTAATTAATAGAGTTTCAGTTGCTTTACTAATCGTAAATCGTTGATAATATTCATGGAGATCTGCTTGTTTTGACGTATTTTCGATATTGCTTCGGTGCTTATCGGTATTTCTTACTCGGAGGTGTTTTTTGTGGTGTGAAATCAGATATTAATGATGTAACTGTGTGAAATTAGAGTTTATCTATATTCATTTTGATGTTTGAATTGTCAATTTCATGATATGCTTAGCTCGATTTCACTGTAGTGTTTTTGTTCAGTGAATTATACAGTGTGGTTTCAATTGTTTATCAGTATTCCTTTGTCGTTCCCTAATGTTAATCGTTGATAATATTCATGGCAATCTGCTTGTTTCGACGAATTTCAGTAATGCTTCGGTGTTTATCCATATTTCTTACTCGAAGGTGTTTTTTCTGGTATGAAATCGGAGATGAATGATGTGAACGTGTGAAACTAAACATTCCTATTATTCGTATTCATTTTGATGTTTGAACTGTCAATTTCATGATATGCGTTGCTCCATTTTTTACCAAATTAAGTTCGGAACAGAATTGGAATTCAATTTCTGTTTCAGAGTAGCTATATGATTTGAAGTTCTAACTTTAATCTAGTAACCTTGGAAAATTACCTCAATTTCACTATTGCTAATCTCAACGAGGTACTTCTCATTCTCTCTGAATCTTCGAATGTGTAGAGATTGCTCGTCAGTGTTCATCCGTATTGCTTACTCGGAGGTGTTTCTCCTAGTTGTTTTTCCAGTGTGAAATCGGAGATCAATGATGTAATTGTTTGAAATTAGAGTTTATTTATGTTCATTTTGATGTTTGAATTGTCAATTTTTTCATGATACACGTTGCTCGATTTTTAACCAAATCAAGTTGAAGAGATGAATTCGGAACAGAATTGCAATTTACTCTCCGTTCTTATGTTTGGAATGAGTCTTTCTATGCTAGGTTGTCAATCATTCAAAGACTGAAAAACTAGCTATACGCCAAGGAAATGACAATGGGGATGCAAATCAAACGATATGCATTCATCCAACTAATGTGAAAACAATCTCCAGCAAGACGCACCCAATAAACAAGTATGTATTCTCTTTTATTGGTGCCTTACAATTATCTATTAGTAGCACTAAACAAACAATGCCTCGGATGTTTCATCGTCCTCCCTTGACCAAACACATATGGTAGTTTCTCCTCGCTAGGCTCATCGCTGCAAGAGGACACCAGATGTGTTTTAGAATGAGTAGGGAAACTTCATTAATACCAAAACAGAGACAAAGATGTATCAAGAACCCACCTCCGCATCCTCGTCTCCACCCACTTTGTTTGCAGCATCTCCCTTTTGAGCCTCTTCTATTCAGATAGGGGGAAAAAAAGAGATTTTAACATGAATAATATGTAAATCAGAAAGTTAAGTTTTCTCTTGATAGTAACAAAGAATGATAAATATTTAATACAGTTGCATTATTGTAGATTCATATGCATTTGTTAGATCATTTTAGATGGCATTTGTATTCGGGTCTCAGGGTCAGCCAGAGGCTTATTACACATGAGGTCGGCCACGAAGGCGGGTGAGCCATGAGGCCTTAAAGTACATGAAGTCAGTCATATAGGCACATCACATGAAAGTCTCAACCCGTGCACGGGGAACACATGAGTCACAGTCACATGAGGACATGATTAGCATTTGTATTACTTTCAACATGTTATCGTATGATCTTTATGCTTGTGGAAAAGTTCAACTATTACACATGGCATGAACGGATCAAATGAAAGCGCATGAATGACTCAAAGACTCAAACTCATATACGGTCATGTGAAAGCTTAGCACCATAGAAACGACACCAAGTGAACGGAATACATATAAACATGAAGCGTATGATACGCAGGAAAATAACACTTGGGAAATGTATAGTCATGACGCATATGATCTTTGGAACACATGTTGTTTTATGATATAGAAGCTTATGGACTCGTTCGAGGGAAACACATGATAGGTAATCGTGTGGATCTTTGTTACGGCCTTGTCAACTCAAACTATCTGGCTGCATTTTGATAACTAAACCTTTATAAAGGAAACAATTCCTAACTGGAAATGAGCATTCAATTGAAGTGCGTGAGTAACTGGAAATGTCAATTTTCCAATCTCAAGGCCCCAGATACAAGTAGGAGCAGCCGTCGGAATTATTCTGATGCCTAAAGAATACAACCAATTAACTCAAGAAGGTCAAAAGCCTTTACCTACTAGTGCAATAATCTCAATATTGCCCTAAATCAGGAAGTGGGAAAAAAGAAGTAAGGCAGATTTGCCTAGATCCTTAGTAAACATCCAATGTCTGATAAACCACTGTATGAACATGAAAAGAAATCCTCCAACTATTAATATCTCCTATAGCCCGATTCATCCCTTCTCCCGTCAAACAAGGAGGGATGTCTAAAACTTTTATATTTACTGCCTAGTGTTTTAATTCTCGAAAATAATGGGCTAACAGTACAGTGCATTCCACACTAAATGTCATCTAAAAGGTTGCAGAAATGAACTAGTTCTTTCTGAAGATCTCTCTCATCTGTAATAGTCTAATAGGCAAATTTAGCACCCATGACTACTCAAGTTAACTCTAGCCAATTACGAGGAGAAAATAGCAGGTAGAAAGTTAATGAACCAGCTACGAGGATTATGCAAGCACCAAAGCAACCTTGAGAACAAGACTTGTACATACCTGCATCCTCAGGCATGTCAGACGTCCACAACGTGAGATTGTCCCTTAGAAGCTGCAGAATCAAGGTGCCATCTTTGTAGTTGTCCTCATTGAGGGTATCCAGCTCTGATATTGCTTCATCAAAAACCTGCTTAGCCAGGTGGCATGCCCTGAAGAAAACAGATTATAATCAACTGAGATGAAGAACATGTCGTGGACAGACTTCAATAAACTCAAAACCGCACAAACCTTTCAGGGGAGTTCATTATCTCATAGTAGAAAACAGAGAAATTTAAAGCCAAACCCAACCGAATGGGATGGGTAATTGGTAATTCAGCCTCTGCAGTAGTTGTAGCCGTCTGTACACAAGGTTTAGAATGATCAATAAGTGGAAGAGTAGACACATAAAGATATGCATGTTAAATAAACATATACAAACACTATACATAAAATATGAATAGAGGGGAACGGAAGAAAAGGACATGTAAAGAGGCTCTACATCACATTGTTATAAAGTTAAATTCCTGAAAATGCCATCAAATTCCATATGAGAAAGCCTTTACTTTCCAACAAAAAATCTGCTGCACACTTAAACATCATGTATGTTCCATGCACTATATCATGAAGCTAAATTTAAAAATCACACACTAAGGAGCCCAAGCACAAGTGGAAAAGCTGAGTCCCCATAGGATATAACCAATAGATCATGGGTATATATCAATGATACGGTCTGTCTACATTTTAGTTACATAGTTGTCAACTAGCATGTAGTTGTTAACTTTCGTGTTCACTGCATGCATCCTTAAAATAAAAGGAATGGTTGCATAAAAAACGAACAATAAATGCAGACTTATCCAATAGAACTGCTCAAGAAGATCACCATCGCCAAAACTCCACAACAGTCTTATCTAAAAAATGTTTTCCACTGTATCAAATTCTTCATTAGCAAATCATGAAGTTACGCATCAAACTGATCAACCCCTAAATAACAACCTAATCCCACTCCGTGGATGTTATTCTTAGTTGTCAGCTTCAGAATTGTGGTGAAGTGTTTGAAAATCTGAAGAGAGCACTCACATCGAGCATGCCAGGCATTGTTTATCTTTCATCACATGGGATTAGAGGTAAAAAGTTGGATTGAATAATAATCAGGGTTTTAATAAGACATATCAAATGTAATTGACCATCTTAAGCGGGATTCTCTCGGAACTCCTCAGATGGAAGAGTAACAAGATTGGATATTTCTCATGTGTCCTACAGTTCAACTTAAGCAGTACAGTTAAACACAATATCCTTCCCCATTTGAAATCTCTGACATATCCCAGACCAGAAAATCAAAAGGCATTACAATATGTAGAAAGTGAATAACCTCAATCTAAGTAATTAGACCTTGAGCGATCAAGCAGAACATATGCTAGATCACTTAAGAACAATCGACCAAGAAAAAAGAGGAAAATCACAGACGACAAACAATATGTATCAGTGTCTTCGTCTTTAACAGAAAAAGGAGATGATCATTGTCTTCTTACAGGTTTAGCAACTGCATACCTGATATGCTTTCAAAGACAGATCAGAAACCTCTTTCTTGTCATCACCAGTTTTGAACTCTGCAAGATATCGATAATAATCCCCTTTCCTGCACCCAAAGATGAAGCAAACTGACAAAAATGAACAACCTATGAAGTTCTTAACATTCAAAAACCAAACTCAATGTTTTCGACTCAAAACAAACAATATTCCAAGCCTCACATTTTGTAGTAAAACACAGTTGATTCGCCAGAAGTACATGACGGAATCAGATGCTCATCAATCACAGTCATGATATTATTGCAAATGTCTGTGAGCTTTGACTCTACTTTTTGGCGGTACCCCTGGATCCGCTTCACATTCTGCTCATTTCCTCTAGACTCTTCCTTCTGCTCGATGGAAGACAAGATCCTCCACGATGCTCTCCTAGATCCTACCACATTCTTGTAACCAACAGATAACAAATTCCTCTCCTCCACTGTCAGTTCAACGTCCAGATTTGCAACATTCTTCATTGCATCGACCATCTCTGTAACATATTCTCTAAATATTACATATCAACCAATTGCCTAGAAAATGAAATCCTAATTCCATCATTATTACGGACACACAACGAAAAGAGTAGGGGAAAAACTTAAGCAAAGCTAATTAACAGGGAATCTGTTCTGAACGCCTGAGAGAAAGAACAAAAAAAAAAAAAACAGGGTAAAGAGGTTGTTTTTCCGATAGACCCTCGACTCAAAGAAAGCAAAAACAACAACAAGATAGTACAATTATCGAGGCTAAAGAAACAACAAGTAGTAATAAAAATCTAAGAATAATGAAAAAACAAGAATAGAACTGATACTCCGGGAATGAAAAGCAATACACCAACTACCTTCTAACCTTCCACCCTAAATATTGACCTCCACACCCTACTATCAAAGGGTAATGCTCTCTGTGAGCTGAAAGGAGAACCAAAATAAGATTTTTGACTTTGATAGAGGTTTCCAAACAGAATAAAAAGAACCTTTTTGGGTGAAGAACTATGTGATTCTTCTTGAAGCGCTTCCGGAAAAAGACAATCGTCCTCCACTCACAAAACACCTCACAGAACTTCTGAAAAGCTACAATCATCCAAACACATTCCTAATGCAAAAACCTTTTTCTCCGAAGGAAAAAATTAACAATTTCTAGACTGCAAAATTCTTCGTATACTCCAAGTCTCCAAACGTAGCAGACAAACACCTAACAGAACTTCTGAAAAACTTCAATTATCCGAACACATTTTTTTTCCTGATGCAAAAACCTTTTTTTTTTCAAAAAATTGCTAGACTGAAAATTCTTCCTATACTCCAAGTCTCCAACAGTAGCAGCTTAAAAAAAGACATTTCGATGCAATAAGTTCCCGCTATGCACGGGTCCACAAGGATCTATTGTACACAGTCTTATCCTGCATTTCTGCAAGAAAGCTATTTACACAGCAACTTTACTAATTACGCCAAGGCTCCGTGCAACATTAGCAACTTACTGAAACTTCAAATTTCGAAGCACAGAAAGATTTTTCATTATCATTTTTTTTTGGTCAAAATCACTCTACTTAAACAAAGTAAATTAAAAGAACATATACATTAAACTGAGATCTCCAAAAGTAGCAGCTTTAAAAAAGACAGTTCCGTGCACTAAATTCCCGCTATGCACGGGTCTACAAGGATCTATTGTACACAGTCATATTCACATAATAACTTTAGTAATTACGTCTAGGCTTCGTTCAACATTAGCAACTTACTAAAACTTAAAAATTTCGAGAACTGAAGTTAGATTTTTGATTATCAAATTATTTTTTTTCAAAATTACTCTACTTAAAAACAAGTAAATTAAAAGAACATATACATTAAACTGAGATCTATTCATATAAAAAAAAATGATTGATTTTACATGAGGAAGAAAAAAACCCTAACCATCATAACGTTCAGCTTGTTCAGCAAGCCTGGCGATGTACACGAAGTTCTCACGTTCTTTAGAGGAACTCATTTTCTGATCTTTCTCTGAACACTTTCTTTTCTGTGATTTGAAAAAAAAGGGAGGAAATAGATTCTATCTTCTTTTTTTTCTTTTTGTTGTGTAGTACCTAATACAAATGTTCTTATTCGACAATGATTCTTTAGTAGTCAAGACAGAATAGTGAAAATATCTAAAGAGGGGCTTGTTGTTAAGAGTAAAATGTACTTTTCGTACCTTAAATCTTTACTTTCTGTAATTTAACCCTAATAATCATCCAATTCGTCTTGAATAATTAGGATGAATGATAATTTCTGCAATTTGAAATTTGTGGCTTAAAATTATTTTATTTAGATAAACAAAAAAATATAAGTGAAATTATTTTTAATTATAAAATTATGATTTCTTTTGGGACAAATTTAAAAGTAGTGACGAAGCTAAAAATTTTATCAAGGGGGTTAAAAATATATATAAAAAGAAAAAAAGAACACTCAAAGAAGTCAAAGAGATTCAATACTTATTATATAGGGCAAACAACAGAAAACATACATATTTAATCACTAATTACTTTTAAAAATGCTACTTTACATATGTACTCTTTTTACCACTTTTGGGGCTCCGAATACATGCTTGAAACACACTGAATTGATGTATCTCAGATATATCGCGATATTAATTGATATTTTAAAATAAAAGATAACTGAAATCATGTTAAACGAGGAGAGAATCACGTTGCAAATCAGAACAGAATCAAAAGTAGATTATCTTCTTTGTTTTGGAAGAAAAAATTCAAAATTCAAAGCCTCATCCTCGTCTCCTTCAATACAAATTTAATTCCCTGCAACAACATATATGAAATATTATTTGCATCAGATGCATCAATATACAAAGAATTTGCTTTATTCAATCTAGATACATAGAGATAGATGATGCACGAACTTAACTGCCTAGATTAATACAGTGATGTACAAGTCTGTGAATCATACTACTTGACTGTAAAACTAGAGCAGCCCAGATACATTGCTATGTATAATGTATATAGCACTAGCTGCTACATCATTATGTAAGATAGAAATCATGCCCTGATACATGTAGCCATGTATCATGGCACACATCACTTATGTATTATTACTGACTGCTACATCACTTTGTAAGATAGAAATCATGCCCTGATACATGTAGCCATGTATCATGGCACACATCACTTATGTATTATTACTGGCTGCTACATCACTTTGTAAGATAGAAATCATGTCCTGATACATGTAGCCATGTATCATGGTACACATAACTAATGTATCATTGGCTGCTACATCACTATGTAAGAAAAAAATCATGCCCTGATACATGTAGCCATGGATCTGGGCACACATAACTAATGTATCACTGGCTGCTACATCACTATGTAAGAGAAAAAATCATGCCCTGATACATTTAGTCATAGATCTGGACAACCTCATTTGATACATGTAGCGATGGATCTGGCCCTAATACATGTAGTCATGGATCTGGCACACTCACTATGTAGCACAGACAAAGAAGGTCATTCGTTCTTCATTAATGGAATTTAAAAAGCTCTGTATTAAGTCAAAAATCATCACACTTTTAGAAAACGGTATGAAATTTGTGGATTAAAGTTGAAAAATTAGAATTCTATGCTTACATAAACTATAGATACATTACTTAAATATTGATTAAACTCATCAAAATTGAGGTAATGATTCTGATAACTGTCAATTACTTGATAATGATGAAAGAACGTGCTTTAGTGAAGTTGATGAGAGAGAAACAATGAGAAAATCAATTAACCGTAAAAATCTAATTTTGAGTTTGAATTTAGGAGTTAGTGTGATACTAGGCGGAAGAAGGGGAATATGGAGATGGTGTGATTTGGACGATGTATCTGAGGGAAAGAAAGGAGGGGGGGAGGAGATTGTTAATAAATGAGATATTAAGTAATTAAAATAAAGTAATGATATTTTAGTAAATATGATAAGGAAATATGTCTCTTTAAGTAGTTTATCCTATTATATATACAAAAAAAATCTTAAGTAACTTTATATATATAATGTATTTTTTTGCTGAAAGATGAACTGTCTTCCACTTACTTGGGTCCATCCTTTGCTTAAAAAAAACATAAATTGGGACAAAGAAAATATTGATATCTCGTGCTTAAGGGATTAGTTAAATTTCACCGTTAGAAGAATACTAATAGTATATAAGATAAATCAATTTAATATTTTAGAATGATAAGTTGAAAAAAAGGTTTAAAATGCTGAGTTTCAAAGGGTTTAAGTGTTCAGCTGATAAGTTCATGAATAAAAAGGTGGTTGTGTGTAAACTGTTATGGAGTCTAAGTAAGAAGAAGGACAAAATGTGAATTCAATGGGTTCACATGTACTATGGGAAGCATGGGTCAGTTTGGGTGGCACAAACTAAGCAAGCATCTTGGATGGTACGAAAGATACTCAAAACGCAGAAATACTATGTAGAGGTACGGTGGAATAAGGAGAAAATTTCGAGGTGGCCAAACTTCTCTATAAAAAATATGTATTTGAAGTTGAGGGGGGATTTTCAAAAAGTGGAGTGGAGAAGGTTAGTATGCAACAATGTAGCACCACCAAAATGGATTTTTATACTATACTTAGCCCTCAAGGAGAGGCTGCAAACTAGAGAAAGGCTCACTGTTTGGGGAATAGTTGCTGATATTGAGTGTGTGCTGTGTTAGTTCAGGAGTTGATAGCACTGAACATCTGTTTTTTCAATGTATTTATTTTGCATCTCTGTGTGAGAAGATTTTGCATTAGATGCGCATAGATAGACAGGCCTTATGCTGGAACGAAGAAGTAACATGGGCATTGGTGCATTTCAGAGGCAATGACGCACGCAGAATTTTATATAAGCGATATCGATATTTAAAGAAGTAAATACATGAACAAACCATTATAATAACATCATAATATGAAAATAAAAAGCACAATTCAAATTATATGAACAAAAGATATTCAAGTACTCTTTCCATTCCCTTTTACTAGTTCAATATTTTTTTAAAAAAAATAATCTTTTGTTTGTTCATTTTAACAAATTAAGAGATTTTTTTTTTCAATTTTCAACCCTTATCATGTAATTAATTTCCCAAAAATTATTAGAATACTAATAATCAAAGTGATTTCCAAATTCAAATTACTATGTGCGGCTTAGTATAATAAGTTCTTAATAAATGATTTTTCAAAAAAAAGTATAAAGTTTATACTGCACTAATAAAGAAAATGTAACTTCTTTTGGATTATACATGTTCTTGAGTTTGCTAAATAAGAATAATTTCTTTTCAAATATTTAGAAGTATTAATTGGAGCTATAGCAAAATAAGTCGAAAATCGTACTTATGCTCATCCAAAGACTATATCTTTGGTCCATTATGGAAGCTCCAATAACTACATTTTAGCAAAGAACTGAAAATATTAAAACAAAAAGAGAAAAACATTCACCCCCATTCGAACCCCTGACCTCGCTCAACTAGCTCAATGCTGAACCAGGCGAGCTAGAAACGATTTGTGCACAGTAATGTCAGTGTATATTATTTGTACTTTTTTTCATATTAATTATTTAGTAAAAAATTTCGGTGAAGCGATGTCGGATGACACCCCTTGACCCTACGTGCATCCGCCCCTGGAGGAAAGCAAGCACTAGCAGAGATCTTTAGAATGGCTCTAGCAGCAAGTGTATATGTTGTTTGGCTGGAGAGAAACATAAGAGTATTTCAGAAGACTTCAAAACCAGTTGTTGTTCTTAGTAGAAACATTATCCAGGAGATCCACATTAAAGGAAGCATGAAGACTAAACTTACTAGTGCTCTAAGCCGTCTAGATTACTACCCTTAGCTCAGTTGTTTTAGAGGAGTTTGGATTGTTTGTTTAGCAAGTCTAGGGTTGTCGAGCTTGTTTTTTTTGACTTATACTTACATTGCACTTTTTGGTAATAAAATTTGTTATTTACCAAAAAAAACAAAAAAAAAGGTCCAGGTGGTAATTCAAGTCAAGTACAGAGACCTCCCAAACTATTTCGCCTAATTTGTATAACTAAACATGAAAAAAAAATTGAAAAATATTTTCACTTGTATCAAACACACGCTTTATTGAGCAACTTCTTTCACTTTATAATCAAATTGCCTATTCATAATAACTTTCTTAAGTGTCATGTTAACTGCAAAAAAGAAAAAAAGTTCAATAAGCGTTTGGACATAAAAAATTATGATATTTAAAAAAGAAAATTGGAAGTTAAAATTATTTAAACGTCTATTTAACTTGGAAATTCTGAATTTTGTGCGTGAAAAAATTCACTTAAAAATTGATTTTGAAAAATTGATCTTCAAAATTTATGAAAAAAATCAATTCAATATATTAACCACACATTATTTTGATTTTTTTTTAAAAAAGGAACAAATTTCTTTCTAATTTTCTTTAATCGTACAAAAAAAATCACTTCATCATGAAATGTATTGTTATTCAATTTATATCTCTTATAACAAAATAGTTTAACTTGCTCTTAAGTGTAAAAAATCAAATCTGACCAATTTTTTTTTTATATATATTTTAAATACGACTTGTGCGAATTGCTGTTCCTAAACTGTCCATGTAAGCAAATTTTCCCTTCCACTTATTTTCCCAACCAAAACACACACACATATTTCAATCATTTCACACATATTTTTCTCCATCCCCAAAAAAATCCAAAGAAAAACAGAGCAAAAAAAAAAAAATGGGAGTTCTAAATTGCTACTGCCTCTCAGTGACCTCTACATCCACACCAAAACCTCAAGAATCTACAAGCAATTCATCACCAACCCCACATCCAAGGCAAACAAAAATAATTCTTCCCAAAAAAAAGCCTATGAAATGGTCCACAGGGGTAGCACCAGGTGAATATGGAGGGCCACCTACTACAACTAAGCTAAGGAAGTATTGGGGTCAGGATGTAGACCCTCTTACCTCTGATGATTTTATTTGGAATAAAGAATTTATGGGTCGTATGAAAAAATTTGTTCAGGATCCTCAAGAAAATGATGTTGCCTCTCGCTCTTCTCCTGCAAAGGTCCAATCTTTCTACTACCTACCTTTCAATTCTTGTATGGTTTTGACTTGCACAGAGTTTAAGAAAATAAAGAATTTTTTTTGAATCTTGTGGTGTTAAATTCTATGAAATTGAAGATACGTAGAATGTATCGAACTTGTAATTAAAGAGGCAAAAAGGAAAAGATTCATTTTTTTTAAAACGGACTAAAAAGAAAGGTAAGACTGAACAAATTGTAATTGAGGTAGTACTCCCTCCGTTTCATATTAGTTGGCGCTTGTTGACTTGGCACACGGCACACCCTTAAAAGAACTTAATTAGAGGTATATTTTACTAAACTAATCTTATTAATGATGTTTTGGAACTCCAAACTATTTTATATAGTTATTTAATAATAAGGATAGTATGGAAAAAAAAAAAGTTCTTTTGATTTCCTAAAATGGACAAACAAATTGAAACGGAGGGAGTACTCTCTCCGTTTCATATTACTTGATGCTTGTTGACTTGGCATACTCTTAAGAAAACTTTAACTAGAGGTAGACTTTACTAAACTAATTTTATTAATGATGCTTTGAAACTTCAAATTTGACTAATTACTATTCTACATAGTTATTTAATACTAAGGATAGTATGGGGAAAAAGTCTCTTGATTTGCTAAATGGACAAGTAAAATGGAACATCTATTTTTAGTATAGGAGGCAAGTAAAATGAAACGGAGGAGTATTACTTTTTCTTGATCTTTTTTGCTAGTCGTGTTCAATGTTAAGTGCTTTCTGAATTTTGTCATATTCCATGGTGTTTTGATAATATGAAATGTAGTCGCACAAACTTGGTTGTTGTTGTATACACTTAGGGTGTGTTTGGTATGAAGGAAAATGTTTTCTTGGAAACTTACTACTACTAATTTCTAGTGTTTGTTAAGTAAGCAAAAAAATATTATCCCAAGAATATTTATATGTAATCTAGCAAAACACAATGGAGGTGGGTAGGGTGGAGAGTGGAGGTTCGGGGGTGCAGGGGTGGGGATGGTCAAGGTTGGGGGTGTTGGGTAGGTGGGGTCAGACAATGACCTTGGAATGTCACTTATAGAACTTGTTTTGCGTACGGAAATCATTTTAGTCATTTTTAAGGAACTTGTTTTCCCAGATAAAATGTTTCCTCAATATTTTGACCAACAAAACATGGGAAAATTAGAAAATGTTTTCTGGAAAATGATTTCCACCATACCAAACACACCCTTAGTTTAGTCTGGTTTTTGTCAGGAGTGCTTTTAGATTGTTAGAGAATTGATTTCAAGGTAAGTGTGCAATTTAGATGACCTGTAGTTGTATAATATCCTTGATTGGTCTTGAAGGATGAATTATTTAGTGTTGCAATGAAATAGGCTGAACAGAATGTAATGGTTACCGAAAATTCAAACAATTGACTACAAGTAGTTTGGAGTTGAGGTGAATTTTATTTGGACTACATTAAGGATTCTCTGTTGTGCTGTCTGCAGTCAATTGTTTTGTCTTTTGAGGAATCTTTCCTTGATAATCCCTAGCTTTCTGCACGAAACAAATCATTGTTTCGTGCAGTGCGTTAGTCTGAAGAAGTTTTATTCTACTATAGAGGGTAAAATTTAGCATTTTGTTTAATACCATTTATGTTAAAATGGTTGCTTAATTTGTTTGTGACTATGTCATCTTGATCTTAACAGGAAGAGTCGTCTGGATTTCTTAGCTTAAACAGAGTCATGAGTCTTGACAGGTGGGGCTCTTTTCCTACCTTTCTTTTGAATAGATATATATCAGTTCCTTCTTCCTCTAATGTGATTGCGTTTGGAGGATGCAGTATGGAAATTGACCTAACCGAGAAGTTAATAACCCCTTCAAAACCAATGCTAGATGCTGAAGTCGAGGAAAGTAAAGTATGCCAATTTTAAGACACTTTGCTTAGCTATTTGGCATTTATTTTCTTTTTACGGACATCTTTCAAGCTGAAAGTAGTTTTCAGGCTAGCGTAAGTACATCTCAAAAATGGAGACCAGCACCAACACGACGTGAGCAGGAGAAGTGGGATAGGGCTGCAAAGGCTGCAACTGGGGGCAGTGTATGTCATTGAACTTCCTAAAGAATTTGTTTCTTGAAATTTTATTCTTTGTTTTTTGCTCAACGTGTCTCCTCATGAGATATAGAAATATGCTGCTTAAACTTATAATGCTGAGTTATACATCCCTCAGGAAGTGTTACTCCGAGAAACCAGACGTTCAAAAGAGGACCCAAATATTTTGGCTGCTCGGTCAGAGGAGCAGTATCTTAAGGTACATGTTTATTATTTTCTCCACATGAATCATACTTTTGAAAGATCTGTTGACTTGGTACAAGTTCACAGTTCTAAAATATTTGTGTTTCTTTTCTCTGCAGTTGAAGGACAAATTACAGTTCCTCACCCTTGGGATTGGTGGTGTTGGCATAGTTTCAGCATATGTCTCTTATTCTCCTGAAATTGCAGCAAGGTAAACTAGTTGTCTTTCTAGAAGTTCTGGCTCTTTTCGATCTCTTCTGGATTAATGTATGGTCTGATCAAGTGATGTTGCAGTTTAACGTAACTCTTATCCATTAATCGAACTTTCCTGATTAGTATATTGGTCCATTGTGGTTTCTAGTTTTGGTAGTATTTGTGAATGAAGGAAAGCTTCGCTTTCTTCTTCAAAAGGTGATACTGTTACCAAACAAATAGCCATTTTATACAATGAATGGCCAAACCTTTTAGTATTCTTTGTGTATCCTTTATCAAGCCAGGACTGTTTTATTTCTGTTTTGCTTATTTAAATTTATTTTTCCCAACTTGTTGTAAGGATTAAATAGCCTTTTGGATTAAGGTGGTGATCTGCACATATGCCATGAAGCTTTTAAAATTGGTGTTGATGAAATATTGTATGTTTCATTTGATCAGTTATGGTGCTGAAATTACTTGGTTCTTTCATGTACATGCATATGTTTGGTGTTGATAAAATCTTATGTGTTTCATCTGTCTAGTTACGGTGTTGGGCTACTTGGTTCATTAATGTACATGCGTATGTTGGGGAACAGCGTGGATTCTATAAGGACAGATGGACCCAAAGCGCTTATCAAGTATGGTTTTCATTATTCAATCTTTAGCTGATGGCTCCTCCCGTGGCATGTTTATCTCCAATATTTTGATGGTCTTGTATCTTTCTTCTTAATCATAGCCAAAATGCAGTTCCATAATACTTTGTTTTTGCTTAAGAAACTGAATCTGATTTCCGAATTGCAACTTTATTGTTTTCTAAGGGAAAAAGTTGTTCTGCGTAATGAGTATCAATACATCTATTTGTCTGTTAAGCTTCTGATTCCTATCTTCCTTTTCTGCCTTGGCTCCTTCTCCGAAACCCCAGGTAAACAAGGAAGGAAGTGTGAGTGTGTGTGTGTGTGTGTGTGTGTGCGTGTGTGTTGGGGCGGGAGAGACTAGTATGTTAGGATACTAAGAGGGAACATTAATTCAGGCTAGCTTTGTATCATTTGTGTATGTTCTGAATCTGCACAGTATGTGTTGGCTACATTCAGGAAGTGCTATAGTTATCATCTCATTTATGGAGCTACTTGACCATATGGCCCCAGTAATTTAGGGTCCACAGCTCAGTATGATTTCTCCAAGTTAAAGTTGTTAATTTAACAGCAGGTACAAGCTCAAAAAAAGATTGTTGGCGTAAACTAAGGGAGTTTCCATAACCAGGAATTTACACCAAGGCCATGAGCCCTTTCTTATTTATTCTAGTTATGAATGGGGTAACAATAGTATGTAAGATAAGGTTTAATGGTACACTATTTGCAGATGTCATTGTTTTAATTGACGAATCTAGCAAAGGAGTCAACCAAAATTTTGAACTGTAGAGAAGTACGCTAGAGATGAAGGTTTTTGGAGTTAATACAATTAGAAGTAAGACAATGTGTACACTGCAATTTTGGCACATAGAAGAATGAAGCTGAAGTTGGATTAGACAACTGTTGCACAAAGTTTTAGGTAATTAAGATAATAAATGAAATTGTAACAGATGTAATTTGAATAGGATGACTGAATTGGAGTGCGACGAGAGTGCTATGCTATAGGAAGATACCAATTTGAGTGAAAGTCAAACTTTATAAAATAATTATGGGACCAGTAATTTATGTCAGATTGAATGTGGCATGAAACATGTTCAAATGCAATAAAATGGGCATTTAGAATTCATATAGTCAACCGAACTATTTTGGGACCGAGGATAGTAATTTGTCATCGCTAATCTTGTTTGTTTACACCGAAATCCTAACAGTCATATCAAAGAAGGATTTAAATTAGAAGCTTATTTTCAATTTCCCAAGTGGAACTGGACGATGATCCTCGTCAGATATTGTTGTACTCCACTTTGCATAAGATACAGATTGCATGATTCTGGAAAAATGTAGTAGACATAGTCAATCTTTTAAATCTTCAGGTTTGTGGATTTTCTTGGTTGGTGGCAAGTCAGATGTATATTGTGCTAAGACTCTACATCAACTAGGTTTCTGCTGGTGAACAGCTTGGCCACAAAATACTAAAAGGATATTTTATTTTCTCAAATGAAATTTGGGAAAAAAAAATGTGTGGGTAAAACGTTTTCGTCAAATAGGCTTAAATATCTATGGTGGTTACTGTGAATTTGTTGATTTGTCAACTTTCATATCCTCTACTATACTGTGGTTGTTTCACTGTGGACAATTTCTTAATTCCAGGGTTTTAAGTTATTAGATAGAATTCCAAGACATGCATCATTATTGAATCCCTAACTGACATAGAATAGTAGTCATATGCCATAAAGGGCTAGCTTGAGCTCCGATTAATTAACTTACGAGAAAGCTTTACTTGCAGGGGAGCAGCTGGACAGCCAAGGCTACTGGTTCCTGTTGTTTTGGTCATGATCTATAACCGTTGGAATGGGTAAGGATCTTCCACTATTACCGTATTGCGTTAAAACACGTGCGGATAGAATAATTGTTCCAAGGGAACTTCTCTTATTATGTTTCTGCATGGATAAAGAAACTGGAGCTGGTTAAAAGGAGCTTCATTTTCTCCTATTCACCTTTTACTTTCAAGATTTAATTAGACCTTTTTGGTTAAAAAATTTAGAAGTTAACCACTTATCTGCCAAAGAACAAAAAAGAAACTTAGTAAGCTGAGGAACATTATTTACACTTGAATTTCAGTTTAATCTAATGGCACTAAAATTATGAATGTGTTTGTTTCTACTTTGAGATGTCCCAAGGATACTCCATGGGCATAATACATAAACAGATACTCAAACTTAGCCTCAGCTGGCAACTAAACACTCCAACTTGTCCCCAATATGTCTCATGGACACCCGATACTGACGTGGCACATAAATTTTGGAGGTGTCTAGATGATCATTTTGTAAGTTGGAGTGTTCAACTGATACAGTGGAGACAAGTTAAGGTGTCTAGATGTGCATATTCAAAGTTGAAGTGCTTAGTTGCCAGCAGAGACCAAGTTTAAGTGTCTCTTTATGTATTATGTCATACTCCATGATCAAAAATTAAAGTGGATTTTTCAGTAAGTTCCAAGTAATCACCTTCATTCAACTTGAGACTTGTCTGGTAAAAAGTTGAAACACCACAAGAAATGGTATTATCAACCATTCTATAGTAGCTCGAACTCGTTAGCGATTAAATGGACCTAAGAATCGTTTATAGACTCTATTCTTTGATTTTTCTGGAGCATACGCTGATGCTTTTAAATTGGATAAAGTGCCTTATGTTGTTTGTTGTTTGCTTACAAATTGCAACTTGTATGGATTTGGTTACTTTTCAGTATCCTTGCGGAGGAGTATGGACTCATGCACCTTGAGTTGATACCCATGCTAATCGGGTTCTTCACTTACAAGATTGCAACTTTTGCACAAGCAATCGAGGAGGCAGTGACGGTTGTAGGGAAGAAGACAGAAACATAATTATTATAGGTATAGTTACAAAGTCCCACTTAGGATTGATAAAAAAAAAAAATCTCAAAATTTATTTACTAAGGTATACATGTTGACAACATTTTTCTTGCTTTAAAACAAGGTGTATAGTTCAAGCAACAATGAATTTTCATGTTGAATTCATATCCTTTTAGATACTTAACTCATCAAGGAGAAAAAGAAAATACTGCTTCTCCCTATTTTGAGTTTGCTCTATGGTCAGTCTTCTTTCTTTTAGTCTTAAAGGGTCGTTTGGTAGAGTGTACCAGAATAGTACTGAATAAGGTGTATTAGTAAGCTGGGATTTTTCTTATCCACTGTTTGGTTTGGTATATTAAAGGCAGTTCTGTTTTTAACCATGTGTATCCATGTATTAGTAACCTTTATATTGTTAATACCATGGTTTGTTATGTATTAGTTATACACCATGGAATACTGAATAGGGTATATAACTAAAATCCTACCAAACAAAGGATTTTAAATAATACCACAGCTAATACATGTATTACACTCCACTTGACAATTATTTTAGAGACAGAGTTCAGGTTCTGCAAAATGGGATGGCAATACTCAGGTGGTATTTGAAAGAGTGATAGTCACATGTGCATTAATATCCAAAATGACTCTGAATGTGGGTGTTTTGATGTGTGCAGAGATGAAGCGAACAATATGTATCCCTCAGCTGTGGTTGTTCTTTACTAATACATTGACAAAAAGTATATGAAGAGTTTGAAGATTGACAATGAACGTTGTGATGAAGCTGATTCTATAATCCAAAAGAGGTAGATATTACTGCTGTAAAGAGCCCTGGTAAAGAAAAGTTGAAGGCTCTAACACCCGGGCAACAATTGGCGTGGCAGAAGTAGTCGCATCTGTGGTAGTAGCCTGGTCTTTGTCAAATCAGCACGAGCCCCCTCGTCAACCTCATCTACAATGGCAAAAGGTAGGCCACACAAGCGACACTCATCTCTGTCGTCCAAAGGCATCTGTGGTAGTAGCCTGGTCTTTGTCAAATCAGCACGAGCCCCCTCGTCAACCTCATCTACAATGGCAAAAGGTAGGCCACACAAGCGACACTCATCTCTGTCGTCCAAAGGCATCTGTGTCATGATCTCACTAATATCAATGACACGAGTAGTCACACGCTTCTCAATTATCAACCATACACTTGTCATCATTCTAGTCATGCTCGCGAAATGTTGCTCGGGTATCAAAGCCTTCAACTTTTCTTCATCAGGGCTCTTCACCAACATCTACCTTCTTCGGATTACAGAGTTCAACTTCTATCACCGCGTTCATCGTCAATCTTCAAGGTCTTCATATACTTTGTCAATTTGTTTGCAAAGAACAATTGCAGCTGAGAGTTACCTTATTGTTCGCTTCGTCTTCTCTATACATCAAAACACCCACATTCACAGACATTTTGGTATATCAATGCATATGTGACCATTACTCTTTCAAACATTACCATGCCCCTTTCCTAACAGTCAAGTGGCTTTCCCCTCCTCTCTCTTTGTTTCGATGAAAGCCTCAACACCGAGTATT
Source organism: Jaltomata sinuosa (assembly GCA_003996215.1). Lineage (NCBI taxonomy): Eukaryota > Viridiplantae > Streptophyta > Magnoliopsida > Solanales > Solanaceae > Jaltomata > Jaltomata sinuosa. The sequence goes on from QJPP01000397.1 coordinate 30,737, forward strand.
GCACTCCACTTCATACTTATTGCAAAGATGGTAGAGTGTACGTAAACCTTACCTCTATCTTGGAGGTAGAGAAGTTGTTTCCGATAGACTCTCAACTCAAGGAAAAAACAGTCTGAAGCAGTATAGAAATAACGGAAGTGAAGAAGTCATGGCAAAATAACCTTAAGAGTAATTACAACAAAATAATACGATAATCGAACTCGAAAGACAAGAAACTACAAGAGTACTAATTAGGATTAAGTTATAAATTACGATAATATTATAAATTAATTAATCATGAATAAGTAACAATAAATGTTATGAAAACAAATATGTAACACTTGCTGATTTTGGTATATGCGAGTAATTTTTTCCATCCAATGGCGTTTACATTTGATTCTCATTAGCTATCAACTTGGAAAACAGTTTTTCAATTATAAAAGTACTGCGAATTCCATTTTTTAAATGGCCATGGAAGTAAAAAAGTTTCCAATTTAGTGCAAAAGGAAAAAAGTTTAGAGGTAGGGGATAATATCAACGACAAATTGATGATGATTTCATAGTTAATAGTACTATTGTTTACCTACCAAACATCCCAACTGAAAAAACCCTCACCAGTCACGTGATGGAGTGCTAAGTACTTTTTCATCCTTAATCAAAGATTTAGGGTTCGAGTTTCCCTGAGTACGGAGAGCCTTTGTTAGAAAGCGCTTTATCCTTCATGTGAGACTTTGCGGTGCAAATCTAAATTTAGTCGGCCCCTTGATTGAGGCCTCTGATTGTTGGAAAATGATTATAGTAAAAAAAAAAATTCCTTCATTAAAAGAATAGTTCATCTTTCACTCAACTAACTGAATAGAAGTTGAGAGAAGTCAAGAATGTTCAAAAGATTCTCTGTTATCAAAATTTTAGTAATTGTATTATTCTTCCACTACAATTAATGTTTGGACAGTGAGAAACTTGCCACAGTATTCATATGTGCGAATATGCCGGTGAAAGACGAGTATGCAAGCATGTGGATGGCATCGGGCAACGAATTACTCAATTTCTTAAGAAAGGATGCTGGGAGTCTGTCTTATAATAAAAGGGGTACTCTCTTCTCTAATATGAGCTATATTATTGTGTCCTATTCCTTAAGAAGTGATTCGTGATTAAGCCAAATGGGGCCTTTCGTACTCAAATGTGTACGAGGAAAGGACAATTATTTAGCTCACTAAAATCTAGTGGATGGTGTTCCATATTCATGAAAATCCATGTTTAAAATAAATTAGAATATGCATTTGCATGTTACAAACAAGAAGCTCTCGTAGCTCAGTTGGTTAGAGCACCCGTTTAGTAAGCGGGAGGTCTTGAGTTCGACTCTCAACGAGAGCAAATATTAGTTGTTGTTTTATTTTTATTGCAATTTCGCTTCTCAATAATATTGGTAACTAGTACTCGTACCCGCACGATGCGAGGTAAATAAAATTGAGTGTAGCAAATTTCATATATCAAAATATTAATTATGTAACATTATTATTGTGGTAGTGTTATCTTTCTTTCTATATGATATGTTTATCTGTTTTTGCTACCACTAAGGATTTATTTCAAATAACTCCTGGATAATTTTAACGTCTAGTTCATCTTTACTTGAAAACTTTAAATAGTTATAACACTTTATCGTGTTTAATGTAGCATGTGAACCATAACATCTAAAGGTACATGGATGGTATATCGTTTACTTGTTACTCATAATTATGCATCTAAGATTGGAAAGCAATTTAAGCATGTAAACACAGTTAAACATCATGAACTTAAATGAGAGTTGAGACACAATGGTAGTGTTTAACTTATCATATCTCGGATGCTACTTTTCATGTGACTACTATTTCATATGTACTCACGTTCCTTTTGTCAGGGGTGTTACATCTCTGTGGTGCACATAGTGACACTCAAGACGATGTAGACATTCGTCCTCCAATCTCTTGGTGAGCTCCATTTCAGTTTGGGGCATTCTTTTAAAATATTTAAATTTTGCCATTAATTTTAGGTATAGTCAGGGTCTTGTCACCGACATTTATGTGAAAGTTACAAGTTCAGGAAAGGAAGGTGTTTTTATGGGAGATTTTGTTTTTCTCATGCATGAATCATGTTCCCAAGTTATGTAATCATATTTTTCAAGTCATGTAAATTTGATTCGCTCTGTCACGTTAATGTACGATATGCCAATCGGTCCTATCAAGAATTTGGGGCATGATAAATTTAAGTTAGTATATACAATAATGGTAAAAGGAATCGTTTACACCATCAATGTAATTTAGGTTAGGCGGGTTGGGTTTGATTTTGCCACCCCTAAATCTAGCCTATATTACAGGATATTTGCAATTTATTTTAGCTTATCAATCAATCAATACTACTAAATCGACTTACTTGTAATTAAAAGCAAATATCTTTTAAGTAACCTAATTGTATAAATATTTATCGTCAGTGCACAAAACTTAAAACTCAACGAAATAGCCAGTCAAACAATAGTGAAATGGACAAGTTCAAACTCAGGATGCAGAAAATTGAGAAAATGCAGTCCAACCAAACCAAAACTCACAGGAACAGAAATATACATGTTTTTCAATCCTCAACCACAATAATCCTCCTCCAAGTTAATAGTAAAAGCCAGAAATAGAAATTAAGAATCGAACTTTGGAGGAGAAATGAGAATCCATGACAGTCAAACAGGAACTTCATGATTCGATTCACACGTGCACAAAAGATATTTCTTACTTGTCGAAAAGAAGAAAAAAAAGAAACTTAAAGTCGAAAGAATGTAACCAGGACCGCCATGAGGGTCTGGCTCAGCCCAACACTCTATACAGAAATAAGTTACAAGCTCGTTAAGTCTCATAGCAAAAGTAGCTAAATCAATCCTAAAACTAGTATCTACTGCTCATCTCCAGTATAGCAGACGTGTATACTCTTGGCGAGGTTTAACCAAAATATATGTATCACCTCCGAAAGATTAGTTGAAGAATGCACTCTTCTAGACAACATTCCTTCTACAAATAGCCATCTGCTCATAAAAATAGAAACTCATCAACTTCTCATTTGTTTCAAAGTAATTTCAAGCTAACATCCAAAGAACAGTACTTAGTACATAATAAATGAGATATTACTGGCTTTATGTGACATTTAGAAGGTGGGAGGGGAAACAAGGCAACAAAAATGAAAGGATTCTCTTCTTTTCGAGAACTCTCGGGTATTTAGTAGCCAGAGTGCACCAGTAAAGCTTCTCAATAACCTTCCTTGAACCAAAGTGGAGCAAGAATTAAGAAACACTTTACCCTCTGATGCTATCAATTGCTAATTCCATAATTAGAGCGCAACAATCATAAATTTCCTTCAAACACATAGCCACCACGATACAGAAGGACAAATGAACTAAAGAAGGAGCAAATGGTAATTACAATAATAGAATAATGGGAAAATCAACTATAGACTGAAGCTTTCCTCACAGCTGAACTATTAAAGCTTCTATAAGCGTCATGGTAGGGCGAAGATGCACATTTATAACTATGAGTAGATATATTTGTTTAATGCAACAAAATTTCTGCACATAGCCACAAGCATTGCATCTTTACTGCTCTTATTAGCCGTCTTGTGAAGCTTAAACTAGTGTTATTCTCAGGATATAGACCAATCTCAGATCTCCAGAGGCATCATAACAGTTTTTGCAGTCATCGAAATCAACAATTCCCCAGGAAAAGTAAATAGATAGTCTCAAGACCATAGCAACTATGTTCCTGGACACATTGAAAAGTGCCTATTTTCATTTTTAAATTCAATCTGTTCAAGACATGTGAACACAAAATGTTTCCACAATAATATTCCTCAATAGTTTCCTATGGCAATTTTAAGAGAAAGTGTAAGCAAAAATGCATTATGCAACATGAATTGAATTGAACAAATCAAATTGTTTCAAATGATGTATAACGTATTTTGGTTAAAAGAACAGTTTGTGTCACAACTTACCATTTCAGTTCGGAAACAGAGGGAACGTTCGGAGGATGCATTATGTTGCTAGTACGTAGTAAGGGCTATGGGAAAGAAAAAGAACTTTAATAGAAAACCATAATGGTTTACCAATTGCCAAATTAACCAGAAACTCTATTTCCCTCATCCCTCTTGCCGGAAAACCTTTGGCATCACATCTAAGAAGAAAGAAAGACTCAAGAGGAGCCAGAACCAACAGGTGGTCAAAGCCCTCACCGAACCACAAAAACATTCAATCATCTAAACCTCAGAATGAAGAGAAAATTAAAGTAACAATTTGATGCATAGACCATTTTATTTCTTTATTGGCCAATAAAAAAAAATTACATAAGCTATTTAATTTTGGTAAAATGAGAGATGCATACTTAACCAAGAGTTGTCATCTAAACAGTTCAGTTACATTGCAACCAATGTAGAATATTACCTACTGCCTAAACTTGTATAAGCCCTCAGAAGCTGATTCATCACACATGAAACATCCGTTATCCAAGAAAGATTTTGTTCACCAGCTTTGAGACTGGCAAGTTGAAGCTGAACGATAAAGAAGGTGTTGCACAATTGAGCCAATGGAAGCAGGAGACGAAGGCGTAGAACATGGGTTTTCGCCACACTAGTACTTATGTCAGTTCGATGGCAGGAGAGGAATTAGATAGCTTTTGATGGTGTAAAGTCTGAACTTGAAAAGGAATAGCCTCTTATTTCTAGTATCTTTTTGGTGCAACCATGAGATTCCAGTCTGCATAGAAGATTGGATGTACTACTTTTTGGAATACTTCTTGTATAGGAAACTTTCCCATCAATTAATAATATATGTTATCCTAGCTTTTACAGAAAACAAAACAACATATATGTTACCTCATATATCTTCAATCCAGTTAACCTCCTTGATGACTAACTCATATAAGAAATTTTATACATTAGCTCAACCAACAAAAACAAAGAAAAACTTCTTTTTCCACATTAACTCTATCAATGAGATGAGATTCAAATAATAACTCAGCAGAGATACAATGCATCCCCAGTGAGACGCACCCGTTCTCCATCCTCAGCTAGACTTGGTCATTGATATGTTCTTAATGAATAATGATTGTCAACTTCATCAGTGTTTCTTTGCACAAGTACAGATTGAAGAAAATGGCCATATTACATCACTTATCACTCAGGTATCCTGAATTTCACTAAAGCTAACTCCTTGAGAAATTTTCAGGTTTAATATCTACAGTCAGATAAAGCAAGCATACTACACCAATCCCAAAAAGAGCAATTAAGAAACAAATCCAATAACATACCAGCACTATGATCAATTGGGAACTTCCCAAACATTAAATGTCAACTAACAACTTGCATAAGAAACACTTTCTTCATACATCTTTGAATCCAACATTCAAATTGAAAGCTTTTTTTCACCATACATACATAAATAGGCACATACATACATAAATAGGCACATACATACATACACGAGTGTCAATCGGGTTGCTATCTAAAACAGAACAGAACGAAAATAAACATCAAATTCTCCCACTGGGAATAATACATATAGTCACTCACCAGCTTGTGAACTGTTCTTAGCGCGTTTAAGCTTTTCGAGCTGAACTTGTGACTCCATAATGAGTTTCATTCTTTGAATCTCCAAATCCTTTGCAAATTGCATTCTTTGCTTCTCCAATTCCACCATTTGCCTCTGCTTAGCATCTTCAACTCGTTCGTATATCTCGGCAAACCTTCCTATAGCTTCAGCTAACCTGCTACAACCCTCTGCCAATGCACCACTCTCCTTCCTCCTACTTAGTGCTCCGGCTGTAAACGTGGCCGGACTTGAAGTTTCCGATTCCTCCTCCTCCTCCTCCTCCGTATCCTCGGAGGCAGCAGCCGCTGCAGCAGCTGCAGCCATGGCAGAGAAGTTTCTCCGGGAGACGGCGTCCTCCATGACTGCCGCCGGCCTTTTTGACCGGGGAGCAACAGGAACGGCGGAAGGTGGAGGAGGAAGCAACGGAGGTGTTTTCCGGCGAGTACTAACCGTCGCCGTTACCGTCGACGGCGACGGTTTGAAATTATCGCCGATGAGGACGTCGAGGCTGTTGAAAAATGGCCATTGCGGGACATACCGACCGTGGGATTGAGAAACCCTAGCTTTCTCGATCTTATACTTCTTCTTCAATGTATCAATCCGGTTTTTACACTGAATATCGGTGCGAAATTGCTTTTTCGTGTGGCCGTGTAGGGAGTTAACGGCGTTAGCCACCTCTTGCCAGTGCTTCTGCCGGAGATTACCGCGTTTCAGCTCCATGTAGTGAGAACCCCACGCTTCGATCAGAGTATGAGTCGCCGCTTCCGACCAGCAGTCCTCTCGAGCCGGAAAAGCCCCCGGTCGAGTCGACGCCGGCGGAATCGTCGGCGGCGGAGGAGGAAGAGTTACTAGTTCGTTTTTCACAGAAGCCGGTGGTGGCGACAGCGACGGCGACGGAGAGGCACTGGCGACGAGATCGTCGTCGGACATCGGAGAAGACGGCGAGGCGACGGCGGGTCGGCGGCGGTATGGGATTGTTGAACGGTGGAGGAATTAGGGTTAGAAGAAGAAAGAGAGAGAGATGTGGGTGAGAAGTATTCAGTGTGATTGGGTCGACGGTACATCGACAAAAATGTGCCGACGATGTTTCGGTTGGGGTGGGGTGGGGTGGGGGTGGGGTGGAGTAGGGGTGGGGGGTCTAAGGGGTGTGGGGAATCTTTGATTATTTTTTCTTTTGGGCCGGTTAAGCCCATTTCCGGCTTGAGAGTCCATGATATTTTTGGGCCTTTGGGCAAAAGTTCTTGAGAATTTTACACGATTAAGCAATTTTTATGTTCTGATTACAATTAGTGGTGGCAAAATTAATCTATGAAATCATAATACGTTTAATCCATTTATAAGTTTGGGTTGATTATTGATTTCATAGATTAATTTTGCCACCACTAATTGTATTATGATTTCATAGAAAAAGTTACGTAACATATCAATAATTCATACCTAATTACGCTTCATACCAGCGGCTTAACTCAATTACACTTCGCAACAGAGGGTTTGAAACTATTGGTATTTGTGTTTCTATGTGTTTCTCCTAATTAACACTCAACTATATTGTACTTGTATTTGTATGCCGAGATTTCACAAAATATATTAAACAGTTTGTATTGGTACGCTGAGATTTACAGATTTGTATTTGTATGCCGAAATTATTCTAATGAATTTGTATTTGTATGCCGATATTTTTATGGAATTGTATTTATATGCCGATATTTTATGGAATTGTATCTGTATGTCGAGATTACTCTATTTGTATTTGTATGCGAGATTATACAATTGGTATAGAAAGTGTTGGTATGAAGTGTAACTAGGCAGAGTGTTGTTATGGAGGTCTCATTGAGTTCTTCTTAGTGTTGTTTTTGAAAGTTACTCTTTATTATTAGCTCAGTTTATTAGAATTTGGGTTGATATCTATGTCAAAATATTTCAAACTAGCTTTTTTTATTTGATTATAATTTAAAAAATAATTAGGTGGTAAAAATTATAAAAGAACAAATAAAGCAATTAAGATTTAATAATAATACGGTGTGTTGGGTTTTGACCTTTTTTACCTGCTGGACCACTTCAGCCCAATTCGTTTAGTAACTTTTGGGTTGGTCAATAACCCGTCTATTTATACTCAATCCACTTTAACCCACCCAAATTCAGTCCAATTCGATTATTTAACACCTATAATTGCATTGGTTAAGATATTTATATTTAATTATAAAATATAATAACACTTTACTAGTTACAAAAAAAAATAGAAAAAGTAAGAAACAGGCTGTAAATTTTTCATTTTAGGCTCTACTTTTTTCTCATTTTTTTCTCTTTCTCACACAATATAGCCAAAGTTGTAAACTCCATTAAAACCTTCATTAATAGTCATTAAAAAGCTTTGAAGCTATGAATCTAAATATTAAATTTTGCCAAATTGTTATTTGTTTGAATTTGATGTTGTTGCAAATGATTGAGATTATGAATTTATATGCCAATTTTGGGATAGTTTGGTGAATATTAGAGTGATTTTAGTTGAAATTTCATATTGAAACTCGAAAAAGAAAGAAAAACAATAAGTTATATGTATTTTGTATGTCAGGTGTATGTTATTTATATGTTCGAAGTATTTTGACATAGAAACGACATACAATAACATAATTGTATTTTATGTATATTGGTGTATGTTATTTGTATGCCCAATGCATATGTGGACATACAAATGATATATAATAACATAATTATATAATTTTGTATGTCAACTATATATTTTTACTGAATTGTATATTTTTATCAAATTGTATGTTCTTACCGAATTGTATATACTTTGTTAAAAATTATTGTTACTTTTTAAAAATAGTTATTTCACTAAATCAGAAAATTTTGCCCCTAATTTATTTGGGTAAAAGTCCAAAAGTTCTTATAGGCTCCAACAGCACAAATAGTCGATAAAATTTATAAGTAAAATTTGATACGATCTTCATTGTACTTATCTTGTTTAATTATTCATAAGTGCCGGACGATTAGTAAAACTTAGCACTATTTTTATTTTATCTATTTTGTTAAATTGTTTAGACGTACTAACGGATTTGATAAGATTTGATATTATTTTCATTCTATCTATTCTTAAAATTATTCAAAAGTATTAAAATATTGAAAAAACTTAGTATTATCTTTTGTTTACCTTTTTATTAAATTATTAACAACCATTGACAAAACTCGATACTAATTTCATTGTATACATCTTCTCAAATTATTCATAAGATAGAATATTTCAAACAATTGACCAATGGATTTTGAACCAAACATGTGATCTTCAAGAGGAGGGAAGTTCAATCTAGACGGCTAAATCTATAAATAAAGTCACCAAATACTAGGGTGGTAAAATTAAACCTAATTCGTTTAATTTATTGAATTCGTTTAAGTTTAGGTTGGTTATTGATCTGCTCATTTATTAGCTCAATTCATTTCAATCCAATCCATTTCGACTCACTAAAAATTGGATTGATATATATTCTAAGTTGATTTTTGAGAAATTTTGTCAAAATATTTTTAAAAGATTTTTTTATTTAATATGTTATATATAGCAACAATAAAGAAAAAACTAATTTTATTATTAGGTACTAAAAATTTATAAAAAGACAAACAAAGCAATCAAAACTTAGTAAAAATTGAGCGGATTAGGTTATGACCCATTATCTGACCCGTTTTGACCTAAGCAAATTTGAAGATTGAACCTTGACCCGTTTGTTATCTTAACTTATTGTGACCCGCTCAAATTTGATCCAACCCACCCAACTGTCACCCCTACCAAATACTACACTCTTCAAAAGTCTTATCAAGTTTTTTTCTCCTTTCTTCATTATCTATCCACTTTCATTTATGCATCGGCAAGAAATAACAATATATGATCAGATTTTTCTATAATAATTATCTTCTATAATAATATTTTACTATAATAATCGTATTTTTTATATTATGTATATTATATATTAGCTATAACAATTTTTCGGTCTAGCAATTAAAAAATATCAAAATAAATAACACTATTATAAAGAGATTTGACATGTATATAAGAAAAATATCATGATATTCATCCAAACATAACTTGGTTTATGGCAAAAAGTTATTATTTTTTATTTTGTCATATAAAGTTGCTCAACTATTTGTTAAGTAGTTTTTTTTTTTTTTTTTGGATTCCCCATTCGATGTTCGGTACCCGTATTGGAGCACCGACTAATTCGAATCGCGCATTGTAGGGCCCATTTGAGGGTGACGCTCTCAACAAGATTTTCTCCATATCCAAGACTCGAATCCGAGACTTCTGGTTAAGGGTGGAACAGTCCCACCACTGCACCACGATATACGTATCTATTTCTTGTTTTATTTTTGTATGCCACATTACTTATTTGTGAGTATATTCACACACAAAAAAATGAAACCCATTGATTTTTAGTTTTCATTGACAGCTTTTGTTGGTGCAATGTTAACAATTACCTCTCAAGAGAAGTTAATGTTGGTCAGGAACTTCTTTCTATTTTTTGTAATGTGACAATTAGTAGGAGTTTGGCCATAATTTTTTTAAAAAAGTTACTTTATTTGAAATTTATGAAATTGAAATGAAATTAAAATTGAAAATAAATTTACATTTAATTATACTTATTGTAAAGGAGAGAAAGAACTCATTATTTAAAATTTATGAAGATAAAATTGAAAAATATATTTGAAGCACTTTTTCAAATTTAATAATTTAACTCCTTGAATTTGAAAATTTTATAACCAAAATACTTATTTTGAAATGAAGTAAAAAGTTATTTAATAAGTGAATAATTTTCACAATCAAGAGACTTGTAATATCATGGAAAGGGTGGTTTTGTTTCTCTTAGATCATATACATGTCAAAAATAAAGTAATTTTGTATCAAATATGCATATACATGTCAAAAATAAAGTAATTTCATCCTTGAAAAATCAAAGAGACTCATAGGCGGGTCGAAGATTTAATGTTTATAAATTTTTTATAGTAATTTAAGGTTAATACATAATAATAATTAAATTTATAGTAGATATATTTATAAATATTTACTGGTCATTAAATATTTATAAATATTTGACACAAACCCTAATATATATAAATTAAATTCATTGGGAACTCATAAATTACATCGTAAATAAGCCTATTAAGGTTTTATGCAATAGTAACAAGTAACAATTGCCCTTTTTATTTCACATAACTAAAAGAAATAGGAAAAATTTATTTGAAGAATAATAATAAAAGTAATTATCAAAATTTGAATTTAGTACATTGTAATAAAATTGTAACCTATATAAAATGCCACTTCATTTTCAGAGTCGAACCTAATTTTTTTATTAATAATAAAAAAATATTTTTAGTTACCACTTCACTAGGGGTGGCAATTGGGAGGATTGGGTTAAATTTGAGCGAGTTAAAATGGGTCAAGACAATAAACGGGTCAAGACCCAATCCGACCCAAATTTGTTTGGGCCAAAATGAATTGGATCAAAATGGATTAGATAACGGGTCATAACCCAACCTGTTTAATTTTTACTAAGTTTAATTACTTTATTTGTTATTTTATAAGTTTTTAGTACCTAATAAATTTTTCATTATTATTATAATTATATATAACATATAAAATCAAAAAAAAAAGTTTTTTAAAAATATTTTGACAAGATTTCTCAAAAGTCAATTTGGATTACATATCAACCCAATTTTTAATGGATTGAAATGGATTGGATTGAAATGGGTTGAGCTAACAAATGAACGGATCAATAATCAACCCAAACATAAATGAATTGGATCAGATTAGACGGATTGGGTTTAATTTTACCGCCCCCACCTCACCATAATATTTGTGCTAACACACAATATTAGTCACTCAATGATGGCTACTGATACCAACTAAATAAAAGTCAAATTAGGCTGGCTCATTAAAAGTCCTATAATAATATCTCATTTATCTTAATTTATATATGAGACACATTCTTTTTTAATTTATTTGGAAAAGAGTCACTTTTTCATTTTCAATATTAGAAATAAGTTAACTTTAAAATTTATCTTTTATTTTTACTAAAATAATTTATAGTCACACACACATATTTAAAATTTATTCTAAATCAAAAAATTTAAAAGTATTTTTTTTAGACTTTGATTGTGTTCGGTACGAAGAAAAATATTTTCTTGAAAAATACTTTCTAAGAAAATAAGCGGATTTTCTTGTGTTTGATATATAAACAAAAAATATTATTCTAAAAGCATTTGTATATAATTTAGACAAATAATATGAAAGGTAGAGTGGGAGCAGGGGCAATGGTGTGGGGGTGGTGGGAACGCAGGACTACGGGGGTGGAGTAAAAATGAGGTATGTTGGAGGATAGAGAGGACACAATCTCAGTGTAGAAGACCACCCGTAAAACTTATTTTACTTTTTTTTTTTAGAGAAGTCATTTTTCACACTTTTAAAAAACTTATTTTTTGAACAAATATTTTTCAATATTTTTAATCAATTAAATATAAAAAAATTAAAATATATATATTTTTATATCGAACACATCCTTTATGTGTCAAGTCAAATAATCTTATAGAAAGTAAATTTCTAGAGCTATGTCCTAGTAGGGACATGTGGTAATACGAGAATGGCGCATTTAACTATCCAATCAAACATAGAAAAATTATAAAAATATTTTATATAAAATATTTTTCTTATTGTCAAATCAAACTATAGAAGAAATTAGGAAGTAATCTCTAGAACGATGTGTTAGTAGGGACATGTGGTAGTACGAAAATGGCGCATCCAACTTGACAACTCATGTGAAATGTCTTTTAGCACTGAATTTAATTGACATACCTAAATCACAAAAAAAAAAACGTTATTTTCGATAAAGAAACGACAATATAATTAAAGGGCCCCAAAAAAAACAATACCAACAAATCTAATCCACAACGAATACTTTGGGGATAAGATTTGGAAAATGTCCCAAAACTCGACATTGTAGATTGTGCTTTATTATTGTTCTTTTATATGATCAAGAAAAAGAAAAGGAGAAAGTGCTTTATTGTTGATTTTTATATTTAGGGGGTAAAAGAACAAGAAAAAAAAAAGGTGTTACAAGTCGAACATATATTGAGATTAGTTATTATGATATTATTTTTTATTGATTATTTAATTTAATTTAATAAAAATAACATGCATTGTGTATTGGATAAGGCTATAATTCGAATCGAGTGACTGATTAGAGCGGGCACACGTGACACGAGAATGTCCCCAAGAGAGTGAGCTTTCGAGGAAAAGTTCTCACAACAAGAATTTCGAAGAGAACGTTGCCCTACTAGAGCGTTGTTCATGGTGACGTGGAAAGGAGAAAAGGAGAAAGGGACAAGGATGTCAGATACGTTAGATGTGTGGATGCACAATGTATCAGCCTAAACCCTGCAAAGGATGTCAGATACGTTAGATGTGTGGATGCACAATGTATCAGCCTAAACCCTGCAAAGGATATCAGCTGACACCAACAATGCGGGCACAACACTTGGAGCCACACCTTGGTTGAAGTACTATGGGTATAAATGAAGTTTTCTTATTGGCTGAGGCCTATTTACTACACCTTTAAATAATGGATTCCTATCACTTGTAATCCATTATTGTTCTGAAGCAATAGAATATACTCTTTTCCTTGCTCATCAAAAAATTCCTTGCTCATCAAAATATTTCTTCCTCGTCAAAAAATAGCTTTCTTTGTTTATTTGTTCTCGTATTATTCTCGGAGGAATAGCTTCAGTTCTTGAAAGATGTCATTTAGAGACTATATATCTTCTATGATCTATACTTATTTTCCATTGTAATTTACTGTTTGCTGCGTTTTCATTATTTTACTAACTAAATAGAAATCAAACCGCTAGTAAACGAGTTTAAAATTGGAGTTTAATTAACACGTATGCTCTTAACCTCGTATAAATTAACTATACTGATTTTAGGGTAGACACAATGTATAATTTCTAAGAAGTTGTTTATTTATAAAAATACCTTCTACCATATTTAATAGAAAAAAGATTTAAGAGACCTCAAGGATATTTTTATCATTTTTATTATTTTATTTTGAAATAACTAATTCTGATTGCTATTATTTAATCCCCGGACAGTAATAACTTATCTCGATGTTAATATTAATTTTGATATAATTTATCTCATGATTAATAGCCAAGTAAAAAATTAAACAGTACTAAATTTTTATATCAAAATTATCTATACTTGTCCATCATACCAAATGATTCTTAAGAATGAGCAGCCGGGTAGCCGAGAGCTTAAAGTTAGTTTTTTTGTTCTTTTTACAAGCCCTAAAATGCAAGAAGGTTAGAGCGATTTAGAAAATCATACAAGGCATGTTATTTTATTTTTTATAAAAATTATGCCATGTATATTATTTTTAATACACCAAATCAAATGTTGCATAAGAAAGATTTTTGTATAACTAATGTAAGCATAACTAATATCAATATTACTAATGTCAGCATTACTAGTACACCATATTAAACACTATTCTTATACACTCTACCAAATGACCTATTCATGTATTAATTATACATGTCTTAATATCAAATAGAGTGTATAAGTAATATTTATATTACTTATACATAAGTTTAAAAAGTATATCAAATAAATTTTAATAATATACAAAACTAATAAATATATATATATTTTAATTCACCCTATTAAACGACTCCTTAGGATAAGATAATTAATCCAAAAGCTTCTTTTGTTGCTTTTAAAAGAAAGAAGAAAAAGAAAATAGTTGGTAACATCTCACAATATTATTTAGCCTTATCAACTTATCCACAAAAGGAAGTGACACTTTTTTTTTGGTATATCTTCTTTCTGTCCTTCTAATCTAGAGCTTTACTTTTTTCTAGTGTTGGAATAGGAATTCCAAGCAGTCATAATTGTGTAAATAAAGCACCACTATGCTACTTTACTACTTGTTTTTTTTGGGGGGGGAATAAACTACTCTATACATTCATATAATATTTCTAATATATAGAAGCGACTTGGCAAGCACCTCTCGATTGTGCTGTCAGCTTGCCGCCCAAGGGGTATTCTGGTTATTTTTGTTTTAATTTATTTATTATATTTTTTTAAAAAAATTGTTATATATTTAAAAATTACGTAAAAAGTATTATAAATCATAATAATTAACAACTTAAAATATTTTAAAAGGTATAAAAAATTTAATTGACTCTTGAAATTATATCAATGCCACATAAATTGGGCTAGATAAAGTAATATATATTATTTGAAAATGGAGTAAAAATATTATAAATTACAATATTTAACAATTTTAAATATTTGAAGGACATAAAAAATTTGATTAACTCTCGAAATTCTATCAGTGCCACATAAATTGAGATAGAGGGTATATTATTTAGAAATGATGTAAAAATTATTATAAATCACAATAATTAACAACTTAGAATATTTAAAAGACATATTAAAAATTTGATTGACTCTCCATATTCTATCAGTGCCACATTAAATTGGGATAGGGAGAATAATATATATTATTTTAAAATTATGTAAAAAGCACGATAAATCACAATAATTAACAACCAGATAAAAATTTGATTGACTATCCAAATTTCATTTGTACCACATAATTTATAACAGAGAAAGTAACATATATTGAGCTCATACTGGCACGAGGTTTTGTATCTAGTATTGTAATTCATTGCAGGATATTTTTTATATTTTAAAATTAAACACTTATAGTTTCTATATTAAGGATGTTGAATATTTTGTTTTGAAAAATATTAGGTATAATCATAACTAACTATATTAAAATACAATTACTAAAAAAGATTAGTAAGTGGTGTTTTAGTCTTTTTATTTTGTTTCTAAATAAGTGATATTTTAGCCTTTCCATTTTATTGCTAAATAAGTGGAATATTAGATAACAAGAATATACTAATGATGTTCTTTTAATTTTACCATTCTCTAAAATAAAAAGAATTTTATATGATTAAGAATTACTAAATAATTACATCTTTTTCAAAGTATTTATTAAAACTAAATAAACAAAATATTTTTTATTTTCTAAAAATAAAATTTCTTAAGGATTTGTCCAAGTTAAAAATACCGCTTATTCAAAAACAGAGGGATTATTACTTATAGAAATTTTCGTTGTGGAGATCAATTTGAACATTTTGCATATGTGTGGATACGGAAGTGCCACGTGGATGATTGCTCCTTCAAAGGCCGTCGACCGTCCGCGGCGAATGGCATTCGTTCATCACGCTCACTTTAATTCCTATTTTTGGCTTTTTTTTTTTTTTTTTTTTTTTTTCGGTTCCATATACTGAATTCTTAACTTTTTAAATAGTCCAACAAAATTTTCAATTGTTGGTATATTGTGCATGATATGAGTGAGAGCGCGGTGGGATGAATGAAATTTTTGTTATTCATAATTAGACGTTTTGAATTTAAATTATAAAATTAAAAAAAAATTGATATGAAAAACATATTTTTAATGAATCTTACACAATATAAAAATAAATTAATTACATTATTATAAATCATATTGTTATAAATAATAATACTAATACTAATACTAATACTAATACTAATACTAATACTAATAATAATAATAATAATAATAATAATGAAGAGTATGTGACTTATAGTAATTAGAAAAGAAGTCACATCTTATTTATTAGGACAATACTAAATTTTAATTTTACCTTTAATGTTGCATTACTAATTACTCCAAGTATATCAACGTAATATTTTTGCCATGCTAAGTGAGTTTTTAAAATGCACACATTGTAAAAAAAAATTAAAATGAAATGTTTAATCCTTTTATATTTAGTATTTTAAAGTTAATTTTTAATTACAATATGACATTTGGTTAGGATATTAACGGCTTGATTTAGAATATAGGAAGCGATATGAATGAAGTTGATGTGTGAAAAAAAAAATTAAATCACAATGGCTTCAATGACCAATCTGATGCATTATAAAATGCTCAAAATCGTTAGTAATTTTGAAGAAATATAAATAGTTAAATGTTAAGTTTTTAATTTATTTGTAGCAATTATTTTTTTCTCGAACAAAAATATTTTTCGTTTAGTTTATATTTCTGGTGTAAAATCATTGTCTATTTTTATTTATAGGTATAATTGCTTAAAATTGAAGATTTTAAATTTTCAATATTTAAAACACAATTTAGTGCAAATTGTGTAGATTCAAGAACCTGACGATGGTTGTTTTAGACAATTAGAACATTGAATTGTAGGCATCACTAAGATTTTTAAGATGAATCAAATGAATTGCGCTTCAACTTCTTTCATGTTTTTACGATCAGGGGCGGACGCACCTTATGGCAAGGGGTGTCATCCGACACTGCTACGTCGAAAATTTAGTCAATATATGTTATATCTATATAATCTGAAAAAATAAAAATACATGTAGATATATTATCAAGTTACACTAATAAGCACAAAGTGCTTCACGGCTCACTGGTTAAGCGCTATACTAATGTTGCAAACCCCCCCCCCCCCCCCCCCCCGAATTTGAACCTTCTTCACGGCATTTTTTGTGCTTTTTAAATATTTTAAGTGTTTAATTGCTAAAAAGAAAGAGGTCTTAGCCAGACTCAAACCCGAGAGTCTTACCCAAAGATAAAACAAAATCAATCTACCAACTTTCACTACTGCATAAATGGTAGACACTAAATTTATTTAACCAGTTTTTAAATTGGATTAGTAAAGCTAAATATTAGGTCCTAACAATTAAAAAATTTATTTATTATTCCCTCTAATTTGTTCTCTTCTTTGAATATCAACACCGCTTATAATTTTTTTGCGTACGCCACTGATTACGATATTGTGTTAGTATAATTTTTAATCTTTTAGCACTATACAAGATGATTAGAATTTAAAGCCAAAATTATTATAATTATCTCTCTCTAATTTTTTTCTTGAATTGTAAGCATCACTGAGATTTTTAAGATGAATCAAATGAGTTGCGCTTCAACTTCTTTCATGTTATTACGATGTTGTGTTAGTATAATTTTTAATCTTTTAGCACTATACGATTAGAATTTAAAGCCAAGATTGTTATAATTATCTCTCTCTAATTTTTTTTTTCTTTGAAATGATCCGCGCATCGCGCGGGTACGTAAACTAGTAATAATAATAATAATAATAATAATAATAATAATAATAATAATAATAATAATGAAGAGTATGTGACTTATAGTAATTAGAAAAGACATATCAGCCTAGAGGTGCTTGTCAAGCCAATCAAATGAATATTTATGCTTAACAATTCGATTAATAAGTTATCAATTTTTAAATGTATTAAATCATTAATTAAATTGATAAAATATTTATTAATTCAGTATCAATTTAGCAATTATCAGTTAATTTATCGGCTAAAATAATAATACCTTTACAACAAGCTACGAAAAGAGGATTTAGGCAAGGAAATTCAATGTCTCCCTTGCTCTTTGCTATAGTGATGGAGTTTTGAAGTGTATGAGTCAGCTTCTTGAGTTCCAATATCATTTCATGTACAGTCATTTGCATATGATCTATAAATCACAATAATTAATAACTTAGAATATCTAAAAATTATATAAAATTTTTTATTGAGTCTTCAAATTTCGTCAGCGCCATATAAATTGAGACAGAGAAAAAATAACATATATTATTTAAAAATTATGTAAAGAATACTATAAATCATAATAATTAACAACTTAAAATATTTAAAATCATAATTAATTTTTTTTGACTTTCCAGGTCAGATAAAAATTGACCATTTTGCCCTTCTTCTTTTGTAGAATTACATTAATTAAAAAAGTCTTTTTGATAATTTATATATTAAAAAAATGTGTAATAAGTACTATAAATCATAGTAATTAACAATTTAAAATATTTAGAAATTTTGATTATCTCAAAATTTATCGATGCCATATCTGAAATAGAGAAAATAACATGAAAATGCCGTATAAAATACTATAAAACACGATAACTAATAATTTAAACGATTTTCACCCTTCTCCCTTTTCATTTTGGTTGGTCCATTTAATATATTTCTTAATTAAGAAACTATTTATTAAAAAAATATTTTATTAATTATGCTTTAGAAATTGAATTTGAATACTTATATTTTATATAGTTATTTAATAATAAAACAATATCAAAAGAATGACCATTTCTTTTTTTGGCAACACTTTAATTCTAACTTTTCACATGACATGTTTAAGACTACAAAATTAAAATAATATTTTTGTAAATTTGATAATTGACATAACTTTAATTTAAAATCACAAGATTCAAAAAATTTCTTTATTTTCAATATTAACAATAATTTTTTAGTTTTATTTATCTCTTTAGCATATCAAGAAAATAATAAAGAATATATGTTTTTAGATTTTGCTCTTAACATTGATTAGTTATTCTCGAATCATTTCTCAAAATTTAAAATTAAACAACAATTAATAAGGAAAAGTAAATGGAAAGAGTACTCGTAAAGAGGTTATTTGGCTAAATAAGTAGGCGGTTTGGCCGTAGATTTCTAATATCTTTTATTTTATTTAAATTTATAGAATTGAAGTTGAAGATAAAGTTGTGTTTAATATATTTTTTGCAAAGAATATTTGAAATAATGTTCATACTTTAATGTACTTAAATATAATTTCAAAAGTGAAAGTTGAGTTAGAAATAAGTTATAAGCTATTTTTCAAATTTGAAATACAATTTCAAGTTGAATTTAGAATTTTAATTTTATTTTTCACCAGATGTTTGATATCAATATTGAGATCCGATTAAATTAAAATTCACAGCGAAAAATTTCATATTGAAGCGTAAAGTGTTGCCTAACAAAAATAAATTCATATCTAAAGGGATTTAAATTCAAAAATCATAATTAAAAATAAAAGAATACTTACCACTTCACCACAATTCTTATTTTGTTACGAAATCGTATTTATTCATGCACTTTCTAAAGTTTTGAAAACTTCTTCCCAAATATATTGCCCCGCTCGGCGCTCAAGTTTGGCATATAAAGTTTTTTATTTTAATTTATATACACCGTTAATATAGATTTAAAAATTATAATATTAAATTATTTGTATTTGTTATAAGATATTTTATTTTATCTTGAAAATTACTGAACTCACTTTTTTATTAACATATTCTTTTGAATAATATGATATTATAAAATTTACATTATCAATATATAGCTAAAAGAAATTCGATAAAGAGGTGGATACTCTCATGCATCCACCTTCTAAAGTTTGAGAACTTTTGTTGTTTGTCCCGCCTCGTGTTACAAGTCTCTCGTATGAAAAATAAAAATTGTTTTCTTTTTTTACATTTTTTATCACTTAACTCGAGTTTATAATCAAGGTTCGTTTAAATATGTGGTATAAAATTATGATATGAAATCAAATAATATAAAATAAAATTTTATTTGAACATGCAATTTAAATTTTTAGATTGTATCTTTCATAAATATGAAAACCCCCGTAAGTTGTAAAGCTATCAAATTTTCTCCATATTTTATATAATCATACCAAATAAATAAATTATAATTCATAAATAAGATATCGGAATATTCTAAGACACTACACTGATAAATCACATATTTTCATGTTCTTTTTATAAATAAATATTTACAATTATAAATTTTTAAATACACATAATTTTAAATGCATGTCCAAACATTAACTAAATAATAGATTATCTTTAATTTTTTAAATTAAATAAATAAAATTGTATATCAATTTTTAATATGGTAAATAAATAAAAAATACTCAATAATATTTTAATTTTCTTTAATGATTCTATTTTCAGTAAGGACCACAACTGACATGGGAGTATCAAAATGTTGGATCCAACTCATCTTCATTTCTCTCCTCTCTATTTTTTTTCAAGTTCTTGCTTGGATTGGAGCCACATATTATATTTTAAAATTAATGATTGATATTTAATTAATTAAGCAAAGTTCTAACTCCTAAGCATAGTTATTTACTTCCATATATTTACTCCTTAAATATTTTGAACAAATATATGGAAGTAAATAATTATGGTTAGGACTTTATTTTGATTAGTTGAATCTCAATCATTAATTTTAAAGTATGACATGTGTCTTCAATCCAAGCAAGAACTTGGAGAAAATGGAGAGAAGAGAAATAAAAAAGAGTCGGATCCACATTTCCCAAAATGTTACTCCATTTGTTTTATTTTATATGGCACCTTTTTTTTTTTTAGTTCATTTCAAAAAAAAAATCATCTTACTATAATTAGAAAAAAATTGACTTTTAAATTCTCATTTTACCCTGAAATGATTTACAATCACATAAATATTCAAAGATCATTTTGAATCACAAATTTTAAAATTTTTTTTTTTTCTTTAAATATTGTGTCAAGTCAAAAAATAGACATATAAACATGAATATTGACTTGTTTAACGCTCAATTTGCATTTATCGCACGTGACGCTCACGTGGGTCCTTCTCTGTTCCGACACTTGGTCCCCACCCCCCCACCCCTGCAACCTGCTCCTCCTACCCCCACCCCCACCTCCTACACACCTCTACTCACCCAAAAATTCTGTAATTTTCTCCCTCTGAAGAAAAATCCAAAATCCTCTCATTCACTCTCCAACAATGGCAACTTCAGCTATACCCACTACCACCATTAACGACCTCCCTGACGTCATCCTCTCCAACATAATCGCCGCCGTCATCGACGCCCGCAGCCGCAACTCCGCCGCACTCGTCTGCCGGAAATTTCTCGTAATTGAACGCTCAACCCGCACTTCCCTAACCCTCCGTGGCAACATCCGTGACCTTTTCATGTTACCCACTTGCTTCCGATCCGTTAACCGACTCGACCTCTCTCTTCTCTCTCCTTGGGGCCATCCCCTATTCGGCTTCAACGACGAGGGCGGAGGAGGAGGAGGAAATTCCACTTCTGCCCTCGTCGCTCACCTCCTCCGCCACGCGTTCCCTTCGGTCACTTTTCTCACTGTGTACGCACGTAGCTTGGACATCCTCCGTTTCCTTCCAGTTCAGTGGCCTTACCTTAAGCACACCCAGCTAGTGCGTTGGCACCAGCGTCCGCAATTAGCAAGTGGGGATGAACTCAACTTGCTATTTCAAGGGTGCCCGCAATTGGGTTCGGTTGATTTATCAACGTTTTACTGTTGGACGGATGATATTCCTCCGGCTCTTGAATTGAATCCTATTGTTGCGGGTAATCTAACAGTGTTCAATCTCATGAACGCTTCGTTTTCCGAAGGGTTTAAGACGGATGAGATTAGAGTGATTACGAAGTTTTGTCCTAATTTGGAAGTGTTGAAAATTGCTTGTATGTGTGATCCAATGTACATTGGGTACGTTGGTGATGAAGCTTTGGTTTGTATATCTACCAATTGCCCTAAATTATCAGTGCTTCATTTGGCGGATACGTCTACTTTGTCTAATTGCAGGGCTGATCCAGATGATGATGGGTTTACTGCTGATGATGCGAAGTTTAGTGTTGCGACTTTGATTGAGGTGTTTTCGGGTCTTTCTTTACTTGAAGAGCTTGTATTAGATGTTTGTAATAGTGTTAGGGATAGTGGTCCTGCTCTGGAAATACTGAACACGAAATGTCCCAAATTGAGATCGTTGAAGTTGGGGCAATTTCATGGTGTTTCTATGCCAATTGAGTCGAAGTTAGATGGAGTTGCGCTTTGTCAAGGGCTTAAATCTTTGTCGATTAGAAATGTAGGTGATTTGGATGATATGGGTTTGATAGCAATTGGTAGAGGGTGTACAAGATTAACCAAGTTTGAGATTCAAAGTTGTAAGAAGATCACGATGAGAGGAATGAGGACGCTAGCTTCTTTGCTTTGGAAAAGTTTGGTTGATGTCAGGATATCTTGCTGCAAGAATCTTGGAGCCGCTTCTTCGTTGAAAGCATTGGAACCAATACAAGAACGTATCCAGAGGCTTCATATTGATTGCGTGTGGGATAGTGTTGAGGAAATTGAAAATCTTAATGGTGTTGAATACGGGTTTGATCTCAATAAGACCAATGGAGGTGAGGCATCAACTCATCCTGATGGATTTGGGGACACCTTTGGATCCATGGATGATGATATCATGTTTAACAGGAATAAAAGATGCAAGTACGACTATGATCTTAATAGCGTTTGTGTGGAAGACAATGGCCATGGGAATGGTTTTGGTGGACGAACATGGGACCGGCTGCAATATCTTTCACTTTGGATTGGTGTGGGTGATCTTTTAACTCCTTTAGCAGCTGCAGGTCTTGAACATTGTCCTAACTTGGAGGAGATCAAGATTCGGGTGGAAGGAGATTGCAGGCTATGGTCAAAACCTTCAGAGAGGGCATTTGGTTTGAGCACCCTTTCGCGGTACCATAAACTTGTGAAGATGCATTTGGATTGTGGAGATATCATAGGTTACGCACACACTGCCCCATCGGGGCAGATGGATTTGAGCTTGTGGGAGCGGTTTTATCTCTTTGGGATTGGAAATTTGAATCTCAGGGAGCTTGATTACTGGCCGCCACAAGATAGGGATGTTAACCAAAGGAGTCTATCCCTGCCAGCAGCTGGGCTGCTCCAAGAATGCATCGCACTCAGAAAGTTGTTCATCCATGGAACAGCACATGAACATTTCATGATGTTCCTGCTTAGAATCCCAAATCTAAGAGATGTACAGTTGAGAGAAGATTACTATCCGGCACCAGAGAATGACATGAGTACAGAAATGAGATCAGACTCCTTGAGCCGCTTTGAAGCGGCCCTAAACAGACGACAGATTTGTGATTGACACAAGGAACAGATTACATTGTACAATTTTCCAATATCTAATTTCCCTCGGTATACTGTTATGCAACTTTCCTATGCCCAACTGTCATAGATTATATTCCTGGGATAGTAGTGTTGTCATAATAAATATCCAGATCCTCTGTATTGTTTTATGCATCAGTTAAATTACACATTTTGAATGAAAAATATGATCAATTTTGGGAGTGATTCGAGTGAATTTTACTTGCTGAGCAGAAATGGATGCACGAACTCTACTTTTGATTCCGTCAAAGGATGAACATTTTTATATCATGCTTCTAATCCTTGAAAATCAGACAACAGTTGCAACTTGAGCTGGACATCATAAAAACATCTCCTGTGTGTTTCTCTAAAACGAAAGAAATTGCACCAGCAGAGTGAGTGTTCAGTCCAGCAGTCTGCATACAAAAAATTACGGGGGAACGCAGGAGAAAAATAAATGAATTGAGTCTACAGAGGCCTCTGGTGTTAACATCTGCAATTGACTGGGAATACCTGCAATTGATCTACCAGAGGTCCTTCAGGTATGTCTAATCTTGATATTTCGTAAAAAACAGTACATAGAACCTAACTTGTAGGCATACAGGAGTGCCAGCTGATGTAGAGTCTCACTCAAGTGCATCTGACATTGTTCTTGGAAGGCCAAAATTACTTATTTTGACAGTGCAGTTCTATATGATTATATAAACTCACTTTTTAGATTATGTGATTTACCAACTGTCTCTGATGTATGCACATAATCCTCTTAGTTGTCTAGCGAAACAAGGATCAGAGTTACAAGGGCCACAGATCAATACAACAACATTCCAGTGTAATCCCATAGGTAGGGTCTGGGAAGAGCCACACCTCAAGGGGTATGATGTAAATAGCCTACCCTAATGCAAGCATTAATGGCTCTTCCACGGCTCGAACCATAACCTATAGGTCACACGGAGACACCTTTATTGTTGCTCCAAGGCTCCCCTTCGATTACAATTTTGTATTCATTCTAATTAGGTTGCTCATCCTCAACTATTTTATTAAAGTTGAAGGAAATAATTGTGAGAAATGGCAAATAGTCACCGTTTGAACCACTAATAAACATTTAGCCACTGTTTCAAAACTATTCAACATTTAGCTGCATTTTAATGCAAAAATAAAATTTGGACAAAAACCCCCAGATAAAACATGGAAGAACTTCAAGGATTTTTTAAAATAAATTTATGTTATAGTGATTATTTCTAACTTTGTACTTATATTGGGGGGAAGGGGCACATATAGTCGATTTTGGGACCTCCGTTTAAGGCATAACTGAAGCTTATAAATTTTTGTAAGTTTAACCACTTTGAAAACAACTTCCGACATACGCAATTGAAGTTGCAAAAGTTTGCATTCAAAGTTACAAAGTTTGCTTGAAGTTTGGCATATTACTTGGGCAAGTAAACTTTCAACATACACCCCTAAAGTATGGCTTGTCAAGGCCAAACTTTCAACATATGCTCCTAAAGTTTGGCTTGCCAAGGCCAAACTTCAAATGTTTATATATGAAGTTAGGTCTGGCTGTCCAAAAGTTCCAACATTTGTGTATGTAGTTTTCCATACTTGGGTTGAATTGGGTGAGGGAAAACACTTGTTGGCTTCCCAGGTGGATTACAAATTGTGTTGGTAATAGATGGAAGGAAGAAGTCCGACTCAAGCGAGTGAAAGGTGTGCCAAGAGAGCGAGTTCGACTCGTGAACGATTGTCAAGTGAAGGACCGATCCTTTTCTGCCAATACTCTTGCGAGACTGGTACTTGGCGGCTCACGAGCAACATAAAGATGTAGCTTTGTAGTAAGAGCCTTTGTAATGGTATTGATATGCTCTAATAAAAAACCATGGCATTGTTTGGTAGCAGAATGAAACCTCTCAAGAGTTCACTTGGTGTTTTGACAGACAGCTGACCCGACCCATTAAATATGGATTGGATAACTGATCATTTACAAATGGATCAAATATGGATATTGTTCATATTATTCACTAAAAAATGGATATCCATATGGATACTATGGATTTCATGAGTTCTTATTTTCTTGGAGTCTATAAACTTATTTTGGCTTTTAGCTTGTGTTCTCACCTAACCATGGATAATATGGATATTCATATTATCCGTTGGTTAACCCATCTTTTTTCCATGTTAAATACGGATTTGTCGAATATATTATCCTTTTTTATTTAACCCATTTTTGACCGCTCATATCCAATCCGATTCGCCCATTTGCCACTCCTAATACTAACTGATTGAGCATACATTGTCAGTCTCCTCAATGGCCCCTTCTTTGGCATCCAACAAATATTTGTAATACTGACTATCAGTTGAATAATTTGAAAACACTAAGGACCCGTTTGGCCATAGATTTCCCAAGTAATATTTGGGGAAAAAATTGACAAATAGTGTTTGTCCATACAATTTGCCATTATTTAACAATTTTTTTTGGCAAATAACCCAAATTCCCAAATATTAGAAAAAACTAGTATTTGGGCCAAATCTCATTATTTGGGAGCTTTTAAAAATTCAAATTCTACACTAAACTTTTATCTTTTACAAAAACACCCTCTATTTATTCAAATTCTACACAAACTTTTATCTTTGAAAGGAACAATAGTCGTGCTTCACTACTTGTTATTTGCTGCAACGAAGATCCAACTGACTTGTTGCAGAAATCATGAATCTTGTTACGTCGACGTTTCTATCTTGCTATGTCATACAAACTTATGGTTAGTTTTGATAGTTTTTAAACCTTATGTGTATAAATCATATTTTTTTAAAAGTGAAATATGTTTCCCAAATACTATGGCCAAACACACGGTGAAATTTCACCTAAATCTTCACCCAAATAATATTTGCCAAAAATATTTGAGAATCTATGGCCAAACGCTAGCTAAATATAGCTTAAATGGCAGGGTGAAAACCGGTTATTGATGTAATTAATGCTTTTTTTCTTATCGATGGCTCGTTTCCAAAGACAACCCAGATTTTATTTACTTATACATTAGCTTCCCCTCCATCTCGACTCTTGAGGTCGTGTCAACTACATTAATCGAGTATTATTTCCCATTTCATTGAATTACTCCTCGATGTAATTTAAATTCGATAATTTTTGCAAAAAATATTTTGTTATGAGAATCAATCTTGTAGTGCTTCCAAGTTCCAACATGTATACAATGTTTTGCAACATAGACATTGATAAAATTGCAAAAGTGACCATACTACCCCTTCCCAAAAATTGGGTTGTGGGGTGTGTGTTCAATACTCAGGGACTGGAAGGTCCTCATCTGAAGGTGGTGCCAAAATCCATTCCCCATTTTCATCAAGAACCATCCCTCTATTCTTCTCAACCCACCATGACCCTGGAATCAAGAACTCATCTTTCAAAAAAGAAGATGACTTGTTCACCAAAGCTACACTCCTCTTCACTTTCAACTCGAACTTTCCATTTTCCCCATTCCATCCAGCCACAACATGTAACATCCCTTGTAAGTTGTGCCAATCGCTCGTGTCATTCGACTTCTTTAAACTCGGAGACTTTCTGCTATCGATGACTAGCTCTATACCTGTTGAAGAATAGTTCAAAGTTGTAAGGAATCATTGATATTTGTTAGTTTTTATTTAATTCATGTCTAAACAGGATCTATAGTCAAAATTATATACAAATATGTTTACCAGTTCTGACTAAAGTAGGTTTTGCACTATTATAAACACAGTTACATAGGTACTTAATTTTCGAGAATGTAGTATAGAGGAATGAAGAATTGTAATGATCATATATATGTGTGTGTGTATGTCTGTATACGTATCAAATCTCTTTATAACAACGTTATTTGTTTCTGTACCTGAATTCACATACCCCAACAGAGCACTAGGGTAAAGAGGAATGAGATCAATCTTGTTCTTAACATGTAAGATATTCAAGTTTGAGAATTTCTTGATTCTTTCATTGAATGCCTTGTTGCCAACTTGTGGACTACCAAATACAATTGCAGATACTGGAATATCAACTGGGACAATATTTTCAACCACATCAAATGCTGCTAAACCAGCCAGGCTAGCACCAAGACTGTGCCCTGTAAAAGTTATACTCAAATTCTCATCTTTATACTGATCTCTTAATGCTTTAATCTTTGCTTGAAGCTGTTCTCTTGCACTTAGTCTCGTGAAGGACGATTTCGGGTCATTGGAGACGTAAATCTTGAGCCACCCGTCCATGACTTTGACCTCGTCCTCATCCTCATCCGCGTTTTTTTTGCTGTTATCGCCACCTAAAACGCCTTTTTGCAGGGACTTAGGACGAAGCAGAGAGTCAGCAGAATCAGGACGAGCGCCTAACACATTGACCCATTCATAATTCCTAGTCGTGCCACGGAACACAACGTACACTTCCCTACGTCCCAGCTTACGACTGACCTCATCAGTCGTAACGGCTACATAGCCAATCCAATTAGACTCCCTGTCCCACGACTCGCGGGACAGAGAGTGGAGGAAAATGGCCTCAAGCGCGCCAATGCGCGCTGTGGCATAGAGGAAGCAGTAGATCTTGTAATCAGAAGCAGAATCCAACATGACTTTGTCGAAAAACGAAGTTTTACCATAACGACTCGTGCCACAATACTTGGAATTTTGGTCATTGTTGAAGGCATCGTAAGTGGCTTGACAGAAATCGCCACACCGGAGAATTAGGCGCCGGAGAGTGAGATTTAAAGGTTGAACAAGGCCTTGCCAATTGTTGCTTCCTAAAAGTTCATGCCATGTTGGTTCTGTCCCCATGTAGATGGATAGCTTTTTTGGTGAAGTTTTTTTTTTTTTTTTCAGATGAGGGTGTAGAAGAGGATAATGTAATAAGTAAAGATTTAAGAAAAAAGTTACTCTATTTTCCTCCACACATGTTATGAGATGGATAGCTTTTTTGGTGAAGTTTTTTTTTTTTTTTTAGATGAGGGTGTAGAAGAGGATAATGTAATAAGTAAAGATTTAAGAAAAAAGTTGCTCTATTTTCCTCCACACATGTTATGAGATGGACTATTAGACTAGAACCACACTAATTTTTCTTGATAAAATAGAAGTGAGTTTTGTTAGATGATGGGATGCAAGACAGAAATCGAAACGGATTTAGAATTTGAAGTTTATAGGTTCTTACAATAATTTCGAGTTAATATATAACAATAATTGAGATACAGTCAAATATTTATAGAAATTTAAGAGTGTGTTTGGTATGGAGGAAAATATTTTTCAAAAAAATATTTTTTTATTTTCTCATGTTTGAATGGATAAAGTTTTTGAAAAACATTTTTTCTTGAAAATCAAGCTCCTTTAATGAGGAAAATGATTTCCTTAATGGAAGTAGGGAAAGCAAATTCTATAAGTGACATTTCAAGTTTACTGTATCCTCCCATTCACCCGACGCTTCTAACCCCTACCCCTGATTAGAGGTGTTCACGAGTCGGTTTGAGTCGACTATCGGTCAAAATTAAAACCAAGCCAAATTAATCGGTTTTTAAATTCTTAAAACCAAACCAAACTAAATATAATAGACATTAATCGATTTAGTTGTTATCGGTTTCGGTTCGATTCGGTTTGGTTCGGTTATTCGGTTACTAACCATACACGAAAATAAAAGAAATGATTCATTCAAACGAAAAAAAAGACAATAATTCTTTCAAAAAGAAAAATACATCATGAGATTACCATATAAAATAATAAAATGGCGTACTCTAATACAAAATATTTAAATTATAAACAAATTTTGATTAAAACACAAAGATAATTGAAATTATTCATAAAAAATAATAAATCATGTATATATAATTATAAAAATATGTATAAAATTTATCAGTTCGGTTATTTCTTCGGGTTTTTTGAGTAAAATCAAAATCAAATAAAATATTATTGATTTTTAAGAATGTAAAATCAAAACAAATCAAACCAAATAAAACTCGATTTATTTAATCAGTTAGGTTTAATTTTTCAGTTTGAATCAATTTTTACCCAAACTGTGAACACCCCTACCTTTGACCATCCCACCCTTCACCACCTCGGAACCCTCATTCTCTACTCCACCGTTCACATAGTGTTTTGCTAGATTATATATAATATTTTTAAAAGAATTTTTTCTTCTTACTAGACACCAAAAAATAAGTAAGAAATTTAATTATTTTTTATGAAAAATATTTTTCACCGTACCAAACACACTCTTAATAAAAAAAAAATCAATACATATTTAAGGTCTCCGCAAAACCTAGTAGATTCTCATGAATCTATATGTCATACTGTAAATTTGCACCCCATGACAAAAGGTGGAGGTTATGATTCTTTTTAAGAGTGGCATAAGTGAAAGTTCATCTTTTTATAATCATAATAGTATGAAAAACATGTGAAACTCTTACGAGTTATTATTTAATTATTGAAATTAAGGTTACTTTTGATATATCACACATTATTTTAAATTTATGAGTGTGTTTGGTCTTGGAAAATATTTTTCAAAAAAACAAGTTTTTTTTTTTGTGTTCAGTACACAAATAAAAAATAATATCTTAAAAATATTTATATATATCTAACACAAAATAATAAAAATGAGTAAGAATAGAGTGTTACATATTGTGGTGCGGAAAGAAGAGGGCAAGAAGGTCGTGGTGGGTGGGGTGTGGGTTGTGGTAAGGTGGGGTAGATGGAGTGAGGGTAAAGGTGGGGTAGATGGGGTGAGGATAAGGTGGGGTAGGGATAGGCAGAGTGGTGTAGGAAAAAAAATTTAAATTTTCTTATAAAAAAAATGGCGGGTGGGTGGGTGGGGTGGATGATTTTGAGAGTGGAAGAAGACAATGCCATTTATTTTTTTTACTTTTGTTAACGAAGTCATTTTTTTAATTTTTAAAGAGCTTATTTTTCTAAAAAGAATATTTTTCAAAAAATTTAACCTTACAAACATAAAAAAAATAAAAAATATTTTCAAAAAATATTTTTCTCCATACCAAATACACCCTATATGTCAAAATCTCTTATTGTTTTTAAACTTCTTATACCGTCTAAATCTCCTAACTTATAAAAAGGAATAAGCAGGCAGTTGATCGACGTTGCTGCTTGTGCTGTCTATTTAGATATTTTTTTTTATACTTTTTTTATTTTAATTTATTTATCTTACTTTTTTTTAATCTGCTATATATTTTAAAATTATGTAAAAAGATAGAATAAATTACAATAATAATAATTTAAAATATTTTAAAAAAATAATTTGGTTAACTCTCGAAATTTTATCAGTGCCACATAAATTGAGACAGAAGAAAAAGTACTATAAATTACAATAATTAAAAATTTAAAATATTTAAAAGATATATGAAAAATTTAGTTGACTTTCAAAATTATATTGATGCCACATAAATTGAGACACAGGGAGTAACATATATTATTTAAAACTTACGTAAAAAATATTATAAATTACAATAGTTAACAACTTAAAATATTTAAAAATTATATAAAAATTTTAATTGACTATCTAAGATAACAAGTACTTGCTTCATTTCATTTTATATGACTATTAAATATAGAGAAACTCGTATTAAGATAAGTCTAATATATAATATTTTTTTTTATTTCAATTTATGTGACAAGTAACTTTTCTTATTTTTCATATTACTACTTCTGTTTTTTGTGGATATTTAGTTGTAATTTTAAATTTTCAGGTGACCTAAAATTGAAACTTTTGATTACATTATTAACCAGAATAAAAGTTAAAATTAAAAGGGGAAAAAAAAAGTACTAGTAGATAAGTGTTTGGAATGAGACCCAAAATATATATCACTATATATCGCTCGCGTTTCGTCACAGATTTTTAAATATTTTTGATAAATTATTTTTGGGTAAAGTTTCATTATGTGTTTAATCATAATTTTTAAAAATATATTTAACTTTTTTAAAAAAAAACATGAAATATAATTTATACCCATAAACTTTAAAAATTATTAAAAATATTCATAAGTTTGTATTATCATTTTATAATGAGCATGTTTCGTGATACCTATCAATATTTTAAAAGGCAGTTTTGGGACTCGCTCTGTGACTCGCCCCGAGGCGGGGCATGGCAAAACGCTCTGGGGCTCATGTGTGGGACTTAGTTCCGTGAGGTTTACGCCCTAAGCGCTCGATTGTACGCCTAATGCCCAACGCTTGTGACTCACCTAATAGTTCTTACACAAATTATGTGTCAAATTTTTTTTCAACACTGTTGATCCTCATAATTCTTTAATATAAATGATGCTTAGTAACTTTTTCATGTATAGAAATAAGAAAATTGAGATTAACATAAATAACAAGTCGTGTTATTGCTTATTTACTATTTGAAAACGTCGTGAAGGTACTGAATGTGACTTAACATTTTAAAAAAAATACATAGACGAATTTTACATCTTCACTTGTTATTGGTCTTCATATTTTTGTCCTATATCTCAAAATTTATTATATTTTATTATTTAAAAGTATTTTATTTTTATTTACGAAAGAGTGATGATTTTATTATAATACTAAAGTTTATTGATTATTTCTTTTAGAGAGTTAATTACATAGTATGATAGTCATATATTTTAAGAAATTATAATTCTTTTATTATTTAAAAGTTAAGATGTTAAAGTTGATTTGCATCTCACAATAGCTTTTATATCATTACATTATTTCTACTTGTAAAATTATGTTAATAGTTTTATTTTCTATGAGTTTCTTTAATCATGTTTTAATTTTTAAAAATTATTAATATATTTTTTATAATTTTTGTGTTATTATACTATTTTATTATATTATAATTAAAAATTAAAGATTCATGGGGCTTGCGCCCCATGCCTCGGGACTTACGCCTCATCCCATGCTACGCAAAACGCCTCGCCTCACGTCCCCGCCTTTTAAAACACTGATACCTATGTTTATCACTGCTGACTTGACCTATATGCATAAATGCACACATTTTCATTAGTTTGCCAGGATACAAGAATGAAACAATTGAAAGTTACGGCTTTTGAATTTTCAAATACTAATTCAACATCTACATGATCACTTAATTATTCCCATCTACCATCAAATGAATTTCGATAAGTTTTATAAAGATCCATTAAAATTGATAGATATATTAGTTGGGAGTAATAAATAATGAGTTTTTTTTATATAAAATATAAAATTTGGGGTAAACTTTAAATTTTTAAAAATTTCAAAAATTATTTTTTTCTAATTTTTGGGAACGTAGGAGGTTTTGTCAAATACTTTTATTAAAAATTGATAAATTATATGACCGAATAATTTTTGCCAAGCTTTTTCTCAAAAACATATGGTCAAACGGCTCCATCTTCTTGCATTCTGCAATACTTCAAATATATTTTTTAATCAATATTTCTTCTTTTTAATATTACTTTAGTTCTTAAAATGCATCTGATAATTAGGTATATCTAGCGGTGGAAAGAGAGGGAGTAGCAAATTAGCTCAAAAAATCTACCAACTTAAAGTGCCTCCAGCTGGCACACTTTTTATCATTTTTCTCTCATCGATTACTATACTATTTGAACTTAGTGCAACATGTTGTTCATGCAAGGCCATTACTCTAACATTCCAACACGTAGCATTTCCTCCCCTTCTTTAAAACACCACCACATCACTTAACCCCTCTTACAAAAATCTCATTTCTTCACACACACATACACACAAAAATTCCCTATCATCAGTATGGCTACTATGACTGATCGTCAATATCCACACCAAGTTCAAGTCCATCCATCAACACGTTATGAAGGTGGCATGAGGACACTTCTTCCTCAACAAGGTCCTTCAACTAGCCAAATACTTGCTGTTATAACGCTTGTCCCCGTCGGCGGCATCCTTCTTGGGCTTGCGGGGCTTACTCTTTTAGGGACTATTATAGGCCTCACCGTTGCTACTCCGGTTTTCCTGCTCTTCAGCCCGGTACTCGTACCGGCTGCTCTCACTGTTGCTCTAGCTGTCACCGGCATCTTGACTTCAGGTCACCCATTCTATTAATTTCAATTTTATATTTAAATGAGTTCTTTTAATCGTGATTTTTCATATATATATGTCTTTTTGGATACTTTGAATTGTTAATTATTGTGATGTATGTTTTTTTTAAAAAAAAATATTTAATTTGTTTCAAGTAATTTAAAGATTCTATGTGCGAATTCACGGTCAAAATTTAAATAATCTTTGACTCTTGAAATTAGAATGGTATGACATAAATTTGGATAGAGGGAGAATTGATTGAACGAATCCCCTTCGTGGCATAAATGTACTTATAAAGATTGGTCTAGGGGCATAAGTTGAAACAACAGGTGCAACATGTGCTCTTCTTCTTCTTCTTCTTTTCCCTGGCTATTAGGGATGGAAACAACATTGTGGTTACGAGTTCGGCACAACCCTCTTGGAGTTGGATTCTATATTTTTGTTAAAAAATTGCATCGAGCATAAATGTACTTTTGAAGATTTTCTAGGCCAAAGTTTCACTTAAAAAAACAGGTGCAATAGGTGTGTTTTTTTCCTTTCATTTTGACTATTAGTGATGGAGCCAGCATTGTAGTTACGAGAATGCTCTACGAGTTGGGCAGACCCCACCCCAATAACTTGGAATCAGATTTTATATTTTTGCTAAAAATTCATTTGATATGTATACTTCTGAGAGTAAAAATTCTGATTCGGCCACTAATGACTAATGTAGGTGCATTTGGATTGACGGGTCTATCATCACTTTCTTGGATTGTGAATTACTTTAAGCAAGGGAGGACCATGACAGAGCAGTTGGATTACACGAAGAGGCGCATTCAAGACCGAGCTGCTGATGCTGCGGCCCAAGTTGGACAAAAGACCAAGGAAGCTGGGCAAGCAATACAGAGCAAAGCACAGGAAGGGAAAGAAAGTGCCAGGACTGATGTTAGAACTTAATTAGTTTGGCTTATACTTTGGAGGGAAATAATGATGTGGTGGACATGCACTTTGATTTTAGTTGGTTCTTTCCTTTTTGGTAAGGTTTTGTAAGTGTTGTGTTTAGTGTCGTTATGTTAGGTGTCCTTTTGTAATGGTTGTTTTGGTCGTCTGTTGTTTGGTTATTGTAATTTAATAATCTTCCCTTAGCCTTATGTTATGGCATTTTCTATCCTCCACCAGTGGTGGAGCCAAAATTTTCATCTCGTCTTATCTACTGTGATAAGAAAGCGCTCTTAGTTCAGTTTGGTTCACGGAGGGTATAAAATCGACAGAAGTAAAAACACAAAATAGCACACAAAATAGCTGAAGGGGTTCAATATTTACTATATATACATAAAAAATAATTATTTTTTAACCATGTAAAAATAGTACAATTTTCCACTCGAAACCCCTGCCCCTGCCTTCAGCCCAAGGCATGGGCACACAAATGTGTCATTGGCCTTAGGTGGACGCACCGTATGTCGAGGAATGTCATCCGACACCACTTCATCTGCTGACATTGCCCGCCCCAAGGCGCACCTTATTTAACAC
The DNA here is from genome assembly GCA_003996215.1 of Jaltomata sinuosa. Taxonomy (NCBI): domain Eukaryota; kingdom Viridiplantae; phylum Streptophyta; class Magnoliopsida; order Solanales; family Solanaceae; genus Jaltomata; species Jaltomata sinuosa. The sequence goes on from QJPP01000397.1 coordinate 65,661, forward strand.
CGCTTGACTAGTTAAAAGAGCTGGGAGTCTCTGGTTAAGGAATTATCTCCATCTCGAGTTTGATCCTTAGCAAGGAATTTTCGTGTTGTTTTAACATGCTTTTGTAATGTCTCACTTTTTAACTTGGGAAGTATAGGTTGTCAGTTGTTATCACTGTTTTAAAAGGCAGTCTCGAGGCTCGCCTCGGGATTTGTCTCGGGGCGAGGCACTGGCAAAACGCCTCGGGGTTCATATATGGGGCTTAAGTCCTGTGAGGTTTAAGCCCTAAGCGCTCGAGCATAATCCTTAAACACGCTTAACGCCCAATGCTCGAGGTTTGCTTAGCAATTCTATTCAATTATATGTCAAATTTATTAATCAATATTTGTTAATTCTCATAATTTTTCAATAAATGAATGACGCTTAGTACTTCTTTTCATCTACAGACATAAGAAAGTTGAGAAAACTAATTGCTTATTTACTAATTGAGAATGTCGTGAGGATGAATATCACTTATCATTTTTTTTTAAAACGCATAGTCAGATTTTACATCTTTACTTGTTATTGGTCTTCATGTTTTTTTTATTCATGAAGGAGTGGTGTTTTAATTATAATATTAATAATTTATTAATTATTTTTTTGGGACGTAAATTGCATAGTATAATCATACTAAATTGCATAGTATAATCATACTCTCTCCGTCCATTTTATATGAGTTACTTTGACTTGGCACGGACTTTAAGAAAGAAAGGAAGATTTTTGAAACTTGTGGTCTAAAATGAGTCTTAGATGTTTGTGTGGTTGTAAATCATTTCATTAAGGGTAAAATGAGCATTTTAAAGTTAAATTGTTACTAAATGTAGAAATGTGTCATTCTTTTTGGGACGGACTAAAAAGGAAAGTGAGTCATATAAAGTGGGACAGAGGGAATATATTCTAAGAAATTGTGATTTTTTTATTATTTGGAGTTAAAATATTAGAGTTGATTTGAATCTCATAATAACTTTTATATCATTGAATTATTTCTACTTGTAAAATGATGTTAGAAATTTTATTTTCTATGAGTTTCTTCAATCATGTTTTAAATTTTTAAAAATTGTTAATGTATGTTTTTATATTTTTGAGTTATTATACTATTTTACTATATTATAAATTAAAAATTAAAGATCCATGGGGCTTACGCCACAATACCCCGGGGCTTACACCTCACCCCATGCTAAGCAAAACGCCTCGCCTTACGCCTCCACCTTTTAAAACACTGATTGTTATCAGTGAACCTAAAATAACCTAGTTGAATCATGATACTCGTTTTAACAATATCGTTGGGCCATAAATTTCTGGACACTAATTTAGGGTGTGTGGTATAAAGGAAAATATTTTCCATGAAAAATGTTTTATGGAAAACAAGTTGGTTTCTTACTTATTTTCTCATGTTTGATTGGTGAGTGGAAAATATTTTCTATTGTTTGATTGATGAGTGAAAATACATTTTTCAATTTTTTTTTTATATTTTTGATTAGAGAGTAGAAAATATTTTCTAGGGGGTAGGTCGGGGGTTGAGGTGTGGTGGTTGGGTGGGTGGGGGGAGCGGGTACCAAAAAAAATTATTTTTTTTTTAAAAAAAAATTTAAACATTATTTTTTTTTTTTTGGGGGGGGGGGGGGCTGGGTGGGGTGGGGGAGGGGGGAGGAACCAAAAATATTATGTTTTTAAAAAAATAAGTATTCTTTTTTAAAAAAAATTAAAAATTAAATTTTGGGTGGGGTGGAGGTGGTAGGGTGGGGTTTGTAACAATGGTGAGAAGTTCGGTCCTTCTAGCTTTGATTGAGCCGTGATAGTAAATAAAAAATAAGCAAGCGGAATAACAATGGAATAATAACTAAAGGAGAGACTGAGAAAGCTTAAGAATTAAGCTGAAGATATTTTATTGCTTTAGGCTTAGAGCTAACAGTTTTCAAATGCTTTATAATAAGGGAAAAGATCTCTATTTATAGAGTACAATGTGTTCCTTCAGGTGAAAGGAATAACATTATCTTGTTAGGTCAATAGTATCGCGTCTAATGGTTGACAATCACTTATTCTAGAGCCGTTGGAGGATGCCCGATGCCAGCTCAATATATGCAACGTCTGACGCGACTCTATCGAGTGTTGCCCGTGCACTTGAATATTCTGACACATCGTCATTTTGTTTGTCCTTTTTATGCAGTTGTTATTGCACTTCTCGGGCTACTTTACTTTCGCCCAAGAAGTCATTTCTGACGGGCTCGTTTTCGAGATGGCGTCGTTGTGGGCTGATTCCTCTTTGAATTAGCTCACGTTGGTCGAGTCAGTCCAATTCAGTTTTACCCCATATAGAATTAATATTTCAAATTAGGAGTGTACATGAACCGAGTTGGTTCGAATTTTTTAAATACCAAATCAAACTATTAGTGTCGAATTTTTAAATTTATAACCAAACTGATGAAATATGGATTAGTCATCACGGGTATGCAGACCATCAACTAGATCCGAAGTATTTTGAAAACCTTAGAAAAATAATGAAAGAAGCATGAAAGGTGTACAATATATTAAAGTGGAAATTTAATCAAGAGATGACTACATTTTGGATAATTAATTGACTAGATAAATCAATTTTATTAGTTTCCTTGTTTTTAGCTCAAAGGTATTATTGTAAAGGTTAGTTTGTCTACTATTATAAATAATAGAAATTAGAATTTATTTCATTAGTTAGTTTTTGGATATTGAGTACTACTTTGTGAGCTTAGGGATATTCCCTTTATTTCTTCATCAACCCCTCTTGGATTCTTGGTAAGAATTTCATTGTATGAGTTCATTCTCTTCTTTCATGGTTTAATCTAGTAATTAAATGTATATTTAATTGTTGGGTTAACCTTTCTTTCTTCTAATTTCTATTCTCCCTAATCTAATTTCTTTCTTTTCTTGATAACCCTTTGAATCCATCTCTATTTTATTTGTTGTGTTCATCTTTGGTGTATCATTTTACATCAAACCAAACCAATAAAAGTCGAGTTTTTCAACCTCGAATTTTTTCAATTTTCTCGAGTTTTTCGAGTTTTTTTCGGTAAAGTCTTCATACAAACATATAATTAACTTGTGCTTCAAATATTTCTTTAGTCCGAGCAAAATACGACTATCTAAGGTATTTCTTAAAAAAAATAACACAAAATATATTCACTTTATTTGAAATTTATGAAGTGAGTGATGACAATAAAATATTCAACCAAAAAAATAATAAAATCGCATAGAATAAATATTGCATATTAATAAGTTACAATAAAAATAATCATAACTTAAAAGTATTAAGTCATGCTAAAATAAGTCTAAGAAGTATTAACTACATGACTAAATATTAGACAGAAAAATAAATTAGTTTATGTATTTATGTAAAATTAAAGAATAAATATCTAACATGATTGACATTCCTAGTGTTGGATTGAATAATCTTTGATGAACATTCGTATTGATTTGGACTTTATTTGAGTTACTAATATCTATGAGTTGTAAAAAGACTTATTGGACCATTTAAAATTCTAAGTTTAAATTTGAAATAATATGTTGAAAGATAAAAACTATGAAAAAGTTGAAGAAATATTTATAAATTACATCACAATAAATATTTTTATGTATAAAATATTTTTAAAAATAGTATACATGTAATATCGGGTTGGTTCGGTTCGGTTTGACTTTTTTTTAGTTAAAATCAAACCAAATCAATTATAGTCAAAAAAAAAATTAAATACCAAACCAAGTCAAACCAAATCACTAGTCGAATTTTTTTTGCGATTTGGTTCGATTTACGATTTGGTTCGATTTGCGGTTCGATTTTGTACACCCCTATTTCAAATGATCACTCAACTAAGGGCTCTTCTTTTAGAAAGTCATTCAACTTTAGTTCTTACTTCAAAAGTCACTCAACGAAGAATTGTTCACTTAGAAAATCAGTCAACATTTGATTTTTACTCCAAAAGTAACTCAACTATGGGTGTTTTACTTACAAAGTCACTCAATTTATTTAATTAATTTTTTATTAAAATTTGCTTACATAAATTTTTTATTTAAAATTGAAGTTTTAAAGAATAAAAAAAATTCATTTAGACCATTTAATGACCCGCTCCACTTGATCGGATCCACTAAAAATATAATATTGACCTTTTTTATTTTATCCTTATTCCCCTAAATTATTCTCTCTTGTGAAGTGAAACAATGAAATAGTAAAGAATTTTTTTTCATTAAAACAATGACGAAGGCTCAAAGCCATTGCTAGCAAATTTTCTAGCAAATCCTGAATTTTTTTCCGTGTAATTGCTAGCAAAATTTCTATGTATTTGTTTTTTTTCTCTTTCTCTTTTTATCAATTTTTTTTTCTTTTTTCTTTTCTGTCCGGACAAGAGAGAATAATTTAGGGGAAATGAATGTAAAATAAAAGGGTTAATATTAGATTTTTAGCGGGTTGAGTCAGTGGGGTGGGTCATTAAATGGTTTAAATGAATATTCTTTATTTCTTAGAATTTTAATTTTTAAATAAAAATGTTATGTTAGGAAATTTTAATTATAAATTAATTAAATTTATTTTGTAAGTAAAACATTCATAGTTGGGTGACTTTTGGAGTCCAAATCAAAGTTGAGTGGCTGGAAAAAAAAGCACTTTATTTGAGTGATTTTTGGAGTAAAAATCAATATTAAGTGACTTTTTGAGAGAAGTCCTTAATTAAGTGACCATTTGAGATATTAACTCCACTAAATTGATTTTTGTGATTCAATCGATTCAATTCTCATTTTCATCCCAGAATGTATCCTAATTTTTGTCCTAATTCTTCTTAGGATGATTGCTCTTCTTCTCCTCCTTGTCCAAGCCGCCTGCGGTGCGTAATGAGGTTGATTTTTTTTAAAAATAAAATTGACTTTTAGAGGGTGATATTCTTAGCGCAAAAATTCAAAAAAATTAAAATTGCCCTTTAGAAGTCAATTTTTTCAAAAAATAAAAATAAACAATAACTGCAAATATCAACCTTATTTGCAACCTCCAAGGTCTGTTTTTATTTTTATTTTTTTGCAAAATACCCGCCTCAGGAGATTGGTTTATGCAATTAAAAAAAATTAAACCAACCTTAAGTATAGTGGTAAAAGTGTATCCTATCACTCCAAAAATGAGGCTTTAGATTTGATATGATGCATTTTATTATTGTGTATTTAAAAAATCTACCTTATGAGATTGATATATTCAAAAAGAAAAAGGGATAATTTCAAATATGTATAATAAAGTAATTAGTTTATAATAAATATAGCCAAGTTTCTTTACAAAAAAAATATCCCAAAAATGAACTAGCCACAAAAAAAAAATTACAAAAAAAAAAGTCGCATGTATATGTAATATATCGATAGTGTATAAAAGTTATGTAATATATCAAAATTGTATAAATAGTGTATAAACGTGTATCGATATTGTATAAAATTTATATAATATATCAAAATTGTATAAATTATGTATAAACGTGTATCAATATTGTATAAATAGCGCACAAACATGTATCGATATTATATAAATATGTATAAACGTGTATTGATATTGTTTATAAGTTATATAATGTATCGATATTATATAAATAGTGTATAAACGTATATTGATATTGTATAAATGACGTATAAAAGGAATGGAGCAGTGTGAGTTTTATTTTTGTTTAATAGACACGAGAATCGAGAAAAGAGGAAACTTGAAAGAAGTGAGCGCCAGAGTTAAGGAGAGTGAGTGAAGTGCGGGGATTTCAACAATTTGTCCATTCTTTGTCAAAGCGTAAACGCCTCTTTTACTGTATTTTCTCCTTGGACTGTTTTCTGTTAGCAATGGGTCCGTGTGCTTCAGTGCATAAAGACCCCAAATCAGCAATGAAGACCCGTCTTGTTTTTGCATCTAAAACTGACAAGCTTGTTAGTCCATCACCCATCAAAGATAATTGATAAACCCCTTGATAATGGTGAAATCAAGCTTCCTGGTCCTCAAATCAAACCACAACGTTCACTGGTTACCAGTTTTAGCGACTATGGTACGATCTTCTTGCTTTACCTTTTCGTTTTTCCGTCGGATTAGTTTTTTGGGGTTTTCTTTATGTTCTTTGAAGTTGATTCACTTTCTGTTCGCTGTTTTTGTGTGGGGTTTCTGGTCGATTAAACAAAAAAGGAGAAAAATTGATCCATGTGAGAAGTGGGATAATACCATATGGATCCATGTGAGAAGGTAGTATATATGTCATTCTTGAGAATGGTATTGGCAATATGCTGACGGGAAGAAGAAGCAGCGAAGAAGAAGAAGAAAAGTCAATTATGGTGTAAAGTAAAGCTTGACTATTTTTTTTGTAAATAAGTTTCTCAGTGACCATTTTGCATGATTTTCCCAAGACAAAAATACATAAGGTCGATAATTTCTCAAAAAAGCCCAATTTCATAAGGTCATTTTTTTGCGACCTCATGAGGTCGTTTTTGAAAATCAACCCAACCTTTTAGGACATATAATTGAGGTTGATTTTTAAATTATTTTTTAACGAAAATCGATCTCACGAGATTGATTTTTACTAAAAAAATCGATAGCCAATAATGTCAAATTTGAACCATCTAACTAACTAGAGAGTTACAAACAAGACACTTTTGAAACAGTGGATAAAGTTACACTATATCAAATGCATTGAGGATATATTTGACATTTTTTCATATTTTTAATATTACAAATCTCACATTTTAATCAAGCTTATATGTAGTATCATTTGTATTTTCTTTTTAGGACCCCCAAATTCCAAAAGAAGAGGAAAAGTTCGTGTAATGGAGCATAGAGTAGAATACGAAATGCAATATAGTGAGCATAAACTTCCGGGGCTTTTGACCATAATTTTTTTTCTTACTTTTTAAGGAGTTAAACTTTGAAAAATACGTTTAATCATAAAATTTTAAAAAATTATGTTTTCACTTTAATCATTTTTTTCAAGAATTTTTAAAATTTTTAAAAACAATAAAAAATTATTTTCACTTCAAATTACTCACAAACATTTAAAAATAATTTTAATTTATTTCATGGCTAAACATAATTCCAATTTCCAAATGTCATATTTTACTTTGTATTTTTTATTTTTACTTTTTACTATTTTCGCAATGAAAATTGAAACATGACCAAACGCCTACTTAACCCTCATTCCGAAAATACCCCTCTAGGTTCAGAAATAAGCAACAGCGCAGCTCCCATTATATTATACAACACATATATAAACACTTGGATCGAACTAGGGTTTCTCTCACTCTTCTCCTCTTCCTTTGTCTGTCTGTACCCTAAAAACTCCTGCTCTGCAGCTACAAAGAAGCGCCATGGTAACTATTTCCCTTCCATTTTCCATCAATATTGTTGCTCTTTTACATGTGTGTATTTTGTAATCTGATAGTACTCGTTTTTTTTTTTTGTGATTAGGCTTCAGAGAAGAAATTGAGCAACCCAATGAGGGAAATCAAAGTCCAGAAGCTCGTACTCAACATCTCCGTTGGTGAAAGTGGAGATCGTCTCACCAGAGCCGCTAAGGTGTGACCTCCTAACTTCCCGTAAAAAATACAAATGATTTTACTTAGTATTAGAATGAAATGAATCCCAATAGAACTGAATGTATATATGACACCGAGGGTGTGGCCCGATGGTCAATGAAGTGAGACAAAAACACTAGGGGTGTGTTCGGTATGGAGGAGGAAAACAAGTGGTTTCTTACTTATTTTCTTGTGTTCGGTATTCAATACGAGGGGTCTGGGGATGGTAGAGTGTATGCAGTCCGTACCTCATAGAAAGGCCGTTTGCGATAGACCCCTGGCTTAAGACAAAAACAGTCTAGAAAAGACGTAAAAAAGTAAAAGAGACAATATGTAGTAACAGGGCAACACTACCACAAAATAATACTATGAGAAATCCTAGAACAAAAAACTATGAGAATGTGTGGGTGTAGGGTGATGGGTGTTGTGGTGGGGGGAAGGGGCTTGAGGTGGGTGGTGGGGGCGGTGGGGGCAAGGTTAAGAAAGTCATTTTCCTTATTTTCAAAGAAGCTTATTTTCTTACAAACGAACATGAGAAAATAGGAAAAACAACTGAAATGAATATTAATGCTTTATCTGAATAGAGGTGTAGATGGTTGATTGAATGTATTCTTTGTACTTGTAGGTCTTGGAGCAACTCAGTGGCCAAAGCCCTGTTTTCTCCAAAGGTACGCTTTTGAATTGCATCTGCATTTTGTTTACCATTATCTGATGATTTGGTAGGTTATGACTGTTTTTCAATTTCTTAGGCACATTTTATAGAACACCTTTTTCTGTTCTTTGAGCTATATGTCTTTCAAAGAATGAATATTTTCTTAGATATGAAGGAATCTCGCGATTGTTTTTTCAGCTGTTTGATTGTGGTGATTAGTTAATGTTGATGAACTGGTGATTTGTTGAAGTTTGGCTTTAATTTGTAAATCAGTTACTGTAGGAATATGAGGTTGTAAGGTTTTAATCCTCTCTTTCCCTATCAAGCTAAAGTGTTAAGAACTAGAAAAAAAGACCGTTTTTAATTAACGTGGATTCATTTTCCTTAAAGTGGGTATGCACGTATTAGTGCTCTTAGTTGGTCGAGTTAGTGTAACAATTTCAAATGATTGGAACTTGCTAACTAGGTGTCACAAGTTAAGCATAGTGTTCCTCATTTGTATTATCACACATTAAAAAAGACACATGGTGTATTGTGTCGAGCTAAGGGATTAAGCAACTAGCAAGAACAGACAGTTTCTAATTAATGTGGATTCGGTATGCACTTAATAGTGCTCTTAGTTGGTCAAGTTTGTGTAACAATTTGAAATAATTGGAACTTGCTAACTTGGTGTCACAAGTTATGCATAGTGTTCCTCATTTGTATTACATTGATATTGGGTACTCTTACTCAGGTTTAATGCAATTCTCCATGATATGTATAATTTGCTGTTGTTTGTCTTAAACTGTCTAAACATATTCAAATTTTGTGCTGGTTGCTGTTTCATGTTTTAATGTGCTTTCTTTATTCTCATTGACAGCAAGGTATACTGTGCGATCCTTCGGTATCAGACGTAATGAAAAGATTGCATGCTACGTCACTGTCAGAGGGGATAAAGCTATGCAGCTCCTTGAGAGTGGATTGAAGGTCAAGGAGTATGAGCTGTTGAGAAGGAACTTCAGTGAAACTGGCTGCTTTGGATTTGGTATTCAAGAGCACATCGATCTTGGAATTAAGTGAGTATATTGAGATAGCTCTAATTCGTTATTTAGACTACTTTTACATTCCACATTTAGTTTAGGAGTGCTGCTAGCTTTTAGTATGCCAAAATAATTATGCATATGTGAGTTAATAATTTTTCCACTTAATCCTCTTCTAGAACTGTATAGTTGCTTCTCCCATGTGTTTGTAAGGAATAGTTCTTACCTTGCCCCAAAAATTGTTTACAGGGAATAGTTATAGTTTACCCTGTGTTACTATATGAGTCTAGGAGGTTTTGTATCAGCTGGTTGTGTTAATATCTTCGACATGTTGTGCCCTTACTAATTCGTTGACATACTATTCCTTTACGCATTAAAGGTATGACCCTTCAACCGGTATCTATGGTATGGATTTCTATGTTGTCCTGGAACGTCCAGGATACCGTGTTGCCAGACGTCGTAGGTGCAAGTCTCGGGTTGGGATCCAACACAGGGTCACAAAGGAGGACGCAATGAAGTGGTTCCAGGTCAAATATGAAGGTGTTATCCTTAACAAGTCCTCGAACATTTAGTAAGCTGGGAGCTGACTGCTGGATCAGTCTATCTGGTAGCAAGTTTATGTTTATGCATTTTGTAGACCAACATCTAATTACTCCTAGAGTTGAATAGTTTTCAAGAGTTGCTGTTATTTGGCATAGTATGCTTGTTTTCATTTTGGTTTATGAGATGAATACAATCTTAATATATCCTTTGTGTTAATTTTCTATTGTTCAATTCTAGTAATTTGCCCCCCTCATTATGACAAAGCTTGTCTGATTTTAAATTTAACAGTTCAGTTACTTCTGATTAAAGGGTAACCGGTGCAGTAAGTGCTTCAGACAATTGCAAGGGAGGGGCGGGTATACATTCTTTTTCTCCCTTTTTGGCAAAGAGACAATTTTCACGTCTTGAACCCGTGCCTATTGTAATGGCTGAATGATATTTTACCTTTGGTGCATTAGGAGATACAATTGGAGACTTTTTTGTGATTCTGAAATTTCCTATGCAATTTGTATGCAGAATTAGGATCTTGAGGTTGAAAGTTTTCTTTTTCACTCTTCCAAGTCTCATGACTGGGTTTGTGCCCGAGTTATATGTTGGTACTCTTAGTTAGGGCTAGTAAAATTAGCCCATGAAAATATGACATGTTCAACCCGTTATAGTTGCTCATTTGTTTTAACTCATCTAATTTAGCCCAGTCCGTCCATTTGACACCCCGGTACTCTTGGTAATTTCTAATGGCCATGGTCACAAATCATCAGATATTGTCGCAATTCAAATAAAATTTGGACTGTTACTTCTCTGGAAGAATGGTTCTTGCCTCCCTCCCTCTTTGAGCATGTGCATTCGTTGGATGATCCTTTGGTCGTCGTTTAGGTCCGTGAGTGAGATTTCTGCTTATTGCAGTCACTTCTGGGGTTCTTCGCTCTTGGACAGTATCAGCACCCTTGTGTCCCGGTCCTTGATCAAATAAAAGCTGTCTGACTTATGACCCAAAACAAAAAATGAGACTTGTGACCCAAAACAAAAAATGAGTCTTGCGACAAGCCGTGGACATTCCCCATGTTTTGGTTTCCTTCGATCTGTTTCAGGGTTGGGTTATGGGAACATTTGAGCGATTATCTTCGCGAATCCAAATATGCGATCACAACGCAGACAATAAGAATAAGACCAATAGAGACTTCATAAAGGATCATTTGAGCTATCGTAATGCTCCTACAGAGGCACGTTTTGAATATAGAGGAGTGGTATTTCCAACGAATAAGTATTTTTTTTTTCATATCCTTCCATGAATCGTACGAACAATATTAGTTGTTTCTAAAAATGTTATATCCCTTTTTCTCTACTATTATCTAATTAATTTTCTCAAACCTAACTAATTGAACTGATAAAGACAATCTAATAGTCTTTCTCCATTTCTTTTGTGGTATATTTGCTGCATTGACTCCCCAAAAAATATGTACTTTATGGGGTCTTTTTCTTTAGTTGAAGTGTATTGATTACCTACCTCCCTATCTTAGAGATTTGCATAGTAGGCTATTGAGGATTTATATAAGTAGTTAATTGTTAAATTTGTCTGAGAGTGCTTGGACTGGTTGGAATATTGTGATTATCAACTAATAAGAAATTAATTTTCTAGTGCCAATAATTCACTTTTTTATATACTCCAGTAGTGATTTTAATTTGCTTATAACGTCAGCAGATCTTTTTCTTAGTGGTATTCCTTGTAAGTTGCTCATTTATCACTTTTACATTTTTGGGTTTTGGGGGTTGGTTGGTTTAATATAATATGAGCTTTAAACCAAAATCATGCAAAGTGCTTGTTGACTATCTATAAAAGTTTCAATCTTGTAAGTCTATCTTGTAAGTCTGATAAGAGTAATAAGTTGATATAATCAGATAAATTATACTTAATTATATAAAAATGTTATATTATTAACGTATAAAACTTAAATTCATTTGGGACAAAAGATGATCTTTTCCGTCAATTCTTTAAAATTTGTTGATATGAATAATTCATTTGTGTCCTAATATAATACATCAATTTCAATTTTCAAATTCAGAAACAGGAAGGGTCACCTTTTTTTGGAAGTCCACGAGGGAAGATACAACCATTGTTGGATGTGAGTGAACAAAGTTTCATATGGAAAGTAGAAAAGAAAAAAAGAGCTACTTGTAGGGTATTAGATACTCTTAATGGCACGAGACTTTTCGGGAAAATGTGTATGCGGGTTTAGCCTAAAGCGGACAATACCACACTTTGTTAAGAATATTGTTAAGGTAGTTTAACCCAACAATTCGTATTAGAGATAATGATTCAGGGAGACGAGTATGGAGATGACAGAATGATGGCATGGGTCTCGGCTTAGTGCCTTTTCCCATCTACGGACTGGTTTGCTACTTTTATCCATAGCTTTAAAGACGCATACACAAAAAGGAAGCCAGTCAACTTTGATGGTCAAAAATACTCGGTTGATGTGGTGACACACGGTTAGTCTCCAAATTTGCACGAGTCATATAAAACTTAGTTCAAGGGTGAGATTGTTGGGCTTGCATGAACAAAGTTTCACATGGAAAAAAAGAAAAAAGAAGCTACTTATAAGGTGTTGGATACTCTTGTGAGACCTTTTAGAAAAACACGTGCTGGCTTGATCCAAAACAGATAACATTACCCCATGTTAAGAGTATCCTTGAGTTGTTTTAGCCCAACAATAATGGCCGTTTAGCTTTGAACTTGAGGTATTTTCACAAGTAATCATCAATATACAAGACATGAGTAGTCTATATAATCTTTGGACAAATCAAGCTATATTTACAATTGCAACAAGCCCAATTAGGCCACAAAATGTGAAGCAAACTAGAAACAAATAAAAAGAAGAAGAAAATGATGAAAAGAACAGAGAAAAAAAAAAGCACTAACAATATGTTGTATTTTTCATCTGAAAGTTGATGCAACAGTTTGAGCCCAAAATCTTAGATTATCTTTCATGTTGATATCATTGTTCATAGTTGGAAATCTCCACTTCAACAATTTCCTACTCATCTTTCTTTTTTCAAGAATCTCCCATGCTTCAGAAAGATATGGCCTTTTATTAACAATATCCCTCTTTTTACTACTACTACTATTTCCCAATTTCTGCAATCCAGGAACAATAGTAACCAAGCTTGAATTTTTATCCTCTTCACTAAACTCGAATCCCAAATCCATAAACCCCTTTAATTCCTCGAGTTCAAGCTCTGATGAGCTTCTTCGAATTCGTATAATTCCCTTAACTCCTCCTAGTTTAGTCTTTATCCTTCTCTTCTGTTTATTATCCTTCATTTTCACTTCTTCTGCAACTTTGTTATGTGTTATGATCACAGAAGTTGGAGAATTCCCAAGTTGACTAATAAAACTCGGACTCTCCAGTAATGTTGCCGCATCTGTGTCTGATCCTTCTAAAATGTTCTGTGCACTTGACGACATTTTTGAAGAGTCGAGACCACATAGGTAATCGCTTTGTGATCGACCTAAGAGCTTTGCTGATACTTGAATTTCATGAGGATTTTCTTGAAATACTCTGAATCTATGTGTGTTGGTAAATAATATTTGTTGTTCAAACCAATAAGTATCAAAGAGCTTGAGTAGTAGTACTTCTTCAGCAGCCATATATTTATTGTGCACTAGAAAATAGACTTTTTATTTGTTTCTCTAAGCAAATCTTGGAAGTTATATGGTATGGTATAATATATATATATATATATATATATATATATATATATATATATATAATATATATATATATATGTATGTACTAGTATATTTTTATTGAATATTTAGTATGTTATTGGAATATGATCAACTATTATTCGAATCTTATAAGTGGTTTATTATAAAAATAGGCCCACCTTTTCTCCTCTAGAAGAGTCGGAATATTTGTTTTTGTGCTAATCACCATTAGCTCTTCCAATTATTGTTGTGTTAGTTGGAAAATCAAGTCAACTCCAATGACCTAAGATTTTTTTAAGAGTTGATAGTAAAAAAACACACCAAAACTATAATTTTTTTCGCAAGTTTTATATCTTAACTATCCATTGTTCCATTTATCTACTTAAAACATGCCTCGATGTTTAGTTGGCTAAATATTGTTCCCATTCGATAACAGGCGCGTGTAGGCCAACTCAACATCATCAATTCTTCTTTTAATGGATAATGGTGCCTGAATATGGGTTTGAATGATAGATTATGTAGTCTGATTGGGCTAATATGCATTTTCTTAAACTAAATTATGTGAATCATTAATATATTGCAAATCTTACTATTATAAGATTTGTAGTGTAGTCTAAGAAAGAAGCTAGCATAATGTACCAGATTGAATAGTTCAAGGTGTAAAGCTTGCACAGGACGAACATTCACTTCTTCGAAAACACACCCGAACTATTATTTTTTTGCGAGTTTGACAGTTTAACTATCAGTTATTCTCTTTTTTTACCTGAACTATTATCATATGTGTATTAAAACACACCTAGCTGAGTAAATGGTGATAGTTCAGGTAAGAAAATGGAACAATTGATAGTTGGCCTAGTCAGTTTCGAGGTGTGTTTTAATACATAGATGGTGATGTCCATGTAGGAAAAGGAAACAATTAATAGTACTTAGAGTGTGAAACTCGCAAAAAAGTAATAATTAAAATGTGTTTTTGACCATTAACTTTTAATTTTATGAGACTTTTTTTTTCAAGGAAAAAAGCTCAAATATGCCATCGAAACATTAGAAATGACTCATCTATGCCATCCGTTAATAGTTTGGCTCAACCCTGCCACTGCAGTTACAAAAAAAGTTAATTCGTGCCATTATATTTTAACGAAAAATATATTTGATTTTGCAAAATTATTTTTTCCACATGACCTCTTATTAGAGGTTCACATCACCAAAATGAAATCAACCAATATTAATTAAAATCAAAATTAAAATAAGAAAAAACCCATTTTAAAAAATCTGATCCACACCATACCCATTTCCCTAACCCAAAAAACCCAAAAAACCCAAAACTACCTTGACACGTTCAACATTTTCCTGTGATGGCCCTGGAGAATGTACAAGAAGGGCCTACAGTCTCTTTTACATATGTCGACATTAAGCATAACCTCTTTGCTTTAGTTATTAATTTGTTAAAAGTAACAAAATATTTTTGTTATTGATAAGTACAAGCTTTTGTTAATTTGGTTGATAGTGACATGAAATAATCATTTTTAAAAATAAATAGAGGTGAATACAATGGATTGGACAAATAAGTAGGACATAGATCTTTGGATATTTTTTGTGAATTTATCATCACTTGATATGGATGTGATTAGGAAATTAATGTGTATTTTCCAAGCATATTCATGTACTTTTCCATGTGTCAATCAATCCCCTCCAATCACTTTCAAGAAATGTTGGGTGCAGGGCGGAGATAGAAGCTCAGATACGAATTTGATCGAATTTAGTATTTTTTTGTTTTAATTTATATGACATAATTAAAATTTCAAGAGTCAATTAAGTTTTAATTTAACTGAAATTTTTTTTTATATTTTTTAAATATTTTAAGTTATTAATTATTGTGATTTATAATATCTTTTACGTAATTTTTAAATATATTAATTTTATTTTAAAAAATTAAAACTTTTATGTCCGAATTTACGGTCAAAGTTTAGTAATTTGAATCTCAAAATTTTAATCGTGCCATATAAATTAGGACAGAAGGAATATGTAATTTTGCTCAAATAATGTATTTATATTAATTCTTTTTACTAATATGTATGCATATTAAATAAAACAATTATTAACGCTTATAATCGTGGTTTTAAAATTTAAAAAGTTAAAATTTTGATTTTACCTTTAGTGATAGAGTTAAAATTTTCATTAAAAGAATTCAAAATATAAAAAAATCAACACACATAATTTTTTCTAAGAAAGAAATTCGAATGAACCCTTTGCTCCCCTAACTCCGTTTTAATTGAATGTGATTATTTCACACACGTACTATGGATTAACAAATTCAATGTTTTGGGCAGTGTATACATATTTTTTTTGTTTTAGATTTCCTATTTGATGTGATTTTTATATTAAAGCCCGATTAAATTTGAATAGCAAATTGCAGGACTCATTTGGGAGCAGTGTTCTCAATAGATTTTTTTTTTAATTTTCAAGATTCAAAATCAAAATCTCTAATTAAAAATAAATGAACCTTAACCATTTTATCACAATCCGTATTTGTGTGTGCCTACTATAATAAGACCAACAAAAACTGAAATCTCTTTTATTTGCATGTTTCATGTTACTCCATATACGTCGTATATCTAAGCAGTCTTAATTCATAGAATTTCTTTGTTTGCACGCAACTATAATAATGATTATCATTTGACTATTTCAAATATTGAATTTCAGTATTTAAAAATTATAATGTGACTATCAGGATTAACAAATACAACTAGTTACTTTGAATCCTTTTTTCTTTTACCAAGTTCAACCAAATAAAAACAATAATTTTATTTTATTTATTTACTTTCTTTTGTTTGTTTTTGGGTGTTCACTATAGACACAATACCTTCATGTTCATATATACGAGATTAACTTGTAAACTGCACAGTCATGGACGGAGCCATCTTATGCGAAGGATGGTCCGATGCACACTCTTCATCAGAAAGTTATGTAGTGTGCAGAGGTTAAATATTAGCTATTATGAATCTATATTTAATTTTGTGCACTCTTAATATAAGAGAGAAGAAAATTTGCATACCCTTCGCTAAATTTCTGGCTCCGCCACTAACTGCACTAATGGGAACTTATGCCAATGGGAAAATTTGGATCCAAAGTTTGCGATATTGCAAGTGTAATTTCAGGCAAAATTTGTAATTATAGACACAAATTTTTGCAACATCAATCACATATATCGAAATTTGTCTATAAAGTGGCCAAACATACAAAAATTTATAAACTTAAGGTATGGCATAAGTGAGAGCCTAAAAATGGACTATCTGTGCAATTCCCCTATTATAATAAGCTATTTGTGATTGACATGTATATACCTGTCATTGTAGTTATTGACACCAAATTACCCCAAGATTATGTGTGGTAACAGTAGCCAAAAAAATATTTGGCATTCATTTCAGTTTTTTCAAAACCCAAAACTAAATTTACCCTGGAGTCCCCATATTAAATTGCCCACACGCTAGATGTTCAGTTCTAAGCATGAGGTGGTTGTTGAAGAGTCATGAGGTGGTTGTTGAAGAGTCAGATCGGATGATAGGGATGTGTGGTCTCCTTATATTGACTTGGGTAATTTTCCAGAGCTAGATTTTGGAGTTAAGTTAAACCCAATGCCCATTTCTTTATCATGGTATCTGATCCATGCCCATCCCAATTCATTGTTTATTGTGTTGGCCCCTCGTCTCATATTGTCCACGCTCTAGATGTCCAGTTGGGCGTGCGAGGAGCGATGGAGTCCCACATTGTTTGTCGAATGGGAACATGGACTCCTTACATGGATTTAGACAATCCTTTTCTCATGAGCTAGCTTTTGAGGTTGAGTTAGGCCTAAAATCCATTTCGAATTGGTGTTTTCTGTATGAGTTAGTCCATGAATTTCCTGATGGACTCAACCATTCATCTACAGTACAGGGGACCCAAATTGATGATTTGAAATTTTTATTGTTCCCTATCTGGACTATGGAGTATAGGAATTCTTTGGTAATTGGAGTTTCAAGAGCAAAAGCAAAGGCACATTTGATGATGGCGAGAGAAAACTGTCCACGAACATCTATAGGTAAGTCTCTCAAGTCTCCCTATCTGAACAAATGTGATTTCTGAAGAACTAGATGATTGGCGAGAGAAAATTGTCCAGGAACATCTATTGGTAAGTCTTAGATCTGTGTGTCTGAGTTACTGTGATCTTGAATCACTTTGATGTGTACACCTTCTTACTAGGATAGTGTATCCTGGTGTTTTATTTGATTACATCTAGTAGTTGAAATATAGTGAAGCAAGGGAAGTATGTCGGCATTCTTGGATGAACGCTGACAAAGAGAAATAAAGAAGAAGAGCCACATTCAGGCCTTTTCAAGGAACAGACAATTGGTGTTGTACTTAGTCCCATGTTCTATGAAGAACCAAATACTGCAATTTTTTACCGAGTCTGTAAGTAGTTTTTGCAAATTGCTCTTTGTTGTTTGCTATTTCTGTTGTCGTGGCTGATATAATATAGTAGTACTCTGCTTTGAATCTTTAAAGTTCTAAATGCTAAAACAACCATTAACTGGAACTTAGAGGAACAATCAAAGGATAATTAGAAGGGGATGAGAGATCTCAGACATTAGAGAGAAGTCGAGAGGAACATACAGTTTCTTTCATAACAATTCACATAAACCGTTCTTTCTCATCCGTCGTCCTTTTAGCTAGTTGTTAAGTGGGCCTGGGTCCCAAATCAATCTTTGTGAAGGCCTTCCAGTTTTGTCGCTTTTTTTGTCGCTTTTTCTGGGCCCAACAACTAGTTCTTTGACATCTGTGTAGGTATCGACATTGGGCCAATGTTGGTTCATAACAATTACTTTCCTTATTGGCATTAGCGTAGTGAATTTTGCTTATGCAATTTTGATCTATATGCCCACAGCTAGTTAAAACGAGCGTACTGCTGATGGACTTGCATGATTTTTTTAATTGTTGGTTTTATCATCAGGGCATAGCATAAAATTGTATTCTTGATTGTGGTTTATGGGAATTTGCTTTTATTTTTGGTTTTGGTTTTGGTTTATGGTGACACCTGTACCACTTGTGTACTTCAATATCAAATAGGTGCACACAAATGAAGCTAATAATCTGCTGCCTTGTTCTATTACAGCAGATATTTGGAATTAAGAATGAAACTTAAGAAGATTTAAGTTGAAAGCACAGGAATTTGGTAGTGAGTTTATCTCATCTTTGATTGGGAAGTTTATAAAATTATAACTAATCAACAAATAGATTTCCCAGTAATGTTTAACAAATAGTATTGATTACTTTAAGTGAACCATTTGTTAGTGGTGTGATTTATATATTCTTATTCATACATAAAAACTGCACAGTCAAACCGGCCAAATGACTAACACATTTGGTTCTGGAACATTTAGATTGCGTTTAGACATGCGATATGAAGTCATGATGATTTTAAATCAGCGTTTAGACATGCGATATGAAGTCATGATGATTTTAAATCAGCGTTTAGACATGCGATTTAGGATCATGATTTGACAAAAGAGGCTAGCTCAAGGGGAAAGCACCCTCCACTTCCATTTATATGCTAGCTTACATATAAATGTTCTTGGGATATTATTCTTTTACTTACTTATCAAACACTAAAAAATAAGTAAGAAATTCACTTGTTTTTCAAGAAAATATTTTCTAGGAATACATTTTTTTCTGGAGAACATTTTCTTTCGTGTCAAACCCACCCTAAATTAAAACCAGAGATATTTTTCTGTAATTTAATTGTGGTTTGATCTCGTTCATGTCCAGGGAATAATAAAATAATATGCTAACAATAATTACGCCTCAATCCCGATAAGCAAGTAGGGATCAGCTATATGAATCCTCACTGAGAATCGCGAAGATGATATGTATTGAGGAATTTTAAAGCTTCAAACTATAATCACCTTTGTGGCAATGCTGAAAGTCAAGAAATTTGATCTGTTTCACATTTGACGCAATTATAGTTGTATGTATTGTTATGACATTGTGTTCTGTTGTGTATATTATGGATGCGAAATGAGAAAAATCAGTTATAATTGAAGTGATTACATTTCATTTATGCACGAAAAGGAAAAAGTCATAGCTGAAGTCACCTCAGGGGATTGCAGAGTGCCTTCAATGTTGTAACGGTGATTAATTCAGATTCGTTTTATAATTTATGGGATTATTCAGAATCTTTTGAATACTCTGCTGAAACGTACAAGTTCTGAGTCATTTATTCTGAGTTGCAATGGCAGACAGGTAGGCTCTCAGAACCATACAAGCGAATTGGAGATTGCTTCAGAAGGGGAATGCACGATGAAGGGGCCGTGTCTTTGTGGAGAGGAAACACTGCAAATGTTATCCGTTATTTCCCTACTCAGGTTTACCTTTTGCCTTCATTTTACTGATTTAAATTGTGCATTTAAGCAAAAGAAGAACAAAAAAGAGGGGCCTCTGGCTCATTAAGAAGCATATAAAAGACATACTAAGTAGAAGCGCATAGACTCAAAAGAAGGGAGTGGGGAATTCAGCCACTTGACTATAAGGAGGGGGGCTTTTTCGAAGAGAAAGTTTGACGTATATAGATATAGTGTGTCTTTGCCTCGCTGCGGGTCAGCACCTCCGAAAGAACCAGAGGACTTCATTCAGTGACCCCGTGATCTCCCTCTGAACGATCAGAACAAGGTAAAGCTTGAAATTTGTACTCAATTAAACTGCGATTTTGTACCTTATTTCAAATTATGATAGCCTAATCATTCATTATTTTTCCATAGGCCTTGAAATTTGCATATAAGGATTACTTCCAACTTCAAGAAAGACCTACTGGAAGTGGTTTGCTGGAAACCTTGCATCTGCATCCTCATTGGACCCGTCATGAAAATGATGCCGAGGCTGAAAATAAAGGAGGTGAGAGGCAGTTCAATTGCACGAGAACTCACTCGACACATTCTACCAAATTCTTAAAAACGAGTTGAGGGTGCACAAATCTTTTTTCCAAGGTGCTGTTGCTAATTACATCCTTCATGTCGTTGCTGGTGTGTTGGCCGGATATGATAACCTTCAGAAAGAAATCAGGCTCCGGTGGTGCCTAAATTAAGACCATGTATAGCCATCCCTTAGGATTAGTTGATGACAAATATCTTTTTGCAGCTCAATGTGTGGATTCTTTCGGGAAGACGTTTTACCATTTTTCTTCTTTTCTTGAATAATTTTTAAACTTCAGAGCGGCTGAATAAAATCGTAGCAGAGACAAAGAAACACTAGCTGTTTTGCCTATGTCTTGGTGGGACAGAGTTATTCAATACCTTTATGCGGGTGAGAGGTAGCAGATATTCAGTGGAATAATCGAGGTGTGTTCAAACTAGCCTGGACACTTCCGTTATAAAAGATAGTGGATTCTGAAACAGGCCTGGCCAATATAATGGCTAGGTAGTGTTTCATGTAATAATTAAGTTCCCTGTAGAGCACTTAATAGACTACACAGATTACGAAGCCAATTCACAAATCACAACCATCTCAGATATAGGAACACAATCTCTAGAGTAACAAACTTTTTTTCCCAACAAAGTGACACTTAATTAGGGGAAGAAGATGACAAGGGGTTTGAGTTTTGATGTTTGTTTTGGGGAAGCAAATGCTGAGACGAAGAGTACTTATATATATGGGAAACAAGAGCTATATATAATATTCTCAATAGAATTCAACTCCACGGTTAATGAAGTAGGTGACAATCAGAAGAGATCAGGGCTCAAATTCCAGTAGAGACAAAAAACACTTGTGAATATCGACAACTTGGTCATGAATGCAAAGATAATGAACATCCTTTCTCACACAAAAATGGAAGTCAATCTCCACGTGAAGAGAAAATAGGATTAGCCGTTAAATAGGTAGTACTCAGTTACCAAGTGAGCTTGGATGCAGCAGTGGCCAGTCACAATACTCCGCATCAGTAATGCTGGGATTGTTGATTGTTGTTGTGGTCTTCTCAAAGCATCTTGCATTCATTTCTATAACTTCTTCTTCCCTTTCTCCATTTCCATTGACACTAGCTCCTCGCTGTAATCCAAATATCTTAATTAAACTTTTACTAGTTTAAAACATCAACTGAGGCTGATCCATTTCAAAATCTTCTACTTATTGAAGTTATTGAAAATGAGCTTAGTATAAAAAGTATAAAAACTAAGATATTGACAGCTACAATAAACTAAAAAATCAGCGTAGAGCTTAATTTACCTGAAGTTCTGAAATCAAAACTTATAACTTGTCTAGAAGTGATTATTTCTTCTTCTGTAATTCCTTTGCCTTCGCAGCTTCTTTCTCCTTCGCATCATAATTTTGTGTTCCAGCTCTACAATGATTATTGCAAGCCATATTGGATTTCCAGTTGAAATCATGAAATATATTATGGATAATCCAATACACAGTCCACTTCCATAGCCCATCAGAGCAGCTTTCCAAAAATCACTCAGAAATTCAGAATTGCTTTCTTGATCGTCTATTGAAGGTACTGTATAATTTGTCTCTGATACCCTATCATTGCCACAACCTTTCGAAACTGGAAATCCACGTAATCCATCATTACCTTCATATGAATATTTCTCAAATGTAGCGAGTTGAGGTCCTTGAGGGATGCATCCTTGAAGATGATTGTGGGAGAGATTTAAGAATGCAAGAGACGTAAGAGAAGCAAGGTGTTGTGGTATCTCTCCTGAAAGCTGGTTAAACGAAAGGTCCAATGATTCGACTACTAATAAACTTCCAAGTGATGGTGGTATATGACCTTGCAATCTATTATGAGATAAACTCAGCATCCGAAGTGCAATGAGATCTCCCATCATACCTGGAATATGTCCTTCAAATCTGTTATTTGAAAGATCAATAGTGGTGTACAAATACAAGATTCTCATAATTTCACGCTCATATCCCTTGGTTACAATTGTTATAGAATCTTGGTAATATCCATCTGCACTTAGTTCCTTCATTGATTGATCAATTATCCTCATGGCTTTCAGATGTCGAAATAGACTCGTAGGTAGGTTTCCCGTGAAGGCATTGTGGGAGAGATCTATGATTCGGAGCTTAGGAAAAACAGTTTCAATCCTTGAAGGTTGAATGGATCCATGCAATTTGTTTGATCTCAAGCTTAAAACTTGCAGCTTTGGAAGACTTCCCAACCACATGGGGAATGTATCAATGAGATGATTATCTCCTAAATCAAGAACTTGCAACTCTTTGCAGTTGGCTAAAGATCGGGGAATTTTCCCCTCTAGTTTATTGCCATGCAAGTTGAGGCTTCTCAGTGCACTTCCAGTTCTAAAAGTCGTTAGAAGAGTCCCTGAAAGACTGTTGTGGTGCATATCCAGAACATAGAGTTCACTCATGTTGCCCAGACATTGTGGAATTGCTCCCTTCAAATTGTTTCTCGCTAAATCTAGAACATAAAGTGATGTCAAATTGCAAACAGATGAAGGAATTCCACCGCTAAGATTATTTTTTGATATGAAGAAGTATATTGTGGAATTTGGTGGAATAGGTAGGGATCCTTGAAGCAAATTGGATCGCAAATCAATTGTTTCTAGAGATTGAAGAGGAATTGAGTCCACACTTGTCAGCATGTTTTGAGATAGATTAAGATGTGACATTGAAAACATCCAATTAGACCATGCCCAATCAGGAATTCTTCCTTGAAGCTTATTATTTGAAAGATCTAACTCTCGAAGCCTCTTTGCGGATCTTAGAGACTCCAGTTCTTTCACTTCACATGCGGCCAATCGCAACCACTCAAGAGATTCGGGCCAAGTAAATTTATCTACGTTCTCATTGATCAATGACATACTATTATATGAAAGATCAAGATACTCGAGATGTTTGAGGTCTCGAAAGAAGCTGAGATCCACGAGACCACTAAAATTATTTGATGGAAGATCAAGGACTGTTAGGTTCACAAGGTTTTGAATTGACTTAGGAAGATGGCCTTGCAGCTGATTGCCTTTTAAGTAAATCTCGACCAATGAACTGTACTTGAAATCCTCAAGCTGACCAGAAAAGTGGTTAGACGCCAAGGATAATACACGTAGTGATGGAAGCTGGGAGAATATCCATGATGGTATAGTTCCATTCAGGGAGTTAAATTCAAGGTCCAAATGCTCTATGCGGGTGAGATTCGAAAGAGATTCAGGAATAGGTCCCCAGAGATTGCAATAATGAAGAGACAAATAATGCAGTGAAGTTAGATAGCCTAGAGACTCAGGCAAATTATCAGAAAAATTCACTTTAGCGAGATCTAACTTTATGAGAGATGCACTACTGTTCCATTTGGTCTTTGGAAAATAACCACCGAGTTTATCATTTTCCCATAAGTCAAGTGTTTCCAGGTTTGGCAGGTGAAAAATACTCTCGGGTATTATCCCGTACAATCCTGTTTGTCCCAGCCTCAGAGTTGTTAAATGAGAAGAAAAATTGAGAGGAATGGTGGAATGGATGTCAGCATTTCTAAGATCTAGCACTCTTAATTGTGTCAAATTCTGAAGGAGAAATTTAAAAGCGCGTGGTCTGAATTTGAGCATAGAATTATCGGAGAAAGAAAGAGATTGTAACTTGGAAAGATAAGAGATTGCAGAAGGAATTTGACCTGAGAAAAACGAGCCTGTAAGATGAAGATGTGTCAAGCTCGACAACCTACCAAATTTAGGCGAGATCTGAGAGCCGGAGAAGTCATTCCAAGAAAGGTTGAGCCTTTGGAGATAAGATAGTTGGAATAAGCTGCTATTGGAATCAATATTCCCTGTAAGCAGGCTGCAACCGAGGTCAATCTCAATAACATTTCCGGTCATCTCATCACATATTATTCCATCCCATAAGCAGCAATCTCTGCTCATATTCCACGAGCTCGTTTTTGGATAAGGCTTCGGACTGTACTCATTATCACAGTCAACAGAAGCATATGGATGTACAGTGAGTGTCTGCTTGAATTTTAGAAGGGAAATGCTTTGATGTTTGGGACAGAATATGGATGAAGAAAAAGCAATTTCATGACTCAGAAAGACAATTACGAGCACAAATGCGTAGCCCATGTTTAGCATCAGAGACTTGGTAGTGAAAGTCAAGAAAAGGCTACTTATATTCTACTTTCTACTATATTAGAAGAGTGAGTGGTATCAACATGTATGCTTAGTTGTAATTTTAGTGAAAAGTAATAGCAATTTTAATAGTTGACTTTTGCCTTAATATCTGTGAGTCGTGGAGAGTGATGTGTATGCAGACCTTACCTCTACTTTATCAAGGTAGAGAGATTGTTCCCGAAAGACGCCCGGCTCAAGTAAATCATATCAAAACAGTAGCGAATAAGCCATTTCAAAAATAGTTGTATGTCGATCGGCTCTTTCATAAAAATATATATGTACATTGAGTGAAAGAATTAAATGAATAAGACATTTAATTCAACAATTGCAACTAGCTTCATTAACAGCCAGATCAAGTTGACAACAAAAACAATTGCAACTAGCAATTTATTAACAGCCAGATCAAGTTGACATGAATAATATTTGAAAACTCTTCAGGACAAAATGCTTCTTGTATAAATATGTCTATAGGGGAAAAAGAATATTGCAAGAACTGAGAAAATGGAGACTCAGTGCCAAATAAATCCATTATTTTTTGCATTAATCATACTATCAATTGGTGCATGGACGGTGATGAATCGGGTTTGGTTGAGGCAAAAAGGCTTGAAAAGTGCTTAAGGCGACAAGGTTTTAGAGGAAATCGCTACAGGCTGTTTTATAGAGACAAGAAGGACATGTCCAATATGATCAAACTGTCAGCATATCAGATGACATTGTTCCTAGAGTAATACCACACATTTTTCAAACAGTCAAGAAATACGGTATATATGGATTACATATTATTTCTTATTCTTGTTACATTAACATTTCCTATGAGGTCACAGTGCAATCAATAAACATTCTATTCAAAATACAACAACAGCTGTGTCTCAACATTTTAACGTTATTTTACTTAGTTCGGTGAATCAGAAGCAGGTCATTGCCCCTCTTTTTGGGGAAATTCGGCAGAAGACATTGCCAGATGGGGAATTTGGCTGGGGCGGCATAAATGTTGACACCTTGGACAAAAGGAACAATAGATTGAATTTTTCTAAAGAAATATGAGAAACATTCTTTGCCTTAAGTTTAAGGTTCTTTTTTTGGCTATCTTTATGGTGCAAACTAGTTTTTGTACGGGATATAGATGCCATGTTAGCCATGATAGTGAAATTGCAGAACTTGTAATTATTTTTCTGATGGAATACCTTATTAGTTACTTCGTCCAAATTTATGTGGCATCGTTTGACTAGGAACGAAATTCAAGAAAGGAAGACTTTTGAAATTTGTGGTCTAAAACAAGTTGTATGTCTATTGTTCATCTCATTAAAGGTAAAATGAGAATCTTAAAGTTGAATTGTTTCTAAATATAGAAAGTGACATTTGTTTATCAGACTAAAAAGGAAACTGTCCTGACTACTCACGTTCTCTTATCCTGAATAACATTGGTTGGGAAATCAGGTGCTTGACAAGGATATTATACAAACTGGAACAGGAAAATTTGCAGAGAAAATGGATTGAATCAGATGGAACGGTAATTACAGGGGTATTTTTTACTGTTAAAAGCTGCTATATGTTTTGGCGAAGACCGGAAATATTGACTGGCCATGGAAAAGGATATGGAAAATTGAAGCTCCAGCCAAAGTAATTTGCTTCAGCTGAACAGTGGTGTATAGAGTTTGTTTAACGTACGACAACTTGATGAAGAGAGGATTTAAACTTTGCAATAGATTCTCTCTATGTAAAGAACGAAATGCAACGATCCTTGCACTGAAAGCGAAATACCTCTTGGACCTTTTTGTTTGGGGTAAGCGTAGGGATGTAACTGATGTAAATCTATTTTGGGTTCATTGGCTCCTTGAGTTTGGCATGCATGGGAGTCATTAACATTTCTGTAACTATGCATCTTCTGGATGCCAGTTTTAATAATAAAAAAGACAGCTCACGCCATCCTTGCCTTCTTTTGGCGGCTTAATAATCCCATATCGATTGGTAATGAACTGGTTTGCATATTTCTAGCTAGTAAGTCCACTAAATTTTGCTATAGGTTGCTTGTCCTTCGTAAGTCAGAAACTACTTGGACTGCTACTAGAATGTTTGCATTGTACAAGTGGTTAATGGTGTTCTTATCATTTATTTTGCCATCAAATACTTCACAGACAAGTCGACTACTAATTCAAAAACTTCCATTCCATTCTATGCATGTTTCACAGCTAGCTAAGTCATTGTAATTTATCACTTACTACAGAATACTTGACACGTCATAAATAGCTTTAGATTGTCCAAATGAAACAATTAGGAACCAAGAACACTAGTAACATATATATATAAGCTATAGCCTGTTCAAAATTAAGCGAATACCGTCTTGTGGTTGAAGAGCCACTATCTTGTATGGGGTATGCACATAAGCTGTAGATAGCTCAAAGGAGAACCTCTGTAAGATCATAGTTATTGCCATTTTTGCTTCTAACAGAGCAAAATTTTGGGCGATGCAGATACGCGGTCCCCAACCAAATGGGAAATATGAGACTTTCCCTTTTGTTGCTCCTGAAATTCCTTCACTAAATCTCTCTGGCTTGAATTCACTCGCATCGTCACCCCATAGTTCGTGATCATAATGTAGCAAGATTGTGGGCAACAATAGTAACACCCCTGCCGGTAGACTCATGTCTCCTAATTTAGTTTCTTTATAAATTTTCCGATTCATTGAAGCTAGTGGTGGGTAGAGCCTAAGAACCTCGTGTAAAATCACGTTGACCTGTAATCGAGTCGAGTATAAACATGAGTCTTTGGATAGAAAAACTTATTGGATGCTGAGTTGAAAAATACTTACAACTTTCAAATGATTTAGACCATCAAAATTAGGTTCATCATGGCCAAAAACTCGCAAAACCTCTTCTCTGGCTCGTGCTTGCCAATCTTGATGTACGCTCAATAGAAACATTGTCCATACTATTGTCACAGAAGTATTATCCTGCCCAGCAAAAAAGAATACCTTGCACTCCTCAACAATGTCAGCAATGTTCATTACAGAATTCTTGTTCTCAGGTTGTCCATTTTCCGAACTAAATTCTAACAGTGCACCTAATAAATCATCATTACTAGCATGTCCTGTTTTCATTGCCTTGAGTCTATCGTCGATAATACCTCTAATTGTTGCTTGAATTTTCTTCTCAATTTCTTTCATCCTTCTGTTTCTCTTTGTTGGTAGAAACCTACCGTAAGAAATACTAGTCATTGAACGAGAAAATAGAAAACATAAAGTAGTAATATTTGGTAAGTGTTTATCTATATATCCATCATTGGGTGGTGAAAGATGTCAAGAAAATGAATCTTGTGCTTTAACTCAATCCAAAAAGACTAGCTTAGAGATGATCATTGTCCCCAACCATAAAGGGAAAGGTAGGTCCTTCCTACAATCAATATGGAACTTAGCATCCCCTACACGCTCGGAATTGGACATTTGGAGTGTGGACACACCCCACCCTGCATACTCAAGACTAGACTTTTGGATCATAGACAACATAATATGAAGGCTTAATATTGGGTAAACCAAAAATTGGAAAAGGTTTGTCTTTGATACCATGTTAAGGAAGAATCTTGGGCCAACTCATTTACAAAACTTAGCTCATGATGTAAGTGACGCACCCAAAATGCAAGTTATGGATTCATCTCAACCTCGTAACTTTTGCTTAAACCTTATAGATGTAATAGCGCAGCCAAGCCACTTTTCAGCCTTGTAGTTGAAAAATGGTTATGGTCTTGGAGTTTCAATTTCAATTTGAATTTCTACAAGTGAAACTTCATGACAATATCCTAGAAGTTTCACTTGTAGAAGTTGAAACTCTAAGATAGTGGCTATCTTCAATTACAAGGGCGGAAAAGTGGCTATTAGTGAATTTTTCTCAACCTTGTATATATGTTAAGCAATCCACCAAATAAGTACAAACAATAGATCGTAAACCCAGTAAATCAAATGGCCTGAGCACCTAAGGGCGTGGCGTAGTAGTCAATGAAGTGGGTTGAGCATCATGAAGTCTCAGGTTCAAATCCTAGTAGAGATCATACACTAGGTGATTTCTTCCAATCTGTTCTAGCATTGGCGGACAGAGCAAGCTGGCACGGACGCCATGTTTTTCAAAAAGAAAATGAATGGGCCTGTGGTAGAATTTCGAACTCGAACCCCCTAAAGTTTCAAATTTTGGATCCGCTCTATATAAGGTGAGAATTGTCCTGATACAAGGAGACCAACTAATACCATAGACCAATAAGGGACAATTAACAAATGAATTGTCAACAGCAAGGGACAGTAGCAAAAGACAACGCTGATTCAAAACTAAAAAAAAGCTCTGGTAGAGTTACCTCCAACCTGGAATATATAGTCCTGAATTTACAATTTCCATGAGATGATAAGCTTGTTCTTTTTGAAGTTCAAATATGTCTCTCCCTTGTTGGTAAAAAACACCGAATGCGGTACGTGCAATAATATTGGTGCTCAAATTTTGAATAGAAGGCCATATATCCAGTTCACAACTTTCTTTCTGGCAGAGGAGTTCACCCCAACTGTTCACCAATTCACTGCAGCTCAAGTAAAAAGCTGGCAGCATATGCTGTTTCAGAAGTTCATAAATAGTTCTTATTAGTGACACAATAAATATTCAAGAACCTATGAGCCCAAGACCGAAACCCAGTAGTTGATACAACCCACGGAGAACCACATCCCAAATGCTAGCTATGAAGGTGGGAGAACCCAAGGTTATATAAGCCCCACATCAGTTCCCTATATAACTGATTTGGGACTTTTTGCAATAGGATCATAACAAACCACCACACTCCGCATCCGTCATCCTCGACGGCTCCACTCTGGGTAGCTTTCACTCTACTTGTGTAGGTAGCTCTTTCCCTGGTAGCCCTTTTCGAGTCAGGTGCCCAGGTGCCCCCATGGCACGATGGGCACGGAGGGTGATGGGTGACGCTGATACCATTGATACAACCCGGGGAGAACCACACACCAAAAGCTAGCTATCAAGGTGGGAGAGCCCAAGGTTATATAAGCCCCACATCAGTTTCCTATATTACTGTCAACCGATGTGAGACTTTTTGCAATAGGATCATAACAGTAGTCAAAGAGGTGGTAAGAGAATCATGAGGTCTCTTGTTCAAATCTTGGTGGAGGCAGAAAACAATAGGTGATTTCTATCCATTAGCCTAAGCCTTCGTGGGAAGATTTATGTAATCCAGTGAAATAGTCGAGGTGCGCACAAGTTGGATCTGCCAGAAACGAAATAAATAAATATTTAAACCTATATATTATTTTCTTAGGGTTGTTTTGTCAAAATAACACCTTCAACTTATCTGGACTGAAAGCAGGATTCATGATCCTTCTGTTTTTGGCCCAGTGAACCCCCTCTGCACCAGCAAGTCCTTGTGCCAACAATTTGGCTAGAGGATTATGAGGCCTTTGAAAATCATAGTTCTTCGAAAAGATCTCCTTTAAAAGAAGAGGATCCATGATGTAAACCTCCGGGGTTGTTCCATGCCAAAATATGGCATTTTTACCTGCAATTTCAACTTCATTTATAAGACTCGAGGAAGTAAGTCTCAACTCTTTAAATGTTTTATAAAGATCATATTTCTAGTTACTACTACTTCAGCGAAATATATGGCGAAAATACATTGAATTCGAAGATATCTTTACTTATGCTACCCCAGCCAAATTCCCCATAAAGCAGGCTCTGGGTCCAAAATGAGGGGCAAAGACCGGCTTTTGATTCACAGAATTAAGTAAAATAACGTTAAAATGTTGAGACACAGTTGTTGTTGTATTTTGAATAAAATGTTTGTTGATTACACTGTGACCTCATAGGAAATGTAATAAGAACAAGAAATAATATGTAATTTATACCATATTTTTTGACAGTTTGAAAAATATGTGGTATCACTCGAGGAACAATGTCATCTGATATGCCGAGAGGCTTGGAATTTCTAGCTTCTTTGATCATTTTGGACATGTCCTTCTTGTCTCCATAAAAAAGCCTGTAGCGATTTCCTCTAAAACCTTGTCGCCTTAAGCACTTTTCGAGCCTTTTTGGTCTCAACCAAACCAGATTCAACACTCTGAACGCGCCAATTGACAGTACGATTAGTGCAAAATAGAACAGATTTATTTGGTACAGAGTCTCCATTTTTCTCAGTTCTTGCAATAATTTTCTCTTCCCATAGACATATATATATACGAGAAGCATTTTGTTCGAAAGAGTTTTCGATTATTCATGTCAACTTGATCACGTACGTCTAAAGATGTTTGGTTAGGTATCTATTTCACTTGGTTTTTTAGTAATAAAAGATTTGTGCATGATGTATGATGAAAGCTTTAAAATGTTATTTAGTAAACTACACAGGACCACTGGTGATTTTCATGTTATGCATAAAGATTTAAAAGGTGATGCTGCCAGTTTGTCCTCTTCAAGTTGAAAATTTGTCCTCTATCAACCTGGAATATTTCTCTTGACACATTTGTTAACTCTTGTAATCCAGGATTATTGTAACCGCGGCCAGAGGCAGATGCAATGTATGTGCTATGGTTCAACTGAACACAGTATTTTGACACCGAAAATTGATATTATGATTTATGTGTGAACTGTATAACTACAGCCTATGCATTATCAGGGGAGCATCATATACTTGAGTACTCCACCTCCATTCTGGAGCATTTTTGTTGTACTAAAAATAACGTTAAACAACTTAGTTAGCCACTCCATACATGCCTTGCCCGCGCTCTTCCAAAATTTCACTAGGATCTTGTCTGACCCGGTCGCCCTTCCCCTTCTCATCTTACGAATAGTCGCCTCAACCTCCTCAAACTTTATACCTCTACACTATCTGAAACTCGTCAATTTTTTAAACTTCAAATTTCATATTTCAAGTTTGAAGTTAAAATAACGGACCAATATGATAAACACACACTTATTTAAAGTAAATATCCAAATATTACTTCAAAATTTAGAAACATGATCTATATATGGACAAGCAGGGCCTAAAGTCTCTTTTACATATGTCTCTATTAAGCATAACCACTTTGCTTTAGTTGTTAATTTGTTAAAATTAACAAAATGTTTAGGCATTAATAAGTACAAGCTTTTGTTGTTTTGGTTGGCAGTGACACGAAATAATCATTTTTTAAAAAGAGATGGAGGTGGATACAATGGATTGGGCACATAAGTAGGACATAGATCTTTGGATATTTATGTGATTTTATCATCACTTGATGTGGATGTAATTAGGAAATTAATGATGTCACAATTTTTTTTAGGAAATTAATGATGTCACAAAAAAATTTAGGAAATTAATGATGTCACAAAAAAATTAGGAAATTAATGTGTATTTTCCCAGCAAATTCATGTATTTTTCCATGTGTATGTCAAATCAATCGTCTCCAATCACTTTCAAGCTGAGATACGGATTCGATCCGATTCATTATGTAGATTTTCTTAAATGGTTTATATTAAAAAAATTATAAATATGTATGTATATTATATTTAAAACACAATTATTAACACCTAAAACTGTTGTTTTAAAATTCAAAACATAGAAAGTTGAAATTTTGTCTTCGTCCCTACTGACAGAGTCAAGATTTCACTAAACATATTCAAAATATAAAAAAAATTACACGAAGAAATTTAAGATTTACTATATACATATAACAAATAATTTTAATTATATATATACTATATAGTATAGTTTTTCTGAGCCGAGGGTCTATCAGAAATAACCTCTCTACCTCTAAGATAAAAGCATGGTCTGCGTACACTCTACACTCGCTAGACCTACTTTATGAGATTATACTGAGTATGTTATTGCTGTAGTTGTCTGTTAGTATAGTTTTTCTACTAAAGGGGTTTGAATGAAGCCTTTGCGTCCCTAGTGAAAACTTTGGTGATTCAAATCATATAGTGACTGATCACCATTGCAGAACACTAAGAAAGCTTAACTGAAGAGAAAAGATAGAGAGAGTTTTGCGGAAGCTTTTCTGTATATTTCAATGTACAACCCACTCTGAATACAATGACGTTCTATATATATAGAGCTAATCATCTATGCTAACTTGCACCTCTAATCAGCTGGCAACAGCTGTAATAGCTAACTTAAGCAACCGACTAACAAACTCTAACTGACTATGTGCAATTCGTCCAAGCAGCAATCAAGGTACATGTGTACAACCAGTTAATATCTCAACACTTCCCCTCAAGCTAGGAGTTATGAAGAGATTCTTCATTCCTAGCTTGGATAACAAATAGTGATGTTGGATGCAAGTGAGACCCTTTGTAAGAATATCTGCAGGTTGCTCTGCAGTTGGCAAATAATGAGTAGCAATCAACCCAAGAAGAAGCTTCTCGCGAATAAAGTGGCAATCGATATCTATATATTTTGTACGCTCGTGAAACACCGGATTAGCAGCAATTTGAAGGGCAGACTTGCTGTCATAATGAATGGAAACAGGGAGAGATATAGGCACATTCAACTCAGAGAACAACCCAACCAGCCAAACAACCTCAGCAACTGTGGATGCTAGGCTGCGATACTCAGCCTCAGCTGAGCTCCTTGAGACGGTGGATTGCATCTTGGACCTCCAAGAAATCAAAGACTCACCAAACTTCACCATGTAGCCTGTAATAGACCTCCTCGTATTGAGGCAGGAACCCCAATCCGCATAACAAAATGCCTCCAATAATGGAGCACTATTAGCTGATAGTAAAATCCCAAGCCCTGGACATTGTTTCACATACCTCACCACCCTAATAGCTGCATTCATGTGAGAAGCTTTGGGGCTGTGCATAAATTGGCTAAGACTTTCAACAGCAAAAGACACATCAGGTCTAGTGATTGTCAAATAAAGTAGCCTCCCAATAAGTCTTTGATATCCACTTGGATCATCTAATAGTTTGTCATCAGTAGTCCCTACATAATTGTCAAACTCAGTAGTCGTGAGCTTCTGATTTAGTTCAACAGGTGCCCCAAATGATTGAGAACCAGAAAGTCCCATATCTGAATAAGCTCCAAAGCATATTTGCGTTGGTGCATAACAATAGCACTTCTTGCAAATTCAATACCAAGAAAAAACTTAAGCTCTCCGCGGTCTTTAATCTTGAAAGCACCCTGAAGCATAGCTTTGGTATCCTGAATCAAAGTAAGACTGGTTCCTGTAATAAGTAGATCATCCACATATATTAGAATCACCACCATACCTTCTGATGACTTCTTAGTAAACAAGGAATAATCAAGATGACTTTGAACAAAGTCAGAATTGATCAAGGCTGTAGTCAACTTCTTATTCCATTGCCTAGAGGCCTGCTTGAGGCCATACAATGACTTGAGCAGCCTACAAGCATGAGAGAGGCCTGCAGTGTGATTAAACCCTTGGGGCATCATCATGTATACCTCTTCATCTAGATCCCCTTGCAAGAATGCATTGTAAACATCCATCTGATGTATGACCCAACCTTGTGCAGCAGCTATAGACAACACTGCTCTAACAGTGACCATTTTCACAACTGGAGAGAAAGTTTCTTGGTAATCCAACCCTTCCTTTTGGTTGTACCCTTTGGCCACTAGCCTTGCTTTGAACCTTTCAATATCACCAGTTTCTTTGTATTTGATCTTATACACCCATTTACATCCTATTGCCTTTTTTTCTTTTGGTAATGGAACAACTTTCTAGGTGTGGTTGTCCTCCAAGGCTTGTATTTCTGCCTTCATTGCTTCTACCCATCTAGGGTCAGCAGCTGCGTCCTTGTAGCTAGTAGGTTCTACTTCAGTTGAGAACTTGCTGATATAAGTCTTATACTTCTCGGTGAGATTCTCATACCCCACAACTGCAGAAATAGGATACAAGCAAGAACTGGCCACTTTCTTCCTTTTTTAAGGTTGAACAAAGTTTTTGAGCCAAATAGATGGTTTTCCTGGTCTATGTGATCTCCGTGGTGGTGCTGAATCATTTATTCCAATAGGAGCTATCAATTCCATATTTTCTGCTTACAAGATCTCAGATGAATCCTCTGCAACAGGAACTTCAACTACAGGTTGTGGATCATGCATTTCAACTGTTGTTTCAATCAGAGGATCAACATTTGTGGGCAAGGTGTTGTGTATGCCACCACATAAACTATCCATATCAAACTGCATATCTGGCAATGTAGAGACAGGATGCACACCTGTCGGAGCCTGAAAGGGAAATAAATCCTCATGGAATACAACATCTCTGCTCCCAAAGACTCTTCTGCAGAAGATCATATAATTTGTATCCCTTTTGGCGTGTTGCATAGCCAAGTAACACTGACCTGACTGCCCTTGTAGCAAACTTGTCTTGTCTAGGTAAGTTTGTGGCATAGCAAAGACATCCAATCACCTTCATATAGGACAAATCAGGATCCTTGCCATAGAGCATCTGATATGGTGACTTATTCTCCAGAACTACTGAGAGTGTTCTATTGATTACATGAACAGCTCCCTCTATGCAATCACCCCAAAACTTTACTGGTAAGTTCCCTTGGAACCTCATTGCTCTAGCTATTTCAAGGATATGTCTATGTCTCCTCTCCACCACCCCATTTTGTTGTGGGGTGTAGGAACATGAGCTTTGATGGATAATACCAGAACCAGTAAATAAATCACTACAACTATGATTGAAAAATTCTGAGGCATTATCTGACCTCAGAACTTTTACCTTCTTACCAAATAGATTTTCAATCATCATAAAAAAATTTCTAAGAACAGTAGTAACATCAGATTTAAGATGCAATAAGAAAATCCATGTCCATATGGAATAGTCATCAACAAGAGTAAGGAAAAATCTCATACCATTGTATGTAGACACCTTATAGGGCCCCCATACATCCATGTGTATGAAATGAAAAGATTCAGTTGTCTTAGTGCTACTGACCGGAAATGGAATTCTTGTCTGCCTAGCTAATGGACATATATCACAATGACTTATAGTGAATTCCTTATTAGCAAATTTATTCATCTTCCTAAGTACTGACATTGGGACATGCCCCATTCTCCTGTGCCAAACCTCTGCAGTAGTGGTATCCTTCAACACTGCCATAGTCTTCATTTTTCCAATGGCATCTCCCTTTATTTCCGAGCTCAGTACATATAAGCTGTCTTCTTCCCTACCAATCGCCTTCACCTTCCCAGTGAAGAGGTCCTGGAAGATACAGAAGTCAGGAAAGAAACTCACACAACATTGTAATTCCTTTGTTATCTTAGAAATAGATAACAGATTGAACTTGAAATCTGGAACATGTAATACACCCTGTATCACTTCACCTCCTGACAATTTGCAACTTCCTATCTGAGATACACTTGCTGAGTCTCCATTAGGTAGTTGAACCTTCCCTGCGTGTCCTGTTGGTCCATCAATTTGCAATAAACCTTCATCACCGGTCATATGGTTAGTAGGCCCTGTATCCACAATCCATTTCAATTTATCTAGGATTGCAGAGAAAGAGTTACCTGCCAAGTGTGCACTAGCCTCATTTATGGATGTCTTGTTGAGCATTTTAAGGATCTGATGGTACTGCTCACGTGTGAAAAATGTTGTATACTGGCCCTGTGAAGATCCAATAGTACCAATACTGATTTCTACACCGTCCTCATCAGTTCCTGTGACCATGTTCACTCTCTTCTTCCCTTTAAAATTTGCTGGATAGCCTATCAGCTGATAACAATTTTATTTTAGGTGCCCTTTCATGTGGCAATGCTCACACTTCATCAACTTGAAGCATGTGTTCCTTGTGTGTCCTTTAACATTGCAGTAGTCACACCACATAGGGTTGTAATTCCTCTTATACGCCTGTTTCTGTCCACTTCCTCTAGCTGTGAACAAGGCAGTAGGTTCCATAACCTCTCCACCACTACAAATTTTGCCTTCAATGAATTTATGATTTTCATCCTGAACAATCATTGCATATACCTGATTGAGGCTTGGAGTTGGCGTCATCATCAGGATCTGACTCCGAGCCTGGTTATAACCTTCATTTAGGCCCATGAGAAATTGAAGAAATCGCTGTTGCTCAGACTGTTCCGTGTAATCCTTCGACCTCACACAGTCACATGAAGGAGGATGAACGATAGAATCATATTCATCCCATAGATCTTTGAGACGTGAAAAATAGACAGAAACCGATGCAACTCCTTGAGTTAAACTAAAAATTTCTTTGTGCAATTGAAAAACTCTAGACATATTCGCCTTGTTAAATCGTTCCTTCAAGTCCTTCCATACTAGATGCGCATTTGATTTGAACAAAATTCCACTCAACAGATCTCTACTTACATTGTTTGTTATCCAGGAGACTATGAGAGCATTACATCGCTCCCATTGCGTGCCTTGCTCTGCTGTGAAATCTCCTTTAGCTATGGTCCCGTTGACAAATCCAAGCTTATTCCTGCTCAACAATGCCAGCTGCATAGCACGACTCCACAAAGAGTAATTTTCCATTCTTACTAGTTGTATCCCAACCTGAACTGCTCCAGGAACATCACCAGGGACATATAGAGTGGATGATTGTAATCGAGAACACTCGATATGTTCTCTGATGCTGCCATCATTCCTCGAGATTCGTTCGATTCAGTTGCAGGTGCCATGCAAACATAATTCAATCGCTAGAAAAAACAGATCTTCTTCTAATTACAGAAACGAATTCTAGATCCAATCAGTTACTGCTCTGATACCATGAAAACTTTGGTGATTCAAATCATATAGTGACTGATCACCATTGCAGAATACTAAGAAAGCTTAACTGAAGAGAAAAGATAGAGAGAGTTTTGCGGAAGCTTTTCTGTATATTTCAATGTACAACCCACTCTGAATACAATGACGTGCTATATATATAGAGCTAATCATCTATGCTAACTTGCACCTCTAATCAGCTGGCAACAACTGTAATAGCTAACTTAAGCAACCGACTAACAACCGACTAACAAACTCTAACTGACTATGTACAACTCGTCCAAGCAGCAATCAAGGTACATGTGTACAAGCAGTTAATATCTCAACACCTAGCTCCGCCCTAATTGAATGTATGGTGAACTAAGACAAGTTTAGTTTATATTCTCCGTGCTTATTAGAATATTAGTCTTTGGAAATGTGCGTTCCACACTTGTCCCTTATCATTTATGATAAAATTTTAATATATTTAAAAAGTTGAGTTCTAAAATAGAAAATGCTAAAATTAACAATATTAATTTTATCACTTACATTTTATTCATTAAATAAAATCCATAAAGGCGGGATCTTGCATTTGCTATCAACAAGAAATATGTGAATCTAATTAAGATAATATATAGTCTCTAAATGATATGAATATGTCGACGAATTTCTGCTTGAAAAATTAATAAATGCATATAAATGTCTTTAAAGAAATTAGCAAAGACACTAAAAAGAAATATATATTTCTGCCAAACTTGCAAATAAAGCACAATATATTTATATTTATTTTTGCCCCAAGCATTCAAAGTAGAGTGACTTGTTTAAATTTTAAAAAATATTCAAAGAAGAATAAATGAAAACTACAATGAGAGATATCTAACTTGTACTCAATAATTAATATTCCTCTTTACTCAGTCAAGCCAGTCACAATTGACATTTATTTACCAAAATTGAAATTTCTTTAATCTAATAATCTCCAAAATACAAGGAAGCTAACAATAAAAGAAATAAATACAAAAAATGTCGAGAGTGAAATTTTATCACAATAACAAAAATAAAAGAAAGTATATATCCATTCCCTACACTAGCTTCTTTGATCATTTTGGACATGTCCTTCTTGTCTCCATAAAATAGCCTGTAGTGATTTCTTCTAAAACCTTGTAGTGGTGGTGGTGTTGTGGGGGTGAGGGGGTAGGGTGGGGAGTGGGGTGGGGTGAGGGGGTAGGGTGGGATATATAATATTTTTAGCCAATGAAAGATGTATGTGCATGAGGTATGATGAAAGCTGGGTATTTAGTAAACTACTCTGGTGATTTTCATGTTATGCATAAAGATGTAAAAATTAGAGTATTTTCACTGAAAAATGTTCGGCGGTTATTTTCGCAGATACTTTGATTGAACCAGTGGAAAGAAAAAATATTTTTTCATATGGAAAAAATAGGAAGTTCTCACTATTTCAGTGAGAATCTGTTTCTCATCGTGTATTTTTTCAGTGAGCTGGTTCGATGGAAAATCAGTGGGAGAATTATATTTTATAGCATAAATTTCTCACTAATTTTGCACCAAAAAAACCTTTATTTCTAATAATGTATTATGTGTGAATGGTACACGATAATGACTATAAAGTAAAGTTGAATACTACAGCCTATGCATTATCAAGGGAGCACCATACTATAGTATGGAACTATGGATCATGTGTATAAATTGGGCAGAGCTCAAAGTAGAAGCATTTTGGTAATACTCCCTCCATTCATCTTTATTTGTCCAGTATATTTAAATAAATGTCCAATAATATTTGTTTGAAAAATTAATGGATAATTTATTATTTTGTGTTTATTTTACCCTTGTTATTAAATACTATTCTTCACCCATTACATTTTTCAAAGTATTAACTTTATTATATTTAAAGGGTAATATAATAAAATTACCTCCAATATTTATTACTATTTCTTAAAGTATATGCTAAATTAATAGTGGACAAGTAAAAATAAATAGAAAGAGTGTAAATTAGTGCTAGTTCCCCTAGTTTAGTTTCTTGATTAGTCCTTGATTTTGGTTCTACTAATACAATTTGGTGATACAACCGTTGTCACTATAGAATAATCGTTGCAATAGACTCACCTATATCAATCGTCATCTGAACCGTTGCTATAAAGTCATGTATGACAATACTTTATAAAAAAGAAAATTGTCTACTGCAACGGTTATTTAAATCCCTCAACAATTTCCCTCTCTTATTTTCATAAGTCCGCCAAAAGAATTTCCGAAAAAGGCAAAAGAACAACCCATTTTCTGAGAAAATGAAAGCTATAAACCCATTTTGCAGCTGGTGGTCTTCCAATCATCTTTTCCTTCTTCCATTCACATGTTTTCTGGCTAATCTCAAGATAAACCATTTCTGGCTGGAGATATTTGAGGGAAATGGAAGCTCGATAAACCATTTTTGGTTTTGGGTTTTCTGTCAAAGTGATTTACGTGAAATCTGAGAAATCTTTGAGGTTTTCTGCATCAATTTCTGGACGTTAGTGTATTTTTCTGATTTCGACCTAAATTTTTGTGTTGATGGAGGTTTTATTCTTCTCGTTAGAATGTTGCTGCTGTGGGTCTAATTTTTGTTGGTGAAATTGCTTACTCTTGACATTGATGTTTGATGAAATCTATGATTCTGATGAAATACTATGTGTCATGTTTAAAGCTGAAACAGATTACCTGATTTCACAAAACAATAAGACACTAGACGAGCATTACCTTTCGATCTTTACCAATATTAAGGACAATCAGTTCCACTAGTCCCTTACTGTTTCGTAAGAAATTCAAGAGCAACAGCCTCATTTTTGGGAATCCTCCAGAGAAGGGAAACTATATAAGTACCAGCAATCTTCCCGAAACAAGCTGTAAATATAACCAGAAGTAGCAAACCCCATGATTGTATAACTTGGATTGTAGCCATGTTCCTTTTTAGACCACTCGAGACAAAGTACAATGGGAGGAAAAGACCAAACTTTTTCAACCAGTACACCTGCAACTAGAACTCCAATCACGAAAGCCCCAAAGGCTATTTGAATGCAGTATTCCCGCTAAAGAGCATCACTGTCTTAGAAACTTTGGCAAACATTGGTCTCCTCTTCTTTTTATTTCTAGCAGGCCTAGAACTAGATGTCAAGTCATTGCGTCAAAGTGGCAAAAAAGTCGTCCTTGCCATTGCTGCTGCAGGAATTAGTCTTCTGTTTGCTTTGGGAATTGCCTCTTCATTTATTCTTCGAGAAACTATAGCTAAA
The DNA here is from genome assembly GCA_003996215.1 of Jaltomata sinuosa. Taxonomy (NCBI): domain Eukaryota; kingdom Viridiplantae; phylum Streptophyta; class Magnoliopsida; order Solanales; family Solanaceae; genus Jaltomata; species Jaltomata sinuosa. The sequence continues at coordinate 106,236 of QJPP01000397.1, forward strand.
GGTGTAAATGCTACTTCATTTCTTGTATTCATGGGTGTAGCACTTTCCATAACTGCATTTCCTGTTCTGGCACGAATTTGGCCGAGCTGAAACTTTTAACTACTAATGTCGGGCGAATGGCCATGTCTGCGGCAGCAGTTAATGATTTGGCAGCTTGGATTTACTTGCTCTTTCCATTGCCTTATCTGGTGATAAATTATCCCCTGCTGTGTCACTTTGAGTTTTCCTCTGTGGTTGTGGTTTTGTCATTGGTGCCAGTCTTATTGTGCCACCAATTTTTAAGTGGATGTCGTTTTGTCATTGGCCTTGCTACGAAGGTGAACCTGTGGATGAGATGTATATATATGGTACTTTAGCTGCTGTACTTGCAGCTGGATTGGTCACTGATATTATTGTGATTCACGCGATGTTTGGGGCTTTCGTGATTGGAGTTTTAGTTCCAAAGGAGGGGCCATTTGCAGGTGTACTGGTTGAAAAAGTTGAGGACCTTGTATCTGGTCGTTTCCTCCCATTGTACTTTGTCTCGAGTGGTCTAAAAACGAACGTTGCTACAATCCAAGGTATACAATCATGGGGTTTGCTACTTCTGGTTATATTTACAGCTTGTTTCGGGAAGATTGCTGGTACTTTTATAGTTTCCCTTCTCTGGAGGATTCCCAAAAAATGAGGCTCTTGCTCTTGGATTTCTTATGAACAGTAAGGGACTAGTGGAACTGATTGTCCTTAATATTGGTAAAGATCGAAAGTCTTATTGTTTTGTGAAATTAGGTAATCTGTTGATAGCTCCCCTAGGCTATTAACACGATAAAAACCTCTTTAATCCAACAATTTCCTACCCCTGAGCCCTGATCTGTATTGTTTTGACCCTAAAGCTTCTGTGCACTTTATCCCAAGTCACCATCATCAAGCTGCTTTAGTGTACTCTTGTTCCTACATTTTCACACACCAAACTAAACATGAGTGAAGATTCTGCTCTTCTTCCTTCATGAAAGACTTGGAGTGGGAAGCCTCAAGCTCTTCTTTGTGCTACTGAAACAGTTTAAGTTTGGTATTTTGTTGACTAAATGAACATCATATTGATGTCTTCTTATTGCTATAAGGATGTTACTCTGTCTAAATGTGCATGAGCATGTCTATATATATGTGTGTGTGTGTGTATGTAATGTATGTGTGTGTTCAGAGTAGAGCAATATTAAGCTCAAATATGTAATAAATGACCCTTAAATAGGTACTTGCTGCAGTTAGTTCTTCAGCCAGTGTTATAGTCACATCAATTGAGAGGTCTAAATGAGAGAAGAAAAGGTTTGGATTAGGTTGAGCTAATTGCTGCACAAGCTTGTCCAGTTTTGGCCTGAGGAAGAAATCGATGAGGGAAAATCTATAGCTGAATATTTTTGGGGTATGGTCTTCATTTTTCGATTCAGTTTACTCTCATCTTGGTAGTGTCTTACTGTCCAGTTTTGCTCATCTTACTGTCCAGTTTTCTTGTCCAGTCTTACTGTCCAGTTCATCTTACTGTCCAGTTTTCTTGTCCAGTCTTACTGTCCAGTTTTGATAGTGTCAGATTACTCTTTCTGTGCAGTTTTGCTTGTTTGTCTACCTGTTGATTCATTGTGATATCTAGAATTTTTTCTTTATTTTGGATCATTTGTTGCTAAAGGGATTAAATCTTGACTTCACTGAATATTTCTAGAATTTTTTCTTTATTTTGGATCACTTATTGCTAAAGGGATTTAAATATTGACTTCATATTTTAGCTTAGCATGACCCTAATTTTGATGATTTTCTTGTGTTACATAGGATTTTAATGGATAATGAGGATAAAAGTTGGTTGAATTGCCTAATATGGTCTGATGAGTATAAGCGTGGAGTGAATATTTTTCTTGATAAGGCATTTGAACGAGCTTCTCAAGGAAATGAGATATTATGTCCTTGCAGAAAGTGCAAGAATCGCTATTGGCTGTGGTGGAGGATCACTTGCTTTCTGAAGGGTTTGTTGCTGGTTACACCAAATGGAATTTTCATGGAGAAAGGTCTTCCTCTAGGAAAAGACCTCATACAATCAATGATGATGAAGGTTCTGATTTGCGTGATGATATTGATGCACTACTTCACGATACATTTAAAAATGTGGAGGCTGAGTCAGGGCATGGAGAAGGAGTGGGAGAGCGACTACCTGAAGATGCAAAGAAATTTTTTAAATTATTGGAGGAAGGAAAACAACAATTATGTCCGGGCTGTGAAAATTTCACTAAACTGAGTTTCATCATTCGGTTGTACTTGTTTAAATCATTGCATGGGTTGAGTAATGTAGCATTTTCGAAGTTGTTAGTGTTGATTAAAGAGGCATTTCCCTTTGCTCAGATACCAGAGTCTTTCAATAAGGAGACTCCTGATGCTTTGTCAAATAAGGACTTCTTTGTGGCTACTAGAAGAAGGAAACCTGGAGTATACAAGGACTCGTATGAAGATACGGCTAACAAAATAGTATGAAATTTTTTGATTCAAAGTTTATCGAGATCATTTTTTTCTTCTTAAATATTGGATCAATTTAATTTAGTTGAACTCTCTTCTCTTGAATCTGATTTGTAGGCTAAAATGGAGAGAATGGAAAAAAGTGAAGATGGTACTCAATCATCAGTTGACACATTTGCAGCAGTTATGGCACCTGATCATCCAGGTCGAGTAAGATTGTATGGACGTGGGGTTACCAAGACTCTTTTGAAAAAGAAAGCGGGAGATTCTGGACCCTCTTTAAATGTTGCTGATGATGAAATGGTGCAGAAAAGAATGGATGAAATGGAAGAGAGGATGCAACAAATAATGTTGGAAAAATTCAATGTGCAAAAAGATACCATAGAACGAGACGTCACAATGAACATCATTGCGCAACTTCAGCATCTAAATCCAGGATTAACACTTGATCCTGACATGCTAAGATTCGGTGTTTGTTTGCCGGGAGAAGAGGCTGCTATTCAACCAATCAACTGTCCGTCTACTGGTAGTAATAATCAAGGTCAGTACTTTACCTTTTCTGATCTCTTTCTTCTTCTTCTCCTTCTTTTTCTCGTCCATCTTCCTACTGCTTCATCTACCACTATTTTCTTATCTCTCTGTTCAAGATTTTTTCTCTTATACTGTATCTGAAGCAACTGGTCAGTTATCATGATTTTTTTAAGCTCTATATTCTTGATGAAATCTTATGCTTGCTGGTTGTCCGGAGACGTCACATGATGGTTCTAACCCACTTCATTATGTAGCTTGAAAATTCACTATATATACCTGGTTATGCAAGTTTATCCATCATTTCTCATTGTTATTTGTTGACACTGGCTGTTTTCTCTTAATTTTTCTATATACTCCATGACTTTTGGATCTTAGATGGTTGGTTTCACGTTTTCAACATTACTAGTTTGTTGTTAGGCTCTGTGTTTTGCATTTGAAATGCACCACAGCTACAGGTTAGGCCTCTGTGACTCTGTTGGGAAGTTATCTTATCCAACTCTTGTGGTGACAAGGGACTGCTAGTTGAAGTGGTGATTACTATAACCTCTCTACTATAAAGAATGTAGTCTAGTGATCATTTCGATAAATAATTTTATTACCAAGTAAACGTTATGTACAGAGCTAAAAAAAACTCTAATACTGGACAGGCCCTAGTATTAGTATCTATTCAGCCAGTTCCCTCATTCTACCAAACCAGCTTACTACTTCTCACAGCTAACCAAACAACTTCAGAAAGCTACAAACAACCTATTGGTTACTGCTAGGCATTAAGCAGGATAATAATTCATCTATAAAAGCCTGTTCCTCAACATTGTCTTCTGATGGCCTCTAAAAGTCACTTCTTGTATAATCTGTCTAATGATAAATGTCGGGTCTTGCAACTTATCTTCAAACACTTTTAAGTTCCTATTCAACCAGAGATGATAAATGGTACAGGCCAATGCTATTCTATAAATTTCTGCTGAAGCTGATTTCCCTCTCATGTGGTTGTTAGCCCATTTTTCTGGAGTGATTTCCCTCTGAGCTGATTTCCCTCTCATGTGATTTCCCTGTTTAAATTTCTGCTGGAGTCAAGTTTTAATGACTGCAGGGCTTGAGGGAAATTGCGAAATTGCTCCTTATTTTCTTTTCTTCAAAAGATAAAGTGAATGAAAGACTTATTTTGTGCTTAGTCATCAGTTCAAACAAAACTGTTGGTGCTTTGACATCACCACTTTATTTGTATAATTGTATTTGTTAGAATGTAGGAATGTGATTAATCAACATGTGGACTTGCTGTTTATCCGGGCAAGCGCGGGTTTATTTATAGACGGAAGAAAGGATAAGCTGCAGGAAAATTATTGATCATATTTTTGTCTGTAGAACATTACAACTTATGTGTCTTGGCCATTGGTACTTGTCTCTAATCTTAAACCAAGGCATTGCAAAAAATTTGTATGTTTGCCAGTATAACTATGAGCAGTGCTTTTGTGTAAAATCATGAGAAACTTAGCCTCTTAAGTGAGTAGGATTTATTCTGTACGAGGCAAATACACAGTTCTGGAAATATATGCTCTGATTGCACTTTAGGATTACTAAAACCAGGTTATCAAAGTATAATTGAAAATTGCCATGTAAGAGATAATTGACTTACATGGAGTCCGTAACATTAGTAGCTTATCGAGATGGTATGTTAGGTTTATCATTATGGGTGTTCGGGTAGCATAGTCATTGTGATTAGCTAAGCTAAAGTTTTATCAATAATGGCCATACTTTTATCAAACTGATATTATTTATCCTTTTAAATTTGTAGGTATCGAAAATGAAGGAAGGGAAGAAGAAAGCAATGATGACGATTTTACTTAAGAAGACTGTTGAATTGTTGATAGATGTTCTAATGTTCATTTTGCTATCTATACATTTTGATACTTTAACTCTTAAAATCATGTAAAACTAATTAACTAATCACCTTTTTGGGTTTGAACATTTTGCTTTAGTTAGGGGTATATTACTATAGCTGGTCGGATATTTTGAATTATGAATGTTTCTGGGCTGTTTGTTTCGTGATTTATAAAATTTGCAGTGAATTATAATTTATTAAGCATGTAAATATTGATTTACAATCAAGATTGCTATTTCATCTATACCATTGTAATTAGTCATTGGAACCGTTGCAGTAGGTCATGTAAATCGTTGCAATAAATCGTGTAAACTGTTGCAATAGATCAAGTAAACCATTGCAATAAATTACGCAAACTATTGCAATAGATAAGTGTAACACCCCAACTTTTTTCGGGTTAAGATTTGAAACCGTTCTAAGCATGTAATGGTGTTCGAACCCAATGAATCCTATTGTTCCTCGATGTTAATATCAATTCGTGTGTGTGAGAAGTGCAATGGATGTGAATTAAGGTCTTAAGGAACCTCTAGCACAAGTTAAGTTGGAAGCTTCTCTACCGACTAAGTGTTCGTATAAATTTCTAATAGGGTCAACTTCAAACGATCATTTCTCCCATTATATGAAGAGTTAAGTGACCCATGACCCACCAAATTGAAGATTTTTGAGTCTTCTTTCCAACGCCGCCGATCGCGCATCGATCCAAGTCCCGAGTAAAATGTTATGCTCATTTTACTAGACGGACCAGTGGAGGTCCGCGATGAGACCGTGTCACAGAGACTGGCCTCAGCGATAAGCAGCATGGCACGGAGGTTAGTTTCCGCGATAGACAACATGTCACGGAGATGGCCTCCGGCGGTTCCCTTTTTGATTTCTTACGCATTTTTAAGGGCCTTTTGGTCCTTTCCTTACCCAAAACCCTCCCCCAACTATTCTAAAACGTTACTAAGTCCCTAGAATGTCCCATTCATCAAAATCATACGCTACTTTTCTCTCCTCTCATCCTCTCCAAGTCAAGAAGCAAGAACACCTAAGGTTCAAGGTTCCTATGGTCATACTCAAGCGTTTTACGAATTTCTCTCCGTCAAAAGGTATGTTGAACAATCCTCTTTCAAACTAAGCCTATTACTAAATGATCTTTTAGTTGTGAAAGTGGTTTTGGTACAAGTTTGATTATGGATTTTGTTGAATACTTTTCGGAAGGAAAATTCACTTGAACTTATGAACTCTTTTTCATGAAATTCTTCCTTGTTATTGATTTCACTTGAGAATAGAGGATTATTGCTTGAAATACGTAACCCTATTATTACGAAAAGCTTTTGGGGCAAATCTAAAGTCATGATTCTTTTGTGAATTGTTTTACTACTTATAATTTTGGCTTTTGATGAGAAAGAAAAGAACTTCTACATCCCTCAGTTTCGAAAGTGTGGTTTATGAATTATGAAAATCTTCAACCTTTGAGGGATTCGGTAAATGTGTTTTAAGTCCTTTAAATGATGGGTCTAATGATGTATGAATTTATGAAAATGTTATGGCATGGTATGTACGGCTTGCAAGTCTTGGTATGACGATACCAAAGTGATGAATGCCTTAAAAATGTTAAGAGTCCCAAAATGAGCATTTTTTTGTGAAACGTTTGAAATGTTAAAATATGGGCTTAAGAATTAGATGGTTAACTGAGATAGTGTGAGTCGAACGGGGCTTCACACCTGAAACCGTGTTTTGCTGACATGGATATGAGTCGAATGGGGCTCTTCCCTCTGAGTCGAATGGGGCTCCCTACTGCACGCTTGATTTGTTCAGTTGTATACAGTCATGAGGTGATTATGATATGATGCTCCAATCCTTGCGGCAAACTTGGATTGGAGGCTCAGCCGATCGAGCGATGGTCGGACTCACATAGCCCGTGGGAACCAAATATCGGTGATACCATCTAGTCCTGAAGTAATATATCCATGTAAATGTTTTTTTTTATTTGAAATTACCCCAGGTTCTATGTTCATGATCTATGTTATATTGTATGACTTGCTTTATAAACTGTTATGTCCCTTCCCCTGGGTTGCATGCCAGTACTAGTCGTACTGACCGTCCTTGGATCGCTACATCATTTCATGATGTAGGTTCCAATCCACTTTCTCATAGTTCTGTGCAGCATTAGGATTGTTCGGGACAACGTCAACAAGTGGTGAGCCTCCATCTTTCGGAAGGCGATTTACATCTTTATTTTGACTTTGATTTTCAGTTTTATGGTATTGTCGAGGTCATGTCCTGACATAGATTTTCATTCTTATGTTAGAGGCTTCGTGGACCTATGTAGATGTTATTTAAATATTTCATTCTCAATACTAGGTTAATCTGTAACTATGTTTTAAATGATACTCTCAAATGGGTCTTTCTTCCGCAAATGCTTTACTGAATATGCTTATGATGTTATGCTAAGGGGTCTTCTCGGGCCTTCATTGGTCTGGATTGTCCTTTACGTCCAGGGACAGGTCTTGGGGCATGACAATAAGTTAAACCGATGCAATAGATCAACTAAACCGTTGCAATATATCAAGTAAACCATTGCAATCTCAGCATCTCTAGTCACAATCAATGTGGGTTGCCTGGAATATTTGCAGGCTTTCAGAGCTTTCTGTAACTTTGCATCCTCTTATGTCCTCTTACACATGGTGTAAAGAGTCCTTGGAAAAATAGAAGGAACATGTGGCTCAGCATTAGTCTCATCCTCAGGAATGGAAATGGGATAACCACCAGCTTTACGAAGTTTAGATTTAACCCTCTTTAGAACCAGTTGAACCAATCGTGTGTTGTCATCCACCTTCGTATCAGCCCTGGCCGAGAGAACAGGTTGCACAACCTGGTCTATACCCTCAACTTCCATAGCGTGCCTCTCAGCCACCATAACAATTTGATTAGCCTTAGGGGAAGACACAAACTCAAATCAATTAGGGTAGCTACCATAGTTATGTTATTCATCTCCAACATCCTATTCCATGAACCCAAACAGGTGAACTAGCTTCAACTGTGAGGTCCCCAACATGTTCCCCCTCACGAGATGACCCAATACTATCCGCCCCTAGATCCTCTGTCGTCTCTTGCATACATACCTCACCCATCTTTTCCCCCTCACTTACCACCTCCGAGTGATCACTATTTTCACGTAGAAGGCTAGAAATGTGGGAAACTCTTACCTCATCAACAACAATCAATTTAGGAATTCTGATGGGTACCACCAACACCAATGAACATGTGTACGAATTCCCGCTTTCCCCTTTGAGTTTCATTTAAACTTCCTGTCATGTCGAGGTTACCGGAGGACTCTGAGAGTGAGGACATTTCAGATGGACTAGCTTGGAAGATGAGATTTATGAGAGAAATCATAATTATTTTCTTTTTAAGGGTAGGACTCTTGGAATAGGATTAGTGGAACATGTTAGATTAATTGTTTCATTGCCTGCACTATAGAAATTCACAGAGATGGGTACATACTTGAGACTAAATTGGATCCATGCACATTTTTGAGATACCACTGCACACTATATATTTAGACATGTTAAGATAGTGAAATCATCATGCTATAGGGACATACAACTGAATGTACAAAACTAAGTAGAATAATTTTTTTTGAACTAACATGATAATGTCCAAATTTAATCAGATTTTCTAGTCCGTCATTAAGGGATACTTATGTATTCTTAATCATCCCCAGTTCTAATCCTTTGTGAAAATATTCACAATTTATTCTTCAGTGAAGCAAACAAATTGAAATATTACCATTTTCCACATTATCTCTAAGAAAATGGTGTCTTATTATGTCAATATGTTTAGTCTTTTTTTGTTGAACAGGTTTTTAGCAATGTTTACCGCGCTAGTGTTGTCACAAAATATTGGAATACATCCAACATCCATACCAAAATCTCTTAGTTGTTGTTTGATCCATAACAATTGAGTATAACAAGATCCAACAACAACATATTCAGCTTCCGTAGTAAATAGGGCTACAAAGTTTGCTTCTTGGTTGCCCAAGATATCAAACATAATCCAAGAAAGTATTCCATACTTGTGGTGCTTTTTCTGTCAACCAAGTACCCTGCATAGTCAGCATCAACATATCGCACCAAGTTGAAATTACTTATTTTGGAATACCATAGTTCAAAGTACGATAACTGTTAATTATGTCTTGAATTTTTTCCTTGTATATTTAATCCCTATTGATTTAGGAAACCCTTTGTCCTAATGAATTTGGAAAAGGAAAGTATAATCCTTGTAGGATTGGAAAAACCTTTTCCTTATAGGTTTGGGACTACTTGGGATCTATATATAGGGATGTAGTTGAAGATTCTAAGAGAATTGTAAACTTCTTTTCTTTCATAGTGGAAAACTCTCTCTGCTTTTACTTGGAGGATTAGGCCTAGCCGAACCTCGTTAAATTCTTGTGTTATTTTTTTTCTCTATTTTCTTTGTGTGTGATTGTGTGCTAGTTAACCCACGATATTTCTACAATAATTGGTATCAGAGCAAGGTTAGAGTTTTTACACATAGTCAAGGGTTAAGATGTCTCCGTCATCTTCAACAAAGTATGAAGTAGAGAAATTCGACGGAAAATCTAGTTTCAGTCTATGGAAGATTAGAATGAGATCGTCCCTGGTGTTACAAGGGTTATGAAAAGCAATCGAGGAGACTTTTCCAGAGGAGATGAAAGAGTCAGAGAAGGCAGACCTAAAGGAGAGGGCTTTGAGTGCGATTTTCATGAGCGTTACAGATAGCGTTCTTCGGGAGATTGCTGAAGAAAAATCTGCAGCAACAACATGGAAGAAGCTAGAAGATCTTTATTCTAAGAAATCACTAACAAACTGCCTGTACTTGAAAAAAGGTTGTACAATCTTCAGATGTATGAAGGTACACCGGTTAAAACTCACCTTGATAAATTTAATTCAATTATAATGGACTTGAAGAACGTAGATATCAAAATTGAGAGTGAGGATCAGACCTTGATTGTGATATATTTTTTACCACTGTCGTATGATACTTTTGTTGATACATTGCTATATGAAAAAGACAATATTTCACTGGATGATGTTAGTAATGCACTAAAATCTAAAGAGTTGAAGAAGAGCTTCCTAGATAGCAGAACTGAGGGCGAAGGTCTTGTGAGTAAGGGAAGAACACAACAAAAGGACTTTAATAGGAAAAAGTTCAACGACAGATCAAAGTCTAGAGCAAGGAAGCAGAACTTCTATAAGTGCGTGGAGCAAGGTCACTACAAAAGAGATTGTCCTAAGCGAAAGGAGAAAAGAGGAAAGCAGAAAGTTAATTACTCAGCAAATATTATTGATACTAGCAACAATTCTGATGATAATGACTATGTAGGGGAAGTTTATGTCGCGAGTTCTGATCATAGGCATAATTCTTGGATTCTTGATTCTGGTGCAACTTGTCTTAGATGTAGAGGGGATTGGTAACATCAAATTGAGAATATTCAATGACATTATCAGAAATATTGAATGTTGGCATGTTCCTCAAATGAAAAAAGAATTTAATTTCTCTTTCGACTTTGGATGATCAAGGATATAAGTTTCACTCAGAGAATGAGATACTTAAAGTGTGTAAAGGCTCCATGGTACTCATACAGGGTAAGCTGCATTCTAGACTATATTATTTTCAAGCTAGTGTAGTTGAAAGGGAAGCAATTGTAGCTTCTGGAAGGAGTGATTCGAATCAGTCTCAGTTGTGGCACTTACGACTTGGTCATATGAGTGACAAGGGATTGTCTTTGTTGAGTAAGCAAAATTTATTGGATGGATACAAAAATCAAGCTTTGAATTTTTGTGAACATTGTGTGTTTGGTAAGAAACAAGGGTAAAGTTCAGCAAGAAGCAGAGCACAAGATCAAACACAAGTTAGATTATATACATTCAGACTTGTGAGGTCCAAACAGAGTTTCCTCCAAAAGTGGTGCCATGTACTTTATAACTTTGATTGACAATTACTCAAGAATGGTATGGATGTATTTTCTGAAAATAAAAGATGAGGCATTTATGACATTTGTTAAATGGAAGATGATGGTTGAGAGGCAGACTGAAAGAAAAGTCAAGCGTCTTCGAACTGACAATGGGTTGGAATTTTACAACTTAGATTTCAATGAGTTCTGCAGCAGAGAGGGCATAGTGAGACACCGCATTTGTGTTAGAACACCACAACAGTATGGTGTTGCATAACGTATGAATAGAACACTTTATGATAGGACACGAAGTATGCTTTCACACTCATGTGTTAGCAAAAAATTTTGGGCTGAAGCAATCAATACAACTTGTTATTTGGTCAATAGATCTCCATCCACCACTATTGAGTTCAAAACTCCTTTTGAGGTTTGTTCTAGCTCGCCTGCTGATTATTCAAATTTGAGGATATTTGGTTGTTCTGCTTATGCTCATGTGAGGGATAGAAAACTTGAGTCGAGGGCAAAGAAGTGCATATTTCTAGGGTATACAACTGGAGTGAAAGGTTATAGATTGTGGTGCACAAATAAAAAAACTCCAGGGTTAATTATTAGTAGGGATGTGATATTTTATGAATCTGCCTCACTGGACAGTCAGAAGGAGAAGGCAATAGCAGAAACAGATCGTGGTTTCAGTGACCGTATAGAGCTAGAAATTGAATCTCCACTAGCTCAGTCCAGTAGTTCAAAAGTGGAGGAGGTGCAAAACCTTAATCAAGATTATAATGTTGATGTACCTATGCAAAAAGAACCGTATAGCATTGCAACAGGCAGAGAGAAGAGAGTGATCAACCGACCAAAGAGGTTTGCAAATGTAGTTGATGAAAATCTTTCTGGTTCGCAGATTTTATAAAATTTGCTTTGTCAGTTGCAGAAACCAATGACGTGTTTGGGCCTAATAGCTATATAGAAGATATTTATAGTTCAAAGGGAGATCAATGGATTGGTGTGATGGGTGAAGAGATTGAGTCACCTCACAAGAATCGAACATGGAAGTTTGATTCATTGCCAAAGGGACAAAAGATAGTTGGCTTCAAAAGGAGTTGTTGATGTGAAAAAAGTGTCTACACATGATAATCCGACAGATATGATGACCACGATAATCCCGACCAATAAGTTTAGGCATTACCTAGACTTGATTTGTGTGTGTAATACTAAGTGAGCCCTTTTAAGGGCTGAGGGAAAGGCGGAGAAACGTTGTTCATGTTGATGAAAGAATTCAAGCCAATGGGAAGATTTGTTAATCATGTCTTGAATTTTCCCCTTGTATATTTTAGAAAACTCATAATCCCTATCGATTTAGGAAATCCTTTGTCCTAATAGATTTGGAAAAGGAAAGTATAGTCCTTGTAGGATTGGGAAAATCTTTTTCGTATAGGTTTGGGATTACTTGGGATCTACATATAGGAATGTAGTTGGAGATTCTAAGAGCATTATAAACTTCTCTTCTTTCATAGTGAAAAACTCTCTCTGCTTTTGCTTGGAGGATTAGGCCTAGCCGAACCTCGTTAAATCCTTGTGTTATTTTTCTTTTCTATTTTCTTTGTGTGTGATTGTGTGCTAGTTAACCCATGATATTTCCGCAATGATAACAACTACTACACTTTCTAGAAATATGAAAGACATGAACAAATAAAAGAATAGGAGAGATCCAAGAACTGAGGATTAGCCGAACAACTATCTCGAAATCTCAAATAATCAACTAGGGACGAGGATTACTTGTCACTCATGCTAGGCTCAGAACCTACACAACAAAGGTGCAGACCCCTGCAATAGTGTAGCATGTTAGGACCCATAGGGGTATCACGAGGTATATATATTGGGAGGCGTGCCATTCTTATCCATATATAATATTGGGAAGGTGTGCCACTACTATCCATACATTATATTGGATATGTGTGCCATTTCAATCTATATGAAATGAAATGCATAATGTGCATGAAACTCTGATCCTAAATCAACAAATATACCTTTCAAGTAAGGCTGTCAAATGGGTCGGTCCGGGTCAGACCGGCCCACATATGTTGCAGCCCACCGGTTTCATGGGCTGGGCCGGTCCGGGTCCAGAATAAATGGGCCGGTCCGGTCCGGGCTGTTTTGAGCAAAATGCTCAGCCAGCCCAGCCCAGGCCCGTCACCCATTTTTGGACCGGGTTTCACGGGCCGGTCCGGTCCAATTAAGTGGGCCTTCATGGGCCGGTTTTGGGGGCCGGTCCATGGGTTTCACTTTTTTTTTTTTAATTTTAAATTTAAAAATTGAGTTCTAATCATGTAATGTAGTGTTATCAATTTTAAAGTGTGATATAATTTTAATCGTTTTAAATTTAAAATTTCAAATTTGAATTATATATTTATATTTTATAATAATGTAGTGTACTAGTGTAGTAATATTTTATATTTTATAATCATGTAATTTGAAAATATGAAATTTGAAATTCAAAAATTTAAAATTTAAATTTCTAAATCCAAACACTCCAAACTTCAAATTTCAAAGTTAAAGTTCAAATTTTAATGCATTGAAAGTTGAAATTTCAATTTTCAAAGTTGAAATTTAAAATTCACAATAAGATATACATATGATGTATATAGAATATTCACAATATGATATACTTGTGATGTATATAGAATATTCACAATATGATATACTTGTGATGTATGTAGAATATTCACAATATTATATACATGTGATGCATATATAATATTCACAATATGATATACTTGTGATGCATATAGAATATTCACAATATGATATACTTGTGATGCATATAGAATATTCACTATATGATATACTTGTGATGCATATAGAATATTCACTTGGATATACTTGTGATGCATATAGAATATTCACAATATGATATACTTGTGATGCATATAGAATATTCACAATATGATATACTTGTGATGCATATAGAATATTCACAATAGGATATACTTGTGATGCGTATAGAATATTCACAATATGATATACTTGTGATGCATATAGAATATTCACAATATGATATCTTGTGATGTATATATCATATTCAAAATATGATATACATATGATGCATATAGAATATTCACAATATGATATTCATATGATGCATATAGAATATATATATATATAAAATATTCACAATATGATATACATATGAATATATATACGAAATATATCAATAGAATACACAATATGTATACATATGATGTATATAGAGATATCACAACTATGATATAACATTGATATATAATAGAATATTCATATAAATATTCACATATAATATCATATGATATAATAACAAATATATACTATTATACAAATATAAGTATAAAATAGATGACATAGACAAGAAATCAAAATTAAATTTATGAGAGAAAAAAACTTAAAAATGCACAAGACCATATGAAGCCTTGACTTATTAAAAAATATTGATTGAAAACTAAAGTTGAAATTCAAATAAGGTTCAAATACTTTTACTCCAACTTAATAAAGCTAAAACAGTAAAACGACCTGGGAAAATGAACATTTAATAGATAAATTGAGAAATCTACATATTTCGAATCATTTTCTCTAATTCTTCCGTATTAACATGGGCAGGAATGGGATCATAATTTTCAAAATCAACAACTCCATGCGCTGGACTTGATTGTGTTGAAGGATCTCCAATTGGCATTATTTCTTCAAGTGGTTCTTCTTCATCCGGTTCAATTGTCATTCCTTGATTTCTTCTCTCCGCTCTAATCCAATCTCTGAGGCAAACTAAAACATTCATGGCATTGCTTCCTAATGAGTGTCGATTGTCTCCGAGCTGCTGCCTTCCTTGACTAAATGCGCTCTCTGATGCAACGGTTGACATTGGAACATTTAACACATCTCTAGCCAATGTTGAAAGTACGGGATATTGTCTTTGATTGTTCTTCCACCCCTCCAGTGTTGGAGTTTGATTTTTATAGTCCTCCACGGGTGATCTCAAATATAAATTAAGCTCATCGCGATTTATGCTTCCTTGCGCTGTAGGCTGTAATCTTGACCAAACAGATAAATTAGTTACACCATAAGCAGGCACACCTTGTGCCTGTCTTTTGGAAGATGATGGTTCGTCCGAAGGATAAGATAAAGGAGCATTATGAGTCGGTGTAACATTATTAACTAAGGTAACATAATGATTAAATAAATTTTCCATGTAAATATTCGCATTAATAGTAGCATCAGATATTAAAGGTACTTCATCATTCTTAATTTCTAAATTTTTATAAATCATACCAACAAATTCACACATATTAACAAATTTCATACATGGATTTAAAATAGCACCAACTAAGTAAATAGGTGGAATCGGAAAAAAATATTTTTTGAATTTTTCGATCATTTTAGTGATAGCTTTCGAGTAACCTCTTTTAAGCTTATATTCACTAAGCAATATAGAGAGATCGGCTATATAAGCTAAAATATTAGAAGCAGTAGGATAATAAGCACCGGAAAATTCAACAGTAGCTAAATAAAAAAAAAAAAAAAAATCAACAACATCTTTAATTTTTCTCCAATCGGCTTCTTGTAACATAAGTTCAGGAAATTCGCTAGCATATTGGTTAAAAGTCGTAGTAATAGGAACTTTATAAATATAGCAAGTATTTAAAAAATTAAAAGTAGAATTCCACCTAGTGTCTATTTCTTCAGGCATTAATCTTGGTCTAAGATTATTGTCCTTACATTTTCTTTTAAAATTCAGTAAGTCTAAGCTTTCTATTATTTCCTTGAATAAAG